>JAOANR010000001.1:6430283-6744549 GCA_030278955.1 Hygrophila difformis | reverse complement strand
AATTAATTGCATAATTACAAAATACTCATATTTGACGTCCTTACACCTTAAAGCACTCAAAAGATAACTCATTTCAAATACACAGCCTAACTCTAAAGGAACTAAGTACAAAATAAATACTCCCTCCGTACAACCCCAAGTGTCTTGTTACTGTTTGGCAAGGGAATTAAGATAGAGTTGGTTTGTGAGTATATGGTGGGGTCCACGTAGTTGTTGGAGGGGAAAATTATTTCTATTTATAGAAAGAAGACATTTGTAATGGGACATACAAAAATAATAAGTAGGACATTTGGAATGGGACTGGAGTAAAAAATAACACATTTATCGCCTAATGAGTAAAGAATCTGTACCTAAAGCAGCAATTAATTGCATAATTACAAAATACTCATATTTGACGTCCTTACACCTTAAAGCACTCAAAAGATAACTCATTTCAAATACACAGCCTAACTCTAAAGGAACTAAGTACAAAATAAATACTCCCTCCGTACAACCCCAAGTGTCTTGTTACTGTTGGGCACGAGAATTAAGGTAGAGTTGGTTTGTGAGTATATGGTGGGGTCCACATAGTTGTTGGAGGGGAAAATTATTTCTATTTATAGAAATAAGACATTTGTAATGGGACATACAAAAATAGTAAGTAGGACATTTAGAATGAGACAGATGGAGTAAAAAATAACACATTTATCACCTAATGAGTAAAGAATCTGTACCTAAACCAAATCCAGCATATACTTGAGGATCCGCCCTCAAGTATATGGACTTTGAACATCTTAAGCTTAATATACTAATTAGTACCTTCGTCATAGCTAATATGTTACACTATTAATTATTCAACTTTGATTCAATTTTATTATAACTATATATTTGAAAAATAATAGTCGAGTTATGTCTTGTTAGAATCGTATAATTATAATGTTTAAGAATATACTACTATATTTTATACTTCCTCCGTTCCTTTTTATTTGACACATTAGGAGTTTTGTTACTGTTCATTGAGTAACTTTGATTCGACTTTTTAATACAGTTATATAGGATGAAAAATAGTCAAGTGAGATCTTGTTAGATTCATCTAATCGCATAGATTTAGAATATCAAAGTTTCATAATTTTTACTTGTATGCAATTTGAGTTATTGAAGATTGAAAATGTGTATTGGATTGCGTGAAATGTGGGTCCGTGGCAATTAAAAAGGAACGGAGGTAGTATATTTTTAGTTGTATATATTTTGAATTATTAATAATTATAAAAATAATTTAAATTGTCTACAAAAGTTAAATATAACAAGTACTATATGTTGGGATTGGGATAGAGAGTATATATTACGTACCAAACAAATTTATTGAGGATCAAATACGCTAAAATTTCCTGCTAATTTACAACGGTCTCCCAAGTCCCAAGCAGTCTTTTGTCTTTTTAATTTGATAAAATGTTTAAATTTTGTTTTCGGTGTTAAAAGGAGGCCAGTGTCTTCCATCCAGGAAATGGTTGTTGAAGATTGGGAAATGTTTAAATTCGACTCGCCATTTAGCTTTTCTTTTTACTAATAATAAATAAAAAAAATTTACTCATCCGTTCCTTTTTAATTGCCTTTTTAGAGAATAAAAAGTGTTCCAAAATAGTTGACATTTTTAGGTAGTTATAGGTAGTTATGCTATGTTTTTACTATATTGCCATTCACTTTACATAAATGTTATTTGTTGACATTTATTAAGAATGAGTTTAGTTGAATGGTAAAAATGTAAATTTATGAGTTAATTAATGCAAAATTTGGATATTAAAATTGAGCTGAAAGAGACAACTAAAAAGGAACGGAGGGAGTAACTACAACTCCTATATAAAAAAAAAACTAAAAAATACTTCCCATTTAACTTCTCCTGTTTCATTTCTGCAAGCAATTCAATGCATTTTTTCAACGGTTAATATCTCAAAATATGTATAATAAAAAATTATATCAAATATATATTATAAAATTATATGTGCAATAAAAAAATTATATAAAAAATTATATCAAATATATATGTGCAATAAAATTGAGTTAAAATTGTATGATAAATATTGTAAAAAAATCAAACAGTGTAGTGGGACGCAGGGAGGGAATAGTAAACTACATACTAGAAGCAAATGGAGTAGGGTTGCAAAAGAATCAAATATTTTTGCTTCGATTCGTGATTCGATTCGAAATTATTCAAAATTTTGATATTCGAATAATATTTGATTCGATTCGATATTCGATTAAACATTTTATTTTATATAAAATAATATGTAAATATGTAAAATAACTTTGTTAGATAATTTAAAATTTATTTTTAGTGAATATATTTATTAATTAATATGAATATATTTATATATGAAATTAAAGTACTAAATTTAATATATAAATCGAACTAAATATTTAATTTTAATAATTAAAAATTAAAATTTTCAATATTAAATTACCTTATAGAATAATTCGATTCGATTCGAAAGTATTCGTGAAGCTTAACAAATCAAATCGAATACTATAGTATTCGGTTCGATTCGGTTCGTCGGAGTATGGAGCATAGGGATTTTATCATCAACGGCGGGTCTAGCAACACCATATATGTTTAATAAGCCGCCTCTCACTTGTCGTCTCTCTCGTCTCCTCTATCCCCTCCTTACTTTATCCCCCTTTGACTCTCTCTCTCTCTCTCTCTCGCTGTGTATTTTGGGTATTCTACAGGCCACATTCATTTCCCCCTTTCCTTTTATCCACCATTAATTTGTTGTTATTATTATTCATTTCCCATGACTTTTTTATTTTTTTATTTTTGGCTTAAAAGAAAAACCACTATTGTATGTATTTTATCCTCCTTTTTATCGCCCCCCCCTCTGTTTCTCCCCCACTCTCTCATATCCTGTGTGGTTTCTTTTTCTTGATCTTTATTCCCAGTTTCTGTTTGGGCTAGAAATCTGAACCCTCTGTCTGCTGCTTCATTACCCAACTGTTCCCTTTCTTTGTTTCTTCTTCACTCATATCCCTCTAATCAAACCAAAACTCAGGGGCAACATTTGCAAGATAGAGAAAAGTACTAGGGAATAAAGACCACTCAAACAGAGCTGGCCTTTTGGGGGTGAAATATTTTACATCACCAGTGAAAAGGGGGGCGCAACACACACAGAAAAAAAAAAAAAAGCTCCGATTTTTTTCTTTTTTTTTCTGGGGAAGATCATTGCTCACGATTGTGGGAGTGATTGTCTCGAGACCTAACTCTTCATGGCGGGAAGCAATGAAGTTAATGTTAATGAATCAAAGGTAATTGATTTCTTCCCCTTAATTATGAATTTTGTCTTGACCGAAATTAGGGTTTTTTCCCCTTGCCTAAAATTTGTCCCATTTCTGGTCGGTAATTTGAAATTTCGGCTTGTAGCGTAAAGAAGAAATCGATTTTTCCAGAAAGAGATCTGGTTTTCGGGGCAAAAGATGGAATCTTTGCGTTTCTTTTGGGCTATGCTTGTCTCTGTTTTTATTTTTGGCCGGATTTCAGTTCATTTCTCCCTTTGTACTTACAACTCAGTTGTTCCTAATTTAGCAGCTTCTTTTGTTGGTTTATCCGTTCATACTTGTTCTTTTCTATGTTTTACCATTGTGCTAATTTGGGATTGCATTAGTTGAATTTAGAATCGTCTCGCCTAATAAAAATCTTTTCTTGCCCGCAGAGGGTGGTTCCACTCAACACATGGATCTTGATATCGAATTTCAAGCTCGCATACAACATGCTCCGGCGGCCGGACGGGACATTCAATCGCGATTTAAGTGAGTTCCTGGATCGAAAAGTTTCAGCCAACGCCAATCCGGTCGATGGAGTCTACACTTTCGACGTGCTGGATCGGTCCACCGGCCTCCTCAACCGAGTCTATCTCGCCAGCACCGGAACCGGCCCCCAACGCGGGATCACCGACCTCGAAACGCCCTTAAGCGACACGGACATCGTCCCCGTAATCCTGTTCTTCCACGGCGGGAGCTTCGTGCATTCCTCGGCCAACAGCGCCATCTACGACACCTTCTGTCGACGCCTCGTGAACACGTGCAAAGCCGCCGTGGTATCCGTCGATTACCGCCGATCCCCGGAGCATCGGTACCCGTGCGCTTACGAGGACGGATGGACGGCGCTCAAGTGGGTTCATTCAAGACTCTGGCTCAGGAGCGGCGGAGATTGTAAAGTTCATGTATATTTGGCCGGGGATAGCTCCGGCGGGAACATCGCCCATCACGTGGCGGTGAGGGCGGCGGAGGAGGAGGGGGTGGAAGTGTTGGGGAACATCCTCCTCCATCCATTATTCGGGGGGCAGGAGAGGACCGAGTCGGAGAAGAGACTGGACGGTAAATACTTCGTGAAGATTCAGGACCGGGATTGGTATTGGAGGGCGTACTTGCCGGAAGGCGAGGATAGAGACCACCCGGCGTGCAATGTATTCGGGCCGAGGAGTAGGAGCCTGGAGGGGCTCAATTATCCAAAAAGCCTCGTCGTGGTGGCCGGATTGGATATCCTTCAAGATTGGCAGCTCCGGTACGTCGAAGGCCTCAAGAGGGCGAGGCACGACGTCGAATTGTTGTATCTGGACAAGGCCACGATCGGCTTCTACTTCTTACCGAACAACGATCACTTCCATTGCCTTATGGACAAGATGAACCGCTTTGTCCATTCCTGAGGGGCTGGCTATTTAACAAACATCATCATATATATCCACACGAAGTATAGTAGTAGTGTAGTGGTAGTAGTAGTAGTAACATTTGACATATACTACTAGTATATATATATATTTATGTTTTCAGTTTATCCAGGGGGGAAGCAGCGGCAGAGCATTTCTATTAACGACTGTGTTGGGTGATGGTCTGCTGTAGCTGCTGTGTGTTTTTTCGTAGATTTTTTTTGTTTTTGTTTCTTCTTGTTTTGTTAATAGGTTTGTATGGATCTCTTGAATATGGGAAAATGGATATGGTCCTCTCCCTCAATTGGAAGAGGGGCAATTCCCATCTGGAGGAGGCAACTGAAATGCAGATTCACTCCGAAGGCTGTTGTGATTCTGGTAATGGATTTGTGGTTGGGGTTCCCCTTAGGACACTCTCTTCTGCTAAACACCTAATTTAGTGTATGGATTTGGGGAAATCCATCATGTTGTGATAATAATATATGTAACTTTTTTAATTTTCTTGGTTTTTTCATACCTACCTCTAGATGCATATAGTGAGAGAGAGAGAGAGTTGAGGGTTTATATATATATGGTATAGAGTACGTATGTCTTTTTGTGTGAATAGACAATAGTAGTAGTAATGTAGTATGTCTTTCTCTCATCCATTGGTGAAGAAAGCATATAGTATTTCCTTGTTTGATTGATGGTATGATAATTGCCAAATGCAAGAATGGTGCTAAATGTCCAATATTGGTAAATCTATCTATCTATTGTGGCAATTGGCAGAATGAAACAAAATGGGACCAAGCAAGCAGTCTTGACCTGGGCTTGCTTGAGAGAGGGAAAGTGGATCCAAATATTTTGTTGCATTTGCATGCATATTTTTGTCACTGCGTAGAGTAGTTTTCTTGCAAAATGTTTCAAGTTGTGGGATTTGCTTTCCTGTCAAAATATTTGTTGCAAAAGATGGTAATTTTGCAAATGTCTCTCCAGCACCACTTTATGTGTCACTGTTTGTGTCTTTTCCTTAAAAGCAAGCAGCATCAAGAGCATCCATTTCCATTTCCATTTCCATTTTCATTTGGATGAATGGTAAATTGGTCTTGGATTTTGATACTACCTCCTAATTTGTGGGTGTCTATTTTCAGATGGATTAAAAATCCCTTGCACTATTAATTAAACTTCCCTGTGTGAAGTGCAAGTGTAAATGCCTGTTCTCTTGCTTGTATTCCAAGTTGGGTGTTTTTGGATTTTGAGCTACCTTAAGACTATGAGTATGTTTGGGAGCAAGCATATTTGGTAGCATATAGCATATTGGAAGAGCATATCCTCTCACAGTTCTCTCTCCGAATCTGCTATCTGCTAGTGGATCTGCTGACTCCCAAACATCCCCTATATCCATCAATGACTAGGGATGGTAATTTCATCCGCACCCGCCTAAAATCCGACCCACCCGATCCGCCGAAATGGATGAAAATCCGACAAAAGGTGGATTCTTATAGAGCGATGGGTGGATCGGGTGACGGATCGGGTCGGAGATGGATCTAGGCTCATCCAACCCACCACCCGATCCATCATCCAACCCACTACCAAAACCATCCATCGCCCGTTATATTTTATTAAATGTGTATACTCAATATATTTTAGTAAAAAATATTAACATGGTTTTTCCTCCATTTTTTTCTTCCACGGTCCCTTCCGGCGTTCCAATCTTTCACAATTTCCTCGTAATTACATCACTCATTGCTAAGGAATGCCTTATCGACTAATCTTCCTCATGTCAAGACTCATGTTTTATAATTTTCTTGTTTGACCCTTTCATTCCCAGTGTTCGGTTCCTCCACTTTTGGATATTATTATATCGTTTACACTTCGCTTCCATATATAGCAAATTAGGTATGGTTTCCTAAACTTTACGATGTTCAAACTTGAATTAACTTTGAATATAAATGATTGAAAGTTTATGTATACTTTCAAATCCATTAGTCACCCGATCCACCCGTTTCACCCGTGGTTGATGGGTGAATTGGATTTGGGCTGAGTTTTAAACGGATGATAGTTGGACTGGATGATGAAATAACACTTATGGACGGAGGTGGATTTACCCTTCTCCGATCCACCTCCGACCCATTGCCATCCCTATCAATGACCCCCAAGTGGGGTCATCACTAAAGGACAAATAAAAAATAATAAAAATAAAGTAAAATTTAATTAAAAGTCACGACCCTCGATGACTTTGGTTGGGTAGCCAACCTCAAGGTCATGGAGGGCATCCAGGCATTATGTGATTGGATGAGAAATAAATATTAATTTATATTAATTTTGATTATATTATTTTTATTTATAATTTAGTTTTTTTAAAAACTTATTTATTATTGTAAAAAAAGGAAAAATATTATTAAATAAAATTAATTAACTATGAAGTAAATAATATAAAAAATAATTGTATGATTGCTATTAATTATTTATATTAATTTTGGTTGTATAAGTTTTTATTTATAATCTGTCTTTTAAAATTTAATTATTATTAAAAAAAGAAAATAAAATATTATTATTAAAGAAATTAATTTTAATATTAAATAATACTAACAGTTTAATAGTTATGTTATATTTAAATTAATTAAAATGTTGAAATAATATGTATTTAATTTGAAAACAAAGTAAATAAAATAAATTTAAAATTGAGTTGGGTTGGGTTGGGTTGAGTTATTGAGGTAGTAGAAATTAAATTTGGTTGGTTGCAAATGAACCGAATCGAACCGAATACTACAATATTCGATTTGATTTGTTAAGCTTCAAGAATACTATCGAATCGAATCGAATTATTCTATAAGATAATTTAATATTGAAAAAATTAATTTTTAATTATTGAAATTAAATATTTAGTTCAATTTATATATCAAATTTAGTACTTGAATTTCATATATAAATATATTCATATAAATTAGTAAATATAGTCATTAAAAATAAATTTTAAATTATCTAACAAAGTTATTTTATATATTTATATATTATTTTATATAAAATAAAATATTTAATCGAATATCGAATCGAATCAAATATTATTCGAATATCAAAATTTCAAATAATTTCGAATCGAATCACGAATCGAACCAAAAATATTTGATTCATTTGCAACCCTTGTTGTGTAGGTGGAAGAGAGAGAAATTAATATTATATTGAAAGGTTGGGTTGGGTCATGAATGATCATAGTCTACAGGCAGGCAGCAGCAACTCAATGCAGATATATAATGAAATGAAAATATAGATATTTCAAGTTTCAACAAATGTTTTGAGTTTGAGTCTTATGTCTTGAGTTCAAGTTTTTGTGTATGTAGAACTTTGCTTTGGTAGAGCCAACCATTCAATGTTCGCCAGCTCCTCGAAGAATTAGTGTTGGACTTAATGTGATGTGGAATACACGATATACGCCAAAAATGCACATTAAATTGAATTAAATTCTAAAGAAATACTACTACAAAATGTTTTAGTGAAATATAGTTTCAAATTCCATTAAAAATATACATTACATTTCTAATACGTTGAAATTTTCTTTTTAGTATAGTATTATTATTAGTGTCATCATAATTGATTTTCTATGTATACCTTCAAATTCTTTGGTATTTGTAAGTTTTATAATTAAATTTTAAATTAAAAGAATTAGTTTCTTTATAGTTTTAAAAATGCATAGAATTTTTTGATTAACGGAGATGAAGCTAATAATAAACTTTTATAAATCCAAAAATAAATTGATGGAACTACAAATTATTAAAAAAAAAAAATTGGGTTTAGCACCCTTTTTATTAATGTATTTTATTCCATTATGTATTTATGAATGTTTCTTTAATTGGGTACCTGCTAGAAAATTCACAACAAGGTTTTAAAAAGTGGTGGGCCCATTTCACATTGGGGTGGCTATTTTGTCACTATATCATAAGTACTACAGTACACCATTTGTTGCCAAAAAAACAAATGATTAGACATCAGTCCAAACTCCAAACTATTGGATCTCACAATCATCCCTCAAGTAGAAATCAATTTCATTAAATTCATGCCTCCATCTTTTATTTATTTCTCCATCTATCAAACCCATAGTCATATAGTACTGTAGTATGTAAATATGGGGTTCGAATTTAACTGATTATCTGATGGGAAAATAAGCATATGATGTGATTATGAAAAATATCAAGTAAAGCTTATTTTTTTACTGTACTAACATAAACCCCCCAAAAGGGACCACTTTAAAAAAAAATAAAAAAACATATACTAGTACAATATATGAAAATATAGATATATAGCTCCAAAAACTCTTTTAAATCAGTTGCTGGGATTGCTTTTGGGGAGTGTTTTAATGGCCACTAAATGGTAAAAAAACAGCTAAGCTTAGAGAGGGACAGAATATGATAAAACCCTCTTGTTTCACATTTGACTTTTATTGCAAGCATTTGGTGTCCTTTGCTTCTCAGCAATGCCTTACATAATACCAACAATAATAGCCACTCTTTTGGGCCTTTTATTGTATTTTATAAAATACTCCATCCGTCCTAGTTATTGTGTCATGTTTGACTTTTTCACACTGTTCATTATTAAGTTTTGATTCAATTTTCTTGCACGTATATATTTGGAAAAAATAGTCGACTTGGATCTTGTTGAGATCGTGTGATCATGTATTTTTAGAATATATATTTTATATAATTTTTCATTGTAAATATTTTGAGATATTAATGATTTAAAAAATGTATTGGATTGTATACAAAAGTCAAACAAGACAAGTTAAATGGGACGGAGTGAGTACATTATACTATAAAATAAAGTTCCTTGAATTATTAAATCACCTTGGTGTTTTCTTTCTTGTATTATTAATTACTCCCTCCGTCCCACGAATTGTGGCTCGTATTCCTCTTTGGGTTGTCCCACGAATTGTGGCCACTTTCCCTTTTTAGATAAATTTAATTAATATAAATATGATTAGAATCTTAATGGTTTCTAAATCCCACTAAAAGTAATCACTTTTACTATTCTGCACAACTCCCAATACACTTTTATTTTTCTACACAAAGTCCCTTACATTTCTTTAATTCTTCATATTTTAAAATTGGTACAAATAAAAATTATATAAAATATATATTCTAAATCTAGACGTCTAGACGATTCTAACAAGACCACACTTGAATATTTTTCTCTAATTAAATCATTACAATAGTATTTTGTCAAAATTAAACAATAAAGAAAGTCAAAATTCATTAAAATTTTAAACACAAATACCCACATCACTTTAACCACTAAACCTAACCACACCCCACCACATAAATTACCGTGCCCAAAAGAAACGAGCCACAATTCGCGGGACGGAGGGAGTATTATTATTATTTTTTTTTGTATTCTATGTTGTGTAGTATAAATATAATTGCAGTCCTTGCTGTTATGTCTTATTATGGCTTGTCTTGTAGTGGGCATTAGCTGTTTAACATTGTGACTTTGGCAGGACAAGATGAGGTCATTGTCATTAAACAAAACTAAAATTAAAAGGGGAAAATAAAGAAAGAATGAATGAATGGAGGGTTTTGCTTAGTACATAAATAATAAATTTGGTGATGTTTAATTAGTTAAACCTGAGTTGTCTCCATCTCAATGCTGAATAAGATTAATTGGTAGTTAACACATAGTATTAGTAACATAGACTATGTTTCATGAATCCATCAAATAATTCTTACAACATTGTCATATGCAATTATATTAATATATTTTAAAATTTCATATATATGATTTAATCAAGTCACATGTATATTATGTCAAAACAAATAAGAAGAAGGAAAAAATTAAATAGGGTTGGTCCAAGTTCAAGAATAAAGAGCCAAAAAAGTGAAGGACATTTTTATTATTATGTAGGTTGAAATGAGAGGGGGAAAAGAAAGATGAAAAAGGAAAGGAAAGGAAAGGAAAGGAAGAATGTAGAATAATGTAACATGTTGATTCAATCAAAAGTCTTATCAGCATAAATTACTATTGGGATTATTGCTATAATAATTATTAAAGTGTTTTGTTGAAACTTGTCTTGTATTGGTTTGGGAATATTGTGTAGTGCAGGCCATTAAAACTTTGGTTGGTGGGATCTATATGACTCCTCAAAAAGTGACAAGGATAGGCCACCTTAAGAGATTCATAATAATCCTTTGTGCCTCTACCGCTTTATTGCCTTCTTAATTAATCACCACAATTAAATGGGAACAATAGTACTACTATATAATAGTATGGTGGCAAATGCTATGTTCTGTACTACTACTATATGTGCTATCTTGGAAATGTACCTAGCTCTATATTTTCTTACATTATAATTTTTGTGTTTTGTGTTTGTTATATAATACTAGTATTATTGGAAAAATAGAACCATATAACATAATACTTACCCTTAGTTTGTAGTGCTAATCTTTAGGGTTTTTTGGAAGATGGAATTGAAAATTGAAAGGGAAGGTATGCGTGTGATAGTGGAAATGTGAGTTGGGCTGAAGTATTTATGTAGGCCCAAATGAAATGGGTATTATAGTAGGCCCAACTGTAAATGGTTTAATTGGCCCAATAAGAGTTCACGTCATCTTTCCCTTGTATTCCTCTTGATGATTCTTGCACGGATGATGGTGAGGAAATGCGGGTATTTGCTTCATTATTTTTATTGGTTTGTTTATTTATATTTTTAATATTTAAACAGTAAACACTGGTTTAGGGTCGAGGGTTGGAAGATGACATAGGTTGAGTAAATTTAGGGTTTAGGGTTCGGAGTCCACTTAAATAAATGCTCCATTTGAGTCACACACACACATACACATAAATATGATAAAATTTCTACATACGAAATGCATATTACGAGAGTGAGATGTAAATGTTACTAGTAGTAGTAGTAGTAGTTTATTTCACTGTATCCAATCCAGCCCTGCAAATTGCAATCTGCATATGGGGCTGTTAACTTCAGAAAAAATATTAAAGTCCATGATTGGAGACCCATCTATGTTTGCACTGTCCGGCCCAGTCGGTGATGAAAATATATCCGAAACAGGGAGTCTAGATCACCCAACCCAAGGGAGTCTAGATCACCCACTTGTAGTCTAGATCACCCACTTGAGTGGAGTCTAGATCACCCATTCTGTGAGGATACCCTCAAGCGAGAATTCCAGTGGCCCAGTCAAACAGTGGCCCAGTGACCCAGTTGGGGAAAATATATCCGGAAGAGGGAGGCCGCGTAGCCACAGCCCATTCCGTCAAGACACCTTCAAGATGAGGAACCTCATACAATGAAGGAGTGAATCCTTAACCAAGGAGACGAATCACCAATCATGGAAACAAATCGCGTCACCTAAGGAAACAAATTTAGGGATGGAGCGTTCAAGCTTGAAGACCTCCCATTATATAAGTGCAGGCGGCATCATACGCAAGAGGCATCTCCAATCTTCTCCTCAGAGAGCCAGTTTTTATATTTTTACTTTCTTTATCGCTTTCCCGCATTTTACTGCTTTTTTTGTTCTTCAATTCCTTTACTGCTTTCATTCAATTCCTGTACTTTTCTATTTTTCTCTGTAATCTTTCCCCAAGTTTCAGTAATAAAAGAGAGATTTCATTCTCCCAAATTTCAGCGTTAACAAATTGGCACGCCCAGTGGGACTCGATTTGAGACCATATCCGCTTCGAGTTGTGTATGCGTCTTAGATCCGGAAAAGTTATTGTTGACTTGACACAGAAGTTTGAAGACATGTCCCTACAAGATCAGACGATCAAGCGAACGGAAGAGGACGCCGGTGAAACGGCGAGCACCTCTCAACCGTTACATGGGTTTATGCAGGCCCCTACATTGTCCGAGCAAATACGGCTATCGATAACTGAATCGATGGCCGAATTCATGCCTTTACTTACAAGGCACTTGATGGACGTTCTGCGGCCTGTTATGGCCGACCAAACCAGCCAGATATGCGGTTCCTTGCGCGATGGAAGCCCCCCGGCACCCAGTACCACTATGACACCAAGCACTCCATACCCGGGACCGTCGGGAGGACAACAGCGAATATGGGGAAACACATTAGCCAGCCGCCACTCCAGAATTCTGGAAGCGTGGCCAGTATGTTTCCACAGTCGTACCAGACAGCGTATACTTTCTCACCAGCGGCACCCAGCCTGCCGAATTTGGGTTACGCGGCGTCTCCCATGCCGGTGTATGTTCCATTAAATCCGTTAATGGCAACCAATCCTACACCAGGCTGCATGGCGGCCGGGCCTAGCACGACACCAAGACAGGCGGCTCCTCAGATGCCGAGCATCCCAACACCGTATGTGGCGGCTCCTCTCAACCCGGGTTGGATGCCAACAACCCTAGGGGGGCAGGCTCCACAGACAAGCGGAGTAATGGCGGCTCCCATGCTACCGACCGCCACTCCCATGCACATAGATGGACACGCTCTTCAACCATGTGGAATACCCACAACACCTGCTGCCATGCCTCCTACGCAAGCACCCGTGATTTCACCGGAGCTGCTCGCGGACATGATGCAGCAGCACTTCGGAATTCAGTTAAAGCCGATGGAGCGGCCTACGTACCGGAAGCCATATCCTGACTAGGTAGACACCATGCATCCCTACCCAAGGGGCTTCAAGATGCCCGAGTTCACCACCTTTACATGGGATGATGGCAAGTCCACTGTGGAGCATGTTGGAAGGTTCACTACTCAGTGCGGGGAAGCAGCGGCCAATGATTGGCTGAAATTAAAACTGTTCTGTTCATCCCTCACCGGACCTGCCTTCGCGTGGTTTGCTTCCTTGCGGCCTAACTCAATTCAAAATTGGGCCGACCTCGAACGAGCATTCCATGATAGATTCTATACTCCACTATCACTGGTAAGTCTTGCAGACCTTACGAATGCCAAACAATATGCCGATGAGGCGGCAAATACTTTTATCAATAGATTACAACGGCTGAAAGGCCGGTGCACCATAGCAATCCCGGATCGGGAAATAGCCAATATAGCAGTGGCTAATATGTTGCCAAAATTAAAGGAACATTTAATTGTGCATGATGCGACTGATCTTGCCCAGTTGGCCGAGAAAGCGGCCCGCTTGGAAAAGTTCTTTGAGGAACAAGATGAAAAGCGTCTACCTATACACGTAACTCATTTTGAGAAATTGAAACATGATAAAGAGGAAGACGAACCAAGAGTGGTGGCCAATGCAGATAAAAACCCTGGATAGTGGCCCTTGAACGCAGTCGACAGCGGCCTTGGAGGCCGAATAGTCGGTGACTGAGGACGGCGCTCACGGCCTTCGGGTGGCGGCCTGAGCTGATGGAGTGGCGGCCTGAGCCAAGGGAGTGGCGGCCGGAGTGGTGTCGTCTACTAGATCCTATGTCATGAGTAAAGCGTGGGATGACTAAAGAAGCGACACTAGGTTAGCTAGAATCCTTCCTATGTCAAAGTCATGCAATAACAAGCAATGTGGAGATAAGTGGTCTAGCTAGAATCCTTCCTATGTCAAAGTCATGATAGGTAATGACAAACAAAGTGGAGATAAGTGGTCTAGCTGGAATTCATGTTATCAAATATACATAACAAAATAAAGATAAGAGAGCATGAGGAACTTACCCGATCCGTGGTGAAGAGTGGCGGCCAAGGCGAGATGGATGGCGGCCTCTCAGACAGCAGTGGCGGCCCTGGTGCAAGCACAGGGTGGCGGTCTCCGAGCGAAGGTGGCGGCCTCCGGAGTGAAGGTGGCGGCCTCCAGCGAAGAAGGATGGCGGCTCCCCTAGGCAACACGGATGGCGGCCTCGTGTCAGAACAGATGGCGGCCTCGTGCTCAGAAGGTGATGGTCTCATCTCAGAAGCTGGCGGCCTCCAGCTGCGATGAAGGTGGCGGCCTGCAAGGGGTGGACGCGCAAGGGTGGCGGCCTCCTCTCGGGTAGATGGCGGCCTTCAAGCAACATGCTGGCGACGACTCCTCGAGGCAACAGCGGCGCCCGGCAGCGATCTCGACGGTGGCGGCCGACAAAGAAAAATGAGGCATAATGGCCTCGATGGACCTACAAACTTGAATTAAGCGCGCAAATTTGTCTTAAATTGCTAATCAGACAAAATGCGCGAGGGGGGCATCTGTTAACTTCAGAAAAAATATTAAAGTCCATGATTGGAGGCCCATCTATGTTTGCACTGTCCGGCCCAGTCGGTGATGAAAATATATCCGAAACAGGGAGTCTAGATCAGCCAACCCAAGGGAGTCTAGATCACCCACTTGGAGTTTAGATCACCCAAGGGAGTCTAGATCACCCACTTGGAGTCTAGATCACCCAACGAGTCTAGATCACCACTTGGAGTCTAGATCACCCACTTGAGTGGAGTCTAGATCACCCAACCCAAGGGAGTCTAGATCACCCACTTGAGTGGAGTTTAGATCACCCAACGAGTCTAGATCACCCACTTGTAGTCTAGATCACCCACTTGAGTGGAGTCTAGATCACCCATTCTGTGAGGATACCCTCAAGCGAGAATTCCAGTGGCCCAGTCAAACAGTGGCCCAGTGACCCAGTTGGGGAAAATATATCCGGAAGAGGGAGGCCGCGTAGCCACAGCCCATTCCGTCAAGACACCTTCAAGATGAGGAACCTCATACAATGAAGGAGTGAATCCTTAACCAAGGAGACGAATCACCAATCATGGAAACAAATCGCGTCACCTAAGGAAACAAATTTAGGGATGGAGCGTTCAAGCTTGAAGACCTCCCATTATATAAGTGCAGGCGGCATCATACGCAAGAGGCATCTCCAATCTTCTCCTCAGAGAGCCAGTTTTTATATTTTTACTTTCTTTATCGCTTTCCCGCATTTTACTGCTTTTTTTGTTCTTCAATTCCTTTACTGCTTTCATTCAATTCCTGTACTTTTCTATTTTTCTCTGTAATCTTTCCCCAAGTTTCAGTAATAAAAGAGAGATTTCATTCTCCCAAATTTCAGCGTTAACAGGGGCAAATCATGAACTCATGAGAGTGAGCCAGTATTAATTTTATTGCACCGAAATCTGTACAAATCTCCTCTTGGAAGTCTACTTAGCTACTAGTAGAGTAGTACATATACAAACATTATACTGCTACATACTCCCTCTTCCATTTTAGTTGTCTTTTTAGATAGTAAAAAATGTTTCAAAATAGTTGTCATTTTTAGGTAGTTATAGGTAGTTATGCTATATTTTTACTAGATTGCCCTTCACTTTACATAAATGTTATTTGTTGACATTTATTAAGAATGAGTTTAGTTGAAGGGTAAAAATGTAAATTTATGAGTTAATTAATACAAAACTTGGTTATTAAAATTGAGCTGAAAGAGACAACTAAAAAAGAACGGATGGAGTACTACATAGTACTCCCTCCGTTCAAATATAGATGTCGTTCTAGACCAAAACACACTTACCAATAAAATACAATGATTACACTCTATTTTATATTTTTTGCCCTTACTTTATAAAAAATATAATTGAAGTGAAGAAAGATTGCACAATATTCTAGAAGTAATATTTATAAAATTATAAGGGTAGTATTGAAAAATTTTCATTGAAATATGTAAAATGACAACTATTTTGAAATGTTTATTGATTTTTAAAAAGACAATTAAATTGTAACGGAGGGTATTAAAAGCCCACTTCCCACTGCACCTATTCACGTATCTCAATTCCCAAACAATAAGTTTTTTCCTCAATCAGTCTCCATCCCACCTCTCATTTCCTAAATAATGCAGTAACAGAAAATAACATTAAATTACTCATGAGAGAACTTCACATCACATCAAATAGAAGTATAACATTCATGATTCATGAGTAATTATTTAGCTAGTGCTATTCTCCCCGTTCGCAAACATTTCTTATATTCCTACTCAATAATACATTATTATGTATTAATACTAGCTAGCACAATTTGTAGTAATAGTTTTAATGTGAAAAATGATGATACAAAAAGATGGTGAGATTTATGTCTCAAAATCTTTTTAGAGGGTGGGTGTAATAACGTGTCCTATAAATGAGGGGAAGTATAATCCACTGCAAATTCTAGGTTGGATATGTGTGCTTCTGAGTCGTTGATATATGAGTAGTGCTTGATCCATCCGCCATTTCTCTTCTCCTTCTTATATATGTTGCCATTATTGTTTTGACTCAATATAAGTATCTGTTTTTTCACTGTAACAGACTCTATATATAAACTTGATAATTTGTAGAGGCAAATTAAAAATGTTAATTGGCACCCGCGCGCGCGGTGGCAAAATTTTGAAAAAAAGATTTTAAAGGTAATTACATATGATCTCATTCCCTGATTAAAACGAGATAAGGCTTATTGTATCTTCACATGAATTAAGAATCATAAAACCATGGAAGCTGCTGACATACAATTAGGTTACTATGCACACACGAAGTTGTCTGCATCTGCAGACGTGTTCCACCATAGGCTAAGAGATGCTACGCGTCATTATGGTGTCAATGGAAAGAGAATCTGAAAATCTGCAAAACATTAATCGACGACATAATCAGTAAAACATTCCATTCGTAGCCATTGATTGCCAATGGAAAGAGGATCTGATTATCCCCAATTAATTGAAAGTGGATCTGCTATAATCAATTCTTTGGGAAAATAGTAACTAGTGTTCAGATTCTATGGTCAGATTGTGTGAAACAATTGATGGTGTCAAACCGTTTTTTGTTGTGTTCTGTCAATATTATCCTGATGCTATTGTCAATTGTTTGTGAAAAAATTTCGTACTTAATACTATGTTAAGTAGTGTTCTGCCAAACCGTTCTTTGTTGTGTTATTTGTTGTGCTGCCAAACAAGTTAAGTAGTGTTCTGACCATGTTCATTCTGTGTTCTGCCCATGTTCAACTGATGATATTATTATCAGCTTGGGACATGTCTTAATACTGTGTGCTGCCAAACAAGTTAACTAGTGTTCTGTTCATGTTTCATTGATGATGTAGCAATTTCCTCCGGCAATGAGTTCAGATCGATCATCTCTTCACTCTATCTGGATTCGTATCATGCTTCGTATTTTGATTTCCAATTGTCTTGCCCCACTTCCATATTCTCTCCATCATGGAATTGGAAGTTGCAAATCACTCCCAAATTAGCACCATTCATTTCAGTTATGACAGATCCACTTATCATGTTCATTAATTGCTTGCCAAAGGAAGGTTTGCATGGAGTTTAGACGCGTAGCACTTCTTCAACTACGTCAGAACATGTCAGCATTTCCAGAGTCTGTGAACCGGTCCCGCTGACATATACTCCAAACGGGACAAACTAAGGGCATCCACAACAGTACTACCCCATTTTTTTTCCACATATGCGCCACATCAGCATTTATCTACTTTACTATCTATATCATTAAACTTTTTCACAACAACACTACCTAACTTCTATCCTGCATGGACCCACATTTCATCATTCCTTCATTATTGATTTTTCAATACATACAATTTAAAATTCTTATTTATTTTTTATATATCTAATATAAACTTCCTCCGTTCTTTTACTTATGATCCCGTAATCTTGTTAGATTATTCGTCTAATCGCATAGATTCAGAATATCAAATTTTTATAATTTTTAATTGTATGCAATTTGAGTTATTGAGGATTAAAACGTGTACTGGACTGCGTGGAATGTGGGTCCGTGACATTTAAAAAAGAACGGAAAAAGTATATTCTTAGACTTTAAAATTCTTATTTTTTTAATTTTTATTTAATATAAGTTACTATATTATTTTAAATAACATTGTAATAATTTTTTTAAAAAAAATTCCATATTGGTATATTTCTTATTTTTCTTAAATATAATTTTAATTTTATTAAAATTAAAATTAATATTAACACTATTGAATCATTAAAATCAACACAATTTAAGTTAATTGTATATAGGTAGAAACAGAAATTAAAGAAAAATTAAATAAAAAATAAAAACATACATGTATGGACAAAACATACAATCAAACTACAAAATTAAAAAAATTATAAAAAAGAGAAGAAAAGCCGCCATATCCAGATGTACACTACTATTTACTTTTTTCTATTACTTGTGTTTGTCATCTTTGTAGTGGTAAAGTAGAGGTAGTGTGCATTGTGCTACCCATTCATTGTGAATGCCCTAACCATCTCATTTTTCCTACTATTATTATATATAAAACCCGCAACTGAAGTGATTCAAAATTGTCTAACCAACTCAGATGGTTGTCAGAATAATGTGCTGTCCAATACTCCACATATAAGTTTCCCATAAAACCATAAAATGATTTTCCTACAGAACAATTTGGACAAATTAAAACAAGCTACAGCCTATTGCCTTGGAAGAGCATATATGGACCACAATGTTTGTGTGACGGACTTGATCGCCTGAAGTTGAGCCCGTTTAGCTATCCACAACCTACAAAGTAGAATTACCCCCAACATATACTACAGTACTACACTGTCTTGCACCTATATATTCTGAATTATTACTTGTAAATTCAATTTAACACTTAGGTCAATTCAATATCATGGGACATGGGTGTTTAATTGTGTTTGGCCCTTCTACAAATATAATCGAATAAACAAAATAATTAATACCAATTCATAATAACCCTTGATGAACCCTGTAGAAAACAACATTGATCCACGATCATATACCAAAAATAGGTGCACAAACCCAATTTCCCCATCTTAATTCTTACCCTTTCATCGTACACTGTCCAGCAGGCCTTGTCTGCTGCTTCCCCGCCCTCCACGGGCACGCCGTCCGTACGGGCAGCACCATGCAGTTGTACTGCGTGCACAACGAGCTGCCCGCCGGAATCTCGGCCGCCTCATCAATCTCCATCCCGGTCAAATAGTTATGCTGTAAATACAGCACCTGAATCTCGCCGCTCAGTAACCGCTCCGCCATCCCGTCGGGCACCCGCCCCGTGAACACGTTGTTATTCAGGTATAGATTCTGGACCGTCGAGAACATCGGAGAAATCTCGCCGACGAAGCGGTTGAAGCTCAGATCCACTGTCTGGATTATCACTTTGTCGGCGGGCTCAATTTTGCAGGAGAATTGGTTCCTTTGCAATTGGAGGTTTACGATTGGGGATTTGAACACCTCGATGGGAATGCAGCCGGTGAATCGATTCATACTCAGGTCGACGAAGTTCAGCTGGTTTAATCTGGATAGTTCCACGCCCACGGCGCCGGAGAGGCGGTTCCACGACAAGGCCAAGTACCGTACGGACGGAGGGATCCCCTGCGGCGGAAGCCGACCAGAGAGATCGTTGTGCTTCAAATCCAATCGAGTTAGGGTCTTCGAAACGAACGGCGGAATCGAACCGGAGAGGCGGTTGTGGCATAGGAGGAGGACGGACAACTCCGGGAGTCTACCGATCGCCGGCGGGATGATTCCGGTGAATTGATTGAAACTGAGATCGAGAGTCTGCATCCCGTGGAGCTGGCCTAGACCCGCTGGAATCTCGCCGGAGAAGTAGTTCCGGGCGACGGATAAGAACCTAATGTTCTTCAACCGAGATATACTATGGGGCAAACCGCCGAAAACCCGACCCGGGATAATGGTGAGCTCGGTTAGGGCGGAGAGCATGCCAATAGCCGGGTCGATCCTACCCGTTAAGCCGGGCGACCCTGCCCGTGGATCGCCGAGATTGAGAGCAACCACTCTGTCGCCTTGGCAGAAAACGCCGGGGAAATTGCAGGGATCGGAAGTGAATTCCCAGGAGGTGAAGAAATTGGATCCCGGCAAATCATTTAAGGATTTACGAATGGATTGTAGTGCCAAAAAATCTATGGGGTTCAAAATTGCACGAGTGGAAATCAAATTGGCCAAGATTATGAGGTAATTGAAGCACATTTTGATCATGAATGGCTTCATTTCTGCAGCAGCAGCACAGAAGAAAGGAGTGGAGAGGTATCTCTTTGATAAAACGGAACAGGAAACACGGATATATTTCCAAGCAATGATTTCTCAGTATTTTTGGGGACATTCCAGTTCCAGGCTCGGAAGAGAATTGGCGGGTGCAAACGGCTGTCCGAGCCTGTCGACTAGGTTAGGGCTTGGCGGGCGAGTATTTACGGGAACCACGTGCCGTGTGGGAACTTCAGTGATTTTCATTTTACTTGGTTCTGTCCAAGGGGAAAAATTGAAAAAAAAAAAAAAAATAGTTGTGAGTTGCGAGTTGTGACCTGGACTGGACTGGGAAGATAGTGAACTGCCACATCCACAGCCATAGGAGGAGGAATCCACGTCCGGGACGGGAGGTGGTCCTTCTTGGAGCCTGGAGGCATGTGTTCCTGCACTGTATTTAACAAAGATCTATTCAATTCTCCCAACTGTAATGGTCAGCGTTGCTGTCAAATGGGAATCCAATTGAAACACCAGCGCACCCCAGGGCCAAAACTCATTACTAGTACTGTATTTGATAATTAGCATGCATACATACAAACTCACATCACATCATCTAGATTCTGCTACATCATATCAATTCATTATTAATTAATGCCACAAAATCGCAAATTCTCTCTTATAGTAATTTGCGACATGATCACTTTTTAAAACTTTTTGAAATGAACCCTGATAGCCTTAGATAGTAGTTTTACAATTAATCAACCACAAATCTATAAAGGCAGACAGTAGCAGGTGCGAATGATTGCAAGTACAAAGTGTTGTCTATTTTATAACGAAGGTCATGTGTGCATATTTATAAGGCTCAGTAATGCGGTTCCTTTCATACAGCTATACTTATCTAGTTATCTGTTGTGTTACCACATTATCTATCTACTGTATGCTATATGAACCATCCCCTCTTCATCATTAATTTCACCTTGTCGTTTTCTACCTTATACTGAATTTCAGAATAAACACACTCTCATCCAAGTGTTATTTACATGAAACAGCTCGGAGCCAATCAAGCCAACACATTCACACTGGAGATTTTGTACAAGTTTAGGTAAATATACTATAAAATATGATACTATATTTACAAAACAACTTTAATAAATTACTTGTACAATGGTTTCTCTCAACACATATTTTGGAGTGTCGTCATAAACCAAGAGGTACACACACCATAGCTGGACCTGCTAAAAGAGAGAACAACAAAAGGTCAAAAGGGTAAGATCACAATAAGAACATGTTGTGCTCTGCTGCTTTCCGTCCCGATGAATAAAACAACACAAATTCCCCCAGAAACCAAGTTTATCCCTTCAATTAACACCCTCTAGACAACTTATGTACACACACAGGAAAGAGGGATGGTCCATATGGCTTCTAGTACCGAGCTTCATTACTCAGATTTTACCTTTGGATGCAAATTTACAACTGGTTAATTTAGCTCTGGTCACGTTCCTCAAGCAGAATACGCGATTAGCCTGTGCAGGGAAGACGAAAAAGAAGAATCATTTCCCAATTAAGAAACTGAAAGGGAAACGATTCTGTGCGGGCACCTAACCTTAGAAATCAAACATGTCGCCAGTCCATCCTTCCTCATCATGATTTTCCTCTTCATGGGTATTGCCATCACGGTGAATCTCATCAGTCACATCTTCCATTGGACGGTGAGGATCCTGGGAATCTGGTTTATCACAGTACCCTTCTTTAAATAACTCAATAAAATCTACTGTGTTTTCAGTCCTTGAAGGCCTAAGGATGTCTGCATCAGAGTCCGTATCATCCACGTTTGATGATGGAGTCTCATCTCCCGTTGAGGATGACCTACTAATGATAGCATTATCAACGTTCAAATTGACAGGATGGATATTTGCAGGGGGAACAGTCAGAATGGTATTGCATCTGTGGTCCATCAAGGAAACCTTGTGGCCGCTATTCTCATCTCTTCCCGGGATCAAATCATCTGAGGGGTGACTAACCAGCGTTGGGCATCTATCGAGGTTCATGTGATCCAAATCAAGCAGATTCTCCATTCGACGAGATGATCCTAAAAATAATGCAAGGAGACCAGAGTCAATACCCAAAACTGAAAGCCCCAGCTTGACTTCTTCGTGCAATTACGTTAGGGGTCAACAGGGTGCATGCCTGTGGCACTGCACCCTCAAGGAACAAGAGCAGCTTACAATATTGTTTCTTTCATCTTCCTTTTCCCTTATTAATAAAATGACGAAATAGTACAAGCAAAACAAACAAGGTAGAAATGTTTGACCTCCATCAGAGCTTTCAGTAGAACTACACGAAGGTGGCTTTGAAAGACATATAATACTTGCTTCATTGGTCTTTTCCTTAGCTTGGAAACTATTGAAGGAAGTGTATCTTCCCTCAGAAGGAAAAGGCCTACATTAGAAACTCCAAGTAAAAATAACAAGTGAAGGCTGCTCAGTGGCATCAAAGAAGCAAAGGGAAACTTATAATTACAGTGAGTGTACACCATAACAGGACTATCACAAAAGCAATGTTAATAGCATAATGAGAGAACAAACAATTGGAAAATGGCAAGCATCAGGTTTAGATAATATTTACATAATTAAAAAAAGTTTCACATTAATTACCACTTCAACATAAGAATGAACATAGAATTGGCTTAGCACAAGATAATGTTCAATGTAATAAGGGATTCAACGTAGAATTGGCTTAGCACAAGATAATATTACAATTATACCATTTGATAAATAATTTCAACGATTGCATGTACTTATACAAGCTAAAACAAACAAAATCAATGCACCAATCAGCAGGTACATATTGTACACAAATACAAGGCTGGATAAAACCATCACAACAGTAAACACCAAAAACAAGAAAAAAGGCACAACCTGCAAATGAGAAGTTAAAACCCACTCACCTGTCAATCCATCCAGATCTTGCTCTAGGGAAACTGTCAAATATTGGCAACAAATCCTTCTGTCTTATTTCAATTTCATGAGTAGAAGCCATCTCAAGTTCAAATTCTCCACTCAAAGGACATTTTGCTCTTGGGAGTTCCACTACATGAAAATGCATCTAGATCAACAAATGAATTAGTTAGAATACCACCATATAACAGAAAGATATCAGTAATCTGGGCAAATATACCTTCAACGTTTGCCACAGGGGTAGCTTGCAAGTGTTTATCAGCACTTCAGCATTTGAAAGGTGCCACTGAAATCTCTCTGGAGACCTCTCTGAATCAGTCCTAATCAGTTTCTTCCCCGTGACACTCACATTTCCCTGGAAACCCATTTTTGACTCACCAGAGATTTCAGAAGCATTAGGTGCATCAAAGACACCCCCAGAAATACAATCCTCCCTCTCCACAGCATCCAATCTTCTGCACACATCCCACCATTGAATAGGTTCAACTCTCACTTTCAATTCCTCATTCTGTGGTGGATTGACTTGTTGAGCTGACAAAGATTCAGTCCTATTCTCAACCAGCCCCATTGAGTACAGAATTTCATGCTGGACCACAAAGCCTGATGGGGTATAGACTAAAATATGCTCAAGTGCACTTCCAGTTGACTTAACATCCAGAGAACCCGTAGAATTGGAGTTGTGAAAAATTGCAGCAACAGCACCAGATGGTACCCATAACTTACCCGTCATTGAAGCAGCAGCATTGCTCACTGAGTTAATCAAACCTGAGTCGCTACATTTTATTCTGGTGATGACAGAGAGAGTGCAAGGAGGTGGAGGCAGAGAATGTTTCTCGTTTACACTGAGAGATGAAGTAGACCACCATGCTGAGGGTGAAGCTAAAAATAGAGAAGTACCTTGCCCAGGAGTATATATTGTTTGAAAACAATCATCTCCCCCAAACGGGGACAGGACAAATACATGGCAAGTTCCTCGTGATGAAACTATAGCAATCCATCGACTGCAATGACTAAAGCAGATGTCTTGGATGACCTGTCAAATAAAACATGAGAAGGAGACAAACAGATACAAAACATTTGAAACCTTCAGAGAGAAGAAAGTAGTACTAGATAATATAGCAAAGAAATAAATTACTCATACTTACAGCGCTGGTAATCCCACGATGTAGCTTGTAAAGATGAGCATAAGAAGTGCCCCAGTCACCAGAGCTTGATCCACCACACTTATGAGAAGGCATAATCCTGAATATGTTTATGTTATTTCCATGTACGGGTACGGTAACCAGAAGGGTCCCACTAGGATCAAAGCACAAAGCAGATATTGGACTTTTATGAGCCCTAAATTGGGATATCACCTCTGAGCAGACAAGGTCCTTCACAGCAACCTGTGCTTGGAAAATTCAATCACAAAAGAAAAAAGTTACTTTAGAGAACTGGGACTTTTTTGCATGGTCATTATTTACCAGAACACATTTAGAAGCCACTAAAACTTTCACTAACCACTCCAGCATTATCTGGCTCCGATGCTGCTAGCATACCAGCTCCCCATCCAGGAGGAATAGGATCATCAGGAAGAAGCTCAGGACAGTACCTAGATAGTTTCTTGCATCCTGTGAGTAATCCATTAGCCAAATGTTTTCCAGGTTCCACTGCATAACGAACCAACATTTTGCTACTCCCAGGAGACGTTGATGTACTAATGTTAGAGACAGGGCTCTGTGAGCTCACCCTAGCCGTATGCAACATAAATGGGCGATTAGGAGGATAAGCCAACCATCTTGGTCCCACAGCCATTGGACCATAACCTGTGTTGATTCCACTTGCTCCTTGCTCCGAAACTCGAGGAACAGGATAAGTAACAACTATGAATTTCTTCTCGAGGGTAAGTGTGTCAAAGCAGGAAACCTGCTCAACAAATATAAAAGAAAATCACCCTTTCCTTCAAGGGATCTAATTCTGATATATCTATTGAATAACTACACATAAAAGTGTTTGCTGCTTGCAGCCTTGAATAACTAAGGCAATTTCCAATTACACACTCAAACTTTTCCCATAGAAATTACGGAGGGAGACGATAATACATAACCTAATGTTCTCCTAAGCACTAGACAGAAGGAAGAGAAGAGCACAAGGGAAAAGGGCATTATACAATCTATGTTACTAGAAGAATGGAGGGGAGAGAAGAAAAAACAGCTTAAATAAATAATCGACCATCATGGTTTGTTGACCCGTAATTTTCGGTACAACTTGCAAAAAGGAACAGCCACAAGATGAATAGGCAGTTCATTCTTTCCTTCTTCTCATTGCCATCTTTCCATTTGTGTAATGGAAAAAAAAAATCATAATGCAAGAAACAAATGCCATACAAGTGGATACTTACCTGCTCTTCAAGACCAATAGCTACTACCCTTGGACTGCATCTGACCATTAAAACTGCCGACTTAAAATCAATAGCCTTGACATACTCATTCAAGTTCATGGAGTAGAATCGAACAGTATTAGGAGGCTCAACAGGAACCCCCAATGAGGAATCTATTGTGCCATATCTAGAAGGTCCATGTCCCACATTCTGGAGTGAGGTGATTCTTTCGTTTTCACTCCCTCCAACCACCACAAGTACAGGATGTGATGATTTGTACTTTCCCATACCATCACAACTTGCAGGAGATGGAAGCATCTGTAGAAAGGTAACTGGCCCATCACGCCTCGAAACCAATTCACTTAAACCAGAGGCTTCCTCAACATCAAAGACTTGAAAACCATTTACATAACCAAGTAATAGGACACGCCTGACAGCACTTGAACTGAGCTCCATCTTGTCAAAACCAGCCCACAGTACCTGATATGCACCATCATCAAAGGAATATGAATGTTATAAACACAGAATAGTGCCAAGTTTTCATCAAATGAGGAAAAAGAGACTAGCCCTCCTTAGCCAAACATGAAGTTTTATCACCAGATGAACGAGTTGATTGCTAATTTGGAATAATAAAATGTTTAGCATATAGAAATAGTGAAAAGAAATGGCATCAACACTACTGCCAAAAATGAAGTTTTATCGCCAGATGAACGAGTTGATTGCTAATTTGGAATGATAAATGTTTAGCATATAGAAATAGTGAAAAGAAATTGCATCAACACTACTAGAGTAGGGTATATCCAATATCAAGTGATAGGCAATAACTGGAAATAAGAGAATCCACATTATCCGGGTAATTGATGAAGAATAAACCCATACTTGTTTCCATTTTAAACACTGCAACTAAATTTCAAATAAGTAGACACTCGTCCATATATAACAACCAAACGTAAGCACAATAATTAATCATTTATAGAGAATCGCTACAAAAGCACTGAACCCAAGCATCGCATAAAATCAATCAATCAGTAACGGAAAAAATAAAATAAATCCAATCTCAATAAAACCTATTAAACGAAGTTAGGAGTCTCCACCTGCTCTTTGCGATCATCGGAAGAAAGAGAAGCGGCGACAGTTGCACCAGCAGTGCGCACGGCGGTGCTAGCATTTGTCGACACCGTTTTGATACACGACGAGATAATCCTCAAAGAGTTAGGCAACAGTTTGCCATTTCTCCCCTTGGCTTTCTTCATTACGAATCACTCTTATCCTCGTGCCTTTTCTCTCTCTCTCTCTCTCTCTCTCTCTCTCTCTCTCTCTCAAACTTTACCAATCAAACAGCACCAAGTCACCAGTAAGCACCGATTCTGGTCCATCAACGCCGAGGAAACGCCAGCTTTTCGGCCTCCGCGTCAGGCGTAGTTCCGTTGAAGAGGAAATAGGACGATCGCCATGGAACCGACTAGAGTAGCGTCCGGCACGAACCAACCGCAAGATATTTCGGTTCCTTGTGGAGTTTGACTTGAAAGATGCAGCCAATTACTTAGTGGCTACTGCAGCACAACTCCGGAGTCTGGTCCATATATATTCTTGCGTTTTCTTATAGGGATACTATCTACTAATTCATTCACCGCACCACCAAATCAAATAACGATCACTTCCACTTCTTCTGGTTTAAATTTTGGGTTATCAAACGAACGTATCCAACCACATTTTTTCAAAAATTAAAATATGCTTGTTGGGATGTATATCTTGTTTTTTGAAATAAATTTATTTAAATTAAAATATGTTTGTTGGGGATATATATCTTTATCAAGCGAAAAATATATCCCTTTTTTTTTAAAAAAAAAAGAAAGAAAGAGAATCAACAAAATTAAATTCTAGCAAACCCAGTTGGCCTGATCTGAGTTGTATGGGCCTAAAAAAACAAAATTAAATTCTAAATTTCTAGAATTTACGAAAATTGCTATATTTAAAATATATTATTTCATATTTGTACTGTTTAGGTGAATACTAGGCGGAATTCCATGCTAGTCACTTACTGAATCTTAAACTGAGAGCTCATGACCAACCAAGCCAACTGCATTTGATTAAAACAATTTGGACTATATGTGTATTAAGTCCAAATAAATTTAATTTTAAAACCATTTCTAATGATTCTTTAAAATCTCTCTTGTAGCAAGCTTATAATCCTATAAATAATATCCTACTCCCTTTGGTTTTTTGGTTTTTCAATATTGACACTCAGATGTGGTAAAGGTGAGTGGGAACCCAAGCTATACAAACTACAAATATGAATAAAGGGGAGGGATAAGGGACCGATGGAAATCAAACCCTCAACTATAAGATTGAAAATCGGAGAATACATGAGTGTTCGATTCGGATATATGAAATTCAATTTAATTTTGTAGTATTTTTTAACTGATTTTTGTTCAAAATTTCTATGATGGCTTTTGACTTTTATTTCGAGTTTTCCTGTTATTTTTAGTTTTAATGTAAGGTGAAACACAAAGCTATGGAATACCAACCAGGTTTAAGCAGCAGAAGCTTCTGCCCAAGGGCCAAGGCAAAGCTTATTTGTACTACTATACTTTTTTTTTTTTTTTTTTTTGGTAAATATCACTCATCTCTTCTTTAATAATTGCACTACTTATGCATTTCGTGTAATCCAACAAATATTTTTAACTAATAATAATTCATATTATATATAAGTAAAAGTTATAAAAATATGATATTCTAAAACTACGTTATTAGACGAATCTAACAAGATCTGACTTGACAATGTTTTATCTTATAGAACTATGTTATAAAAATTAATCAAAGTTACTAAATGAATAATTATTACTATGAAAATGGTGCAATTAAATGAGAATGGCTGAAGTATTATTTTTGGTATCGATGTAAATGCAATCAACCAGTTTTCCTTCATGAGTTGCTGAACCCAAAGGAGTCGAATAGCTTATAATTAACCTTTTATTTTTATTTTTTTCTTCTTCTTTATTTAGACCATAATAATCAACTTCCACATCATGCTTCCTTTCAAAACTTTGTACCATCAAGTATCATTAACATAAAATTCCAAAATTGTCCAAAGCTTACATCCTTTGGATGATGATGATCCTCAGCTAGAGACTGTGTCCTATATTGTCTACCTGATGTAGTATATCTATATTACGGAACTAACATTATTATGCTTCCATGGACATTTGTGTTCTGAGGGTCAATCCATTGAGGCCTCTGGTGAAGTTGTATTTCTCAGCACTGAAAAGCTCCTTGTAATACTTCTTCCAGCTCGACAGCTTCTTGCATTTCCTGATCATGTCTGAACTCCCACAGCTCCCTCTCAGAAGAAGCAGAACCTGCACCAGAAAACATAAAACCGGTGTCAAATCCATACATATGGGCTAATTTCTTGATGAACCAGCCTTAGCTTTCATGTAAGGATAACGTGCCTGGCTCATTCGGGGGCGTTTGGCTGACGATTGCTGGACACACAGTGAGGCGGTTAGAATCATGAGATTCATCTGCATCGCGTCGTAGTGTTCAGCCAGCGAGGGATCCACAAGCTCCCGGATATGGTTTTTCTTCAATAGAGGTTTGGCCTGGCATAAGTCACAAATAATGTCATTACCAAAGCTTGTAATATTGTTCATCAAGATGAGCATGAAATACACTTTTGGATGAGTCAAATAAGTTCTTAATTATGCATAGGTTTTTGCTTGATTTGTAAATATCAATGTATAGCTCATTTAAGGCAAACAAGATCAGGAGTTTGAATTCACCTCATTTTCTTAACTCAACAGGCTAAGTTCAGCATCAACTACTCTAATTCTATTTTCTAGCCTGTATAGACTTCTTTTTTTTTTTTAAAAAAAAAAATGTAGCACGCTAACAGTTCAATAAGGACAAAGGAAAGGAAGGGAGACGCTGAGACGCACCCACATAACGAGGCTTTGCTGAGAGTAATCAAGGGCTCTGCGCCCGGTGATGAGCTCCAACAGCAGGACGCCAAAGGAGAAAACGTCGGTCTTCTCATCGACTATTCCATGCATCAAGTACTCGGGCGCAAGGTAACTGCAAGTCACAAATGGTTAACAACATCCATCATTCTCAACTCCATCAAACCTAACACACCATACTGATATCATATAGACTTCCTACTCATCAAAACCCCTTACCCAAATGTCCCCTCAAATTTCGACACAGTGAGGTGAGTCCATTGGTACGGCAGCCATTTCGCCAGCCCAAAATCGCATATCTGAAACCAATCCATCCCTCAACAACGGCAAAACACACACAAAACCATCCCAACAGTTTTCGAATCGCACGTGTTACCTGAGGCTCGAAATCCTGCGTGAGCAATATGTTTGCGGCCTTGACATCCCGATGTATGATCCTCCTCTGACAGCCCTCGTGAAGATACAGCAGCCCCTTTGCCGTCCCCAGGGCAACCTTGTATCGAACATCCCACTCCACCTTCTCCCGCGAACCTACACATCAAACATATCGATCATCAATGATCGAAACAACATTCGATAATAAGTTGAAAGTCGTTACGAAAAAAGAATCATATAATTGTGCACTAACTGTGAAGCATGGAGGCCAGGCTTCCCACAGGGGAGAACTCGAGAACAAGGTACATTCCACCCTCGACTCCATAGCCGATCAATTTGGCCGTATTCGGATGGTTAACGTGCGCCATTATCCCGAGCTCGGATAAAAAATCGGCGATCCTTTCTTCCACGGCGCCTTTCGTCAGGCGTTTGATCGCCACGAGCTGTCCCGTGCGCAGCCGGCCTCTGTATACTTCCGCGTAGCCGCCTTTTCCAATCAAGTAACCTGATCAAGACAGCATTTTGCACCAATTCACAACATTTGTGCACAAATTCATGTATGGAGGAATATAATTATCACTGCGATGGCACAAACCTTGGCAGAAATTGCTGGTTGCAGCTTGGAGTTGGGAGTATGTAAAGCTCTTCCATTGAGGCTTGAAATAGTTGAGGCCGGCGTCGATCGGAGGATCCGAATTTGGATTCGGATTCGAATTCGAAGCCGGATCCTCCCTCATGCTGGAGCTGAATCGTTTCAGGGCGTTGAGAGGATGGTGGTGGAATGTGGTTAGTTTCCTCTTGGATTTGAATTTCAATAGATGGAAGAATTCAGCCCACCGCGACACCGGCTTGGGATCGAGGTTCAGCTCCGATTCCGATGTGCTCACTTCCTTGGATGATTCCGTCTCCGATTCGGATTCTGTCGTTCGCAGGAAGTCCTCCAGAACAGTGTCCGGTGAAACAGCGTTCTCCTTGTCCTTTTCCATGGCTCAAAAATTGAATTGTCTGGTTCACATTTCAACAGCAAAACAGGGGAAGGAAATACAGGGGATTGATGTCCTGTTTCCTTTTTTTTTTATGCAGGGCAAAATTTTTTGTGGGGGTGATTGTAATTATGGAAGGTTGTTCTTCAAAGACAAGCTGCTGCTGCTACTGGTGGTGTGGTTGGGTTTCGTTTGCTTTGCCCCACCTTTCATCCACCAATAAAGCTTCTTTTGCAATTTGCTTGTGGTGGTAATGAAATCATGGTTGAAGGAGGGGTTTATACTTTAGAGAATCAGAGTGTCGTGCTCTTTCTTACAAAGGTCAGAGTATGTCCGCGAGCGGACCGGAGTTGAATGCAGGGTCCGGGAGTTGAAATCCCGCCTCCAGTCGTCATCCGGTCAGTTGCCTGAATTACCTGTTAAGTCTGGGTGAAATTTTGGCCGTTGATTTTGTGTGGTGAACGGTGTGGATGGTCGTGAGGCGGGTCGAGACGTCGGGTAGGTCAACAAAATTGAGCCGCTCTATAGTACGTACTACCCACTTACTTTTTAAATAACACATTTTGATTTTTGTCACTATTCATTAAATAGCTTCGACTTGACTTTTTAATACAATTATATAAGATAAAATATAATCAAGTGAGATCTTGTTGGATTCATCTAATCGCATAGAATTAGAATATCAAATTTTTATAATTTTTATTTGTATGAAATTTGAGTTATTACGGATTAAAAATGTGTATTGGATTACGTGAAATGTGGGTCTGTAGCATTTATTTAGGACAATTAACACATCAAAATTGAATATAATTCCCCCCTATTTTATTTTATTAAATAATGGCTCATTTTTTCGGCTATACTAGTATTAAATACGCCATCCATTTCATTCCAATCCAAATTGTTACACTCTAGTAGTACCCCATTAATAAAATTGAGCCACTCTAGCTAGTAGTAGTACCCATTAAACCCATCAAAATTGAATATAGAATTTAAAAAAAAAAAAAAGAAATTAAATATTAAAGACCTAGATGATTGATATAGAATATCCGATATTATGAATAAATTAAATCAAATGTTCAAAACAATAAAACTCAAGACATTATTTGCACGATTAAAGTCCATTGTCACTCGAGAACTATTGTTGGTGTATATTTTCAATACGTATATGAGAATAGTTTCATATTAACTTATTATGTTAAATTATTTAATGAAACAAATTAAGTAACATATAAATATAACAAAATCATATTATATTTTTTAAAAAGCACACTATTACTTAAGTTTTCAAAAATTATTTACTAGCTCCTTTAGTTAACATTCAAATATTAAAAACAGGGTTTTGTACTTGGGATCAAGGGCGGATCCACTAACAAATATATGGTGGCATAGCATGGGATATCACTCAAATTGATAAAATTGCTATTTTAAGTTAAAGAAAATTTAGATTTAACTTGATTTTGCTTTGTGCAACCGCTGAATTTTTGTTGTGATACCATTATAATCAATTGTAATCTAGTGTTTTTCAATAATTTTGTATTTTGAGTGACATCCTTAATTTTAATATAGTTTCAATTATTTTTGTGATACCTATGAAAAAAATTTCTGGATCCGCCGCGGCGTCCTCAAAATAAAATCCCCAATTGGTATTTTTATTCAACCACATTTATGGAATGAAGTGGGCTTTAAAACAACAATGATTATTGTAACTGATAGCTTTAAGGCAATTGCTGTGACCCAACGAGTGTTAATCACTGCATCCATCATTTATTATTAGTATTATTTTTTTATTTACGAATTAAAAAAAAAATCCCCAATTTCTTTTTGATTTTGCTTTTATATATTTTCGTGGTTGTGTGTGTGAGTGGGATTATAATTGCTGGTTACGTGTATGTTAAGAATAAAGCAGCCCATTAATTATCATAACATAATAAGAAAATGAAATGAAAACTGAGAGATGGTTGTGAGAGTGATGAAATTAAAACATAAGATGGGCGTGGGAGGTTTTGACACATCATTTGAAAATGATATATATAGGCGTAATTGAGGGATAAGTTTTGCCTGTCATTGTATTATATTATTGCTTTTTAATTTTGGTTGGGTGTCTTTGCTTGAGAGAAATTTATACACTGTCATCATGACCATCATCATCATTCTAGTGGTATTAAAATAGCACATTTCTTCCTTGCATAGTTGCATGTAATAACTAATATGAGTATATAATCATTTCCAAAAACTAAAATTTAAGTAATCATAATTCATCTGTTTTTAGTTGTGTTATAACTAGCTCAAATGAAACAAGTTATTTAATTGTGATGTGGGATATATCCAATTTTGTTCAATTGTACTACATACTCCATTTATAAGTAAGTTTGGGGGTGTGTTCCAATGTATTAAAACATAAAACACTTCAATGTGAGTAATTTAGAGTTTTAACATAGTACTATATTGATTATTTTATTATAAATAAAGTTTGAAAGATTAACTATGGATGGATTAATCATAATAGGAATTAATAATTGCTCATCATACTCCCTCCGTTTTTGATAAGTGTAACGTTTGGAAATTTGGTACTATTCACCAACGCACTTTGACTTAAAGTTTTATTATAGTTATACAAGTTAAAATATAGTCAAGTGGGATCTTGTTAGATTCTTCTCGTCAAGTAGTTTTTAAATATTGAACTTTTAGAATTTTTACTTGTACCGAACTTGAGTTACTAATGATTTAAAAAATGCATTGGACTGCGTGCATTGTGGGTCCGTTCCAATTCTTTAAGAAACGGAGGGAGTTTAAGATTACATGGAGAATAATTGTACTCCACTCGAAAATAATGAAATTAAATAGTATATGGCCCATGAAGCATTTTTTGGGTTATAAGTCACACTCGACTGTCGACAAAATGGATGAGAGAAGTTTACACCACACAAATTACAACGGGAATGGATAGAGCCCGGATGGAAAATCAAACACCGAATCATAAAGTTTAAAGGTCGGGGAAATGACTACTTTGCCAAGTCCTCGTCCCGCCAATGAAACTTGTGGTGAAAAGGAGTAGAATAAGAAACTTGAATTAGTTTTGCATTAAAAATAACCATTTATATTTATAAAAATATGTAGTATATCTAATTCAATATATAAACAACTCTTTCTATCAATATTTATGCAAGTGACCTAAGAATATTTTCCCCTAAATTTTTACTTTAAAAAAAATATAATACAGGTTGAAGTATAATATTTATAAAAAATACATTATATTGTTACCATGTATATGGTAATACAAAAAAAAAAGTAATATAATATAATATAAGCATATAAACTCACATTCAAATAATTCAACCCTAAAAATCAAACAAAGTTGGCCTGAGTTGTATGGGGCTCTGGCAGCTTAAGCAAATATATCAAGTTTGAGCCTTGTATATGCAGAATTCAACTTTGAAAAATGTACCCTTCAATGCTCATCAGATCTTTGAGGGATTGTCTTGATATACTACCTTCGGTCTCATATAAGTGAACCATTTGCATAGTAGTAACTATTCATTGGGTAACTTTGACTAATTTTTTAGACATAGTTATATATATATAAAAAAATATGGTCATGTGAGATCTTGTTAAATTCGTCTAATCACATAGTTTTATAATATCAAATTTTTATATTTTTTTTTACTTATATACAACTTGAGTTATAAACATTTAAAAATATGTCTTGGACTGCGTGAAATGCAGGAAAAATGCGTTTATATGAGAACAGAGAAAGTAAAAAATAATTCAACCCTAAAACACATGTCCAATTCTTTTTAAATGGAAAAAAAAATGAAAGATGGACCCTTTAAAACCAACATGAGTGGATGGAGGCTCTAGTCGCTTAAGCAAGGTTTCGGGTTCGAGCCTTGTGCATGCAAAAAAATGCTTTGGAAAAGGCGCCCTTAATTGCTCTTGCAGATCCGATTAATCTTAAGTCAAAAAAGATGGACCCTTTAAAAAAGAAAATCTTCAACCACAACGTAATTCAGCCCATTAAGTTGTCCGTACGGCCCACCATTTCGACAAGATACACTTTTTTTTTGGCTTTGGTGGGCAACTCAATAAAAGTCAGCAAAACCACAGCTTATTACCAACTTATAAGCTCCTTATATCTGAATTAATCAGTAATTTATCTAATTGTCGTTCTAGAAGGGCAGCTAGTTTTCACACGTGCTCAATGGCTATTCTTAATCACTTGCATGCATCCCATTTTTACTAACCTAATTTGATATAATTATTTATAATTAATAATAATAATTGGATTAGTCACTAGTGACCAGTGTTTACTGTGGTCAGGGACAAGTCAGTTTCGTTTCTTGTTTTAAAAGGATAATTATGTTTTGGGCAAAGTAAGAATTGCAGTGTGAACACTTCATTAGATAGTTAAACTTATGCAATACATTCATGAACTAATTTAGCTATTATCATTATTAATAATTAATTATCTGAACAACATGAAGTAGGGGTGGGTTGGTACGGTATACCGAAAATAACGCTATACCGTATATCATACCGAAATTTACTAATTTTCATACCGATGTCGTACCGAAGCCTTCGGTATATCGAAGTTCGGTATACCTAAAGATTTCGGTATGAAAATATTTCGTATCGTTATCATACCGACTTTTTAATAAGTTCGATATATATCGATATACCTAATATTCAGTACATACCGACCTATCGATATCATGGTATATATCGAAATACCGAACATTTGGTATATAATGACATACCGATATATACAGTTAAAATTAGGTATATTTTATGGTAAGTTCGGTATATATCGATATACCGAACCTTCAGTATATACCGATATACCAATATCGGTAAGTATACTATACCGATATTCTATGGTAATTACAATATAATGCAAATTTCGGCATTCTCAGAATTTTTTCCCCGCCCTAAGATGAAGTGTGTATTTGTTGCCGTAAAGTCTCAAGCATCTGCTACGCTCTACCTATGTCTTAAAAGCTCCAGGGTTTACAACCAAACGCAGTTGCCCTGAGTGGTATGGGGCTCTGGTAGCTTAAGCAAAGGTCTCGGGTTCGAGCCTTTGTGTATGCAGAATTCTGTTTTGGGAGAGGCAACCCTTCACTGTTGTGGTCTGGGATACCCGGTACACGCTAGAAAAAAAAAAAAAAAAAAAAAAAAAAGCTCCAGGGTTTACTAGTCCCAATAGCTTCTCCTTCAAGGGCTTGATCTCTAACGGGACCTCGAATCCTAGAACCGAACCAAAAGATGTTATCCTAGCACAGTAGCACCTGCTCCCAATATGACACAAAAAGTCAAACAAAACAAATTCCCAATTAGTCAGAACTCTGAAGTTTCCTCTTTTATGAACCCTAATCTATCTTCTGCTTCTACTTACTTCTACTTCGATCAGCTCTCAGCTAAATCCCCAATCTGCACTAAATGAATGAAATTCATTCTTCATGAGAACCCTATTTCATCAAAATTTGTAATTCGATTCGTTTCCCCAACCATCGATGCGTCATTCGATTCAATTTTTCCTTTTTCTGGTGTCAATTTCACATCTATTCACCCGGCCGTCGGGTTCCCTCTTCGCAGGCCGGAGCCTCCTTCAAAGCCCCACCAATTCCTCGCGATGCCCGCTGAATTTCGATGTCTTGCGCCGGTTGGCTCCGGACACCGGCGGCCGCCCCGATCTCGACACACGATTGGAGTGCCAGTACGCGCGGCAGGGCCTCCGCCTCGTCCTCTCTGAGTACCTCCGCACTACCGGCAATTTCCTGCCGCCGATTGCGGCGGCAGAGTCGTGCTGGGACACCTACACGGCGCTGGTCAACAATTACCGCTCCAATTTCGATGTCCGCCGCAGATGCGGCTTCGAGACGTCGTGGATCGCCACCGGCTGTATGAACATCACCACGCGGTCCCAGTTCGAGTCCGTCGTCCCCCCGACCGCCCTGGACGACGTGGCCGCCCCTTGCAATCAGTCGTTACTGAACAACTCCCCCTGCGCCTCTTGCATCACCGCTATGTCCCGCCTGCAGGCGTCGTATCTCACGGGAACTTCCGTCGGAAACGTCTCCGATTGCCAGGCCTTCCCGCTGATCTACGTCGCCGCCTTCGTGAACCAATTCGGCCCCACGGATCCAGGTACCGTAAAATGCTTGTTCAATCTGAATTTCGCCTCCAATTCGAATTCCCGAACTAGAACCATTGTGATTGCCGTTGTTGTATCCATCTGCGGCGTAGTTGTACTCGTAGCGATTTTCGGATTCTGGTGTTTGCGGCGTAGAAAGGCAAAATTAGTTAAACGTAGATGGACCTCTAGGGCTACTGCTAGCAATCTAAATTCCGGATTAGATTCCATCAGCGAGAGTACATCCTTAATTCGGTTCACGTTCGAAGAAATCAGAGAGGCGACGGGCAATTTTTCGAGGGCGAACATAATCGGGAAAGGAGGGTATGGAAATGTGTACAAGGGTGTGTTGCCGGACGGCTCTGAAGTGGCATTGAAGCGTTTCAAGAATTGCTCAGCTTCAGGGGACGAAAGTTTCACACACGAAGTGGAAGTCATTGCGAGCGTTCGTCACGTGAATCTAGTTGCCCTAAGAGGGTATTGCACGGCAACCACTCCTATGGAGGGCCACCAGAGGATAATCGTGTGTGATCTCATGAAAAACGGGAGCCTCCACGATCATCTGTTCGGAACGGTGGAGAAGCTCAGTTGGCCCGTACGACAAAAGATAGCGCTAGGGACGGCTAAGGGATTGGAGTACTTGCACTACGGTGCGCAGCCGGGGATTATCCATCGAGACATTAAGGCCAGCAACATACTATTAGATGAGAAGTTTGAGGCTAAGGTAGCCGATTTTGGATTGGCAAAGTTTGCACCCGAGGGAATGTCGCATTTGAGCACTAGGGTTGCAGGGACAATGGGATACGTGGCGCCCGAGTATGCTCTATACGGGCAGCTGACGGAGAGGAGCGATGTGTATAGCTTTGGAGTCGTGATGCTCGAGCTTCTCAGTGGGAAGAAAGCGCTCGTGGCAGTTAACGATGGGCAGCCCACGTTGGTGACCGACTGGGCTTGGTCGGTGGTGAGGAAAGGGCAAGCGATGGATGTGATCGAAGAGGGGATGAAGGATTTGGGGCCTCCGGAGATTGTGGAGAGGTATGTGTTGGTAGCCGTCCTGTGCTCGCACCCTCAGCTGTACGCAAGGCCGACAATGGATCAGGTTGTGAAGATGTTGGACACCGGCGTGCCTATTCCATCGATACCTGAAAGGCCAATATCGCTCATATCAAATATGGAGGACATTGAGAGGTCTGTGAACAGCAGCGGGTCGGGGCAATTTTCGACCCCACGTGGGTATCAACCGTACACGTTCGAGGAGGAGGAGGAACATCGGAGGGATAGTGGGAGCCAGGAGTTTAGGTAGAAAAGTGATGGATTGGTGATGGTGATGCTGTTTGTCTGTGGAGTTAAGGTTCGATCATTCTTTTGTTGATTGTAAGAATGTCGTGATTATACTTGAATCTGGATTCGTCTTGTATTATGAAATGAATTTTGTAAATTTTGGGTGTATAGAGTGATTGATCAAGTTGTGGCCATTTTTGGTGTTCCTTGTACTCTCTCCGTCCCACTTAACTTGTCTTGTTTCATTTCTGCACACAATCCAATGCACATTTTCAATCGTTTATATCTCAAAATATGAACAATAAAAAATTATATAAAGTACATATTCTAAAACTACATGATTTTATGATTCTAATAAGACCCAACTCAATTATTTTTTTCAAATATACACTTGCAATAACAGTATTAAATCAAAGTGAAACAATAAACAGTGCTAAAAAATCAAACATGACAAGTATACCGAGACTGAGGGAGTATTTGCTTACGAATTAAAGCTTGGAAAAAAGATTCTGGCATTTCTGAATTGGGCTTCTAGGACCAAACATGGATTTGGTTATATAGCTTTCCGGAGCTGCTTGCAATTTGTAATTATATCGTAATTATAGTCTTTAAAAATTAGTGTAAAGAACGAGAATATTGTTTTCATATAAAATCTAAAGCTTCAAAAAGTTCACAAAAAACTTCCAAAACTGAGTCATTTCCAATGCAATTTGTATATCAAAGAGGTGTATAATCAGATAGATAAAAACGCACAAGTACGAATGAAAGGGAGCTTGAATTTTGGTAGGTGAAAGATGTATATCTCTCTGCCTCTCTGATCACACACCTAACTCTACCATCACTTTTGCAATATTTTCCCATGCAACTGAATAATAGATGCATATAAAGTCATGTGTCGTGTTTGTTTGTTTTTCCGAATGAATCAGAAATTTATCATTATAATAAAACCAAATCCTACAAGGCTCCAAACATGGACAGGGATAGGTTTGTTGTCTGTAATAATCAAGGTATCAACAAATGCACATGCAAACAGAGTTCTGATGGATATAAAATACTTCAAGGGCTGCCGTTACGAATTGGATGCCCACTCTTACACTCACTCTTGGGTCAATTAAGAATTTAATGGAGTATATTACTACTATGATTTTTAAGGATTTTATACTTCCCATTTTTATTAATCATAAAACAAAAATGATCAACTCGTTTGAGTAGATGCTGAAAATTCCATTCCAATAATAGTTAATCGAATTTCAAATGTTTGATAAATACATTAAATTTGAGGTATACATATCACTGTACCTAGTAAAGTACTGTATTACTGATTGATGCATCCATCGTCTCCCTGGAATTGTTTTAGGACATGATTTCTTTGGTCCCCACAAAAATTAGTTCCAAAAATTTCGGCAACCATTTGATTGTAGATCTGTAGCAGTATTGTTATGTTTTGGGAGCATTTAGACTATCTTTAATCATGACCATCCCAACCATCCAAGCATCTCATTATTTAATTAATTTATCTCTCCTCCAACTCATTAATATCCATCCCAACACAATCACCTCAATTTTACATACTTTATCAATAACCACCCAACCATCCAACCACAATATCATATATAGGCCCTGTTTGGCAAAACAACTAAATGAAATTAGCTTATTCTTGGCAATTTGAAAGAAATTAGCTCATTTGAAAAGATAAAATAACTTAAAACAGTCTTCAATCAGCTATTTTTTAAACCGCTGCAAATATCAGCATTTTGGAATTAGCTTATTTTAGGAGAAAAGTTGGCCTTGAAACTATCAATCAACTAATTTTAACTAATTTATTACTCACATAATCAGTTAACAGCTAATTCCCAAACAGGGTCATAATTATTTTAATTGATATAATTTTAAATTATATTGAAATATAAAAAAATTAATGTATCAAAAATATAAAATATTTATCTTATTTATAAAGAATAAAAATCTAAAATATAAATATTTTTTTATTTATTTTTATTTTATAAAAGTTTTAAAATGGGTTAAATATATCAAAAATTAATAGTATATTATATATTTGACAAAAATATAGCAATAGTGGTCTCTATATGTAGAAAATGAAAAAAGTATAAAATATGGTATATTTTTTATTTATTTATTTTTGAAATATAAAAAATGTAATTATTTTAATAGAATTTGTTGACCAATGGGAATGTGACAAATGTCACATTCCCATTAGACAAATGTCACATTCTCATTGGCCAAGAGATAAGAGACCCAATGGTCTCTTCTTCAAAATGGTCGACCCAACTTGACCAATCACTTCACATTATTTATTTTTTTCCCCAAATAATGAGGTGGAGGTTGGGTCTCCATTTTCAAACTCATGGATAGAACTAGTCTTAGGGCAAACACATCCCTTCCAATTAATAACTCACTTTTTTTCATTCTCTCACGGCTACATCAGTTTTACACTATTTCCAACACCTCTTTAATTCATTTCAATTCATTCTCACATCCTCTTCCAATTAATAACTCATTTTATGAGTCCCACAATCTAATAATTTAATAATATTTAAATTTTACATTAATTTAAATATCATATTATTTTAATTATGTAAGATTTTTCAATAAATAAAAATAATAAATGTTTACATTTGTAAATATTATTATTATTATTTAATTTTACTCTACAAAATAAAAAAGTAGCTAGAAAGTTTAACCAGTATATAAATGACTTAAATGCAAGATTATTAAAATCTAAATCTAGATCTTAAGATCGTAGGATTTAGACCATCTCCAACCGAAAACACTAAACTCAAACCCAAAATGCAGTAAATATCACATCAAACAGTATTTGATCTCCAACCGAAAACACCAAACTCAAACCCAAAAGAATATTCCATAGAATATTCTCTTTCTAAGGATTAATTTATAAAAACTGAAGGATTGTAATAGAAAGATAATAAACACAGGGACTGAAATGCAATTAAATTTCCTTCTTCCACCATTTTGCAGTTGTGAATAGTAGAAACCCATATATGCATTTGTCTCTCCGTTCTCTTTGCCGGATACGCATTTTGCGTTTGATTTTGCAGCTCGGTTGGAGCAATTTTTTTTACTCCATTTTGCGTTTTGCAGCTCGGTTGGAGTTGCTCTTAGATCTTATTGATATTGATTATTGTAATTTGCTAATATGCAATATAAATATTTTTTTGTCATAATTTGATAGAATCATTAGGATCTAAATTCGATTCTACGATCCCAATCTTGCAACGGGAAAAATATCTTATATAAGATCTAGATCTTGATAACCCTGCTTAAATGTATATTTTTTTGTTGACGATAATTTTGGGTATAAATATTTATAAATACTTATTTTTAAAAAACTGTAAAAATAAAATATGTGAAATAAAAATAAAAGAATAGATATTGAAAGTGGACCCACAAATCATACACTTTTCTGTAATTAACTCAATTCATACAGATGAATTGCAAACATGGGGCCCATAGTGCATTAATTCCCATTGCAATTCAGTTCAATTCAACACTGACATTTCATAAATTAACCGGAGCGATGTGGGTGCCTTAGGGAATGATTATTCCCTGCTTAATCAACATTTTTAAAATATTTATAACTTAATTTAATTATATAATTATTTATTTATTAGGTATATATTTTTATATATAAAATAAAAACGGAAATCAATTCATTTAATATCTACAGTGTTTTCCAAAAACAATACCTCTAAGTATAAATCTATCTATTCTATCATTTACAACCTCAATACTATTTTTTTTTTAAAAAAAAAAACTGTTTGCATTGTGTGTGGTCTAAAATAAGTAACACTTATTAATTAATACATCTAATTTTTAAGGTTTAAGAACTGTTCATTATAATAATAAAAAGAAAAGTTGATAAAATCTTAAATCTACCAAGAACAATTGATTTGAGTAGATTATGGCCCTAGTCGCTTAAGCAAAGTTTTGGTTAATTTGAGTAGATTATGATCCTAGTCGCTTAAGCAAAGCTTTGAGTTCGGGCATTGCGTTTTGAAAAAAATTATCTTTGGAAGAGACCCTTTAATGCCCTTGTAAATTCTCGAGATATTAGTATTAGATCCGGTGGAATATATGATAAATTCAACCAAATAAAAATCTGAAATCCTAATCATTTAGGAAGCAAAAGCAAAATGAAACAGATATAGCCACATAAATGGGTTATTTTAATTTTTGGCTCTTGACTTCATGCAAATGCCACTCTGTATAGTTTGGCACTTTTTGAGTTTTGTCCGCTTTAGAGTTGCCATTTATGCACCATACGTAACATGTTACCTTTAAAATATTGGGAATTAAGAGAGGTACTATTTCCATTTTCCCCCTCATTTTAATTTTTTAACACAGTAGTATGTAACTATATACGAAGTATATTCTTCACAAATAACCACCATTGTGGTGCAAAGCTTTTTCTGCTTCCAACTGAGGAAGAACCCAGCCATGGCGGATACTCGCGGCAACGAGACCTACGAAAAGTGCGAGCGAGGAGAGATTCGAACTCCGCTGCTGGCGCAGGAAAGGACGGCGGGAAATTGCGAGATTCAGAGACGAAGGCGCGGAAGAATCGAGCTAAGATGCATTTCATTGAATTTGATCTGAAGAAACTGTTACAGCAACAATGTAGCTCGAGGAAGAATAAATACAGCAAAAGGGAATGGGCCCAGTAGACTAACAAAGATGGGCCAAGTACAAAGGAAACTAATTAAGAAGCCCAAAACAATAGGCCCAGTAAAGACTTAACCAATTCCTTGAAGACAACGTTGCATACTCTCAGCATCCCCCCCGCAAGCGGAAGGTGACCACAGCTTCAGCTTGGAGCAGAAAGAATGGAAGTGCTTGGGAGAGAGACCTTTTGTAAAGAAGTCAGCCAATTGATGTTGAGAGGAGATGAACTCAGGGGTAATGTCAAGCTTCTTGAAATGATCTCGTACAAAGTGACTTTTGATGTCGATGTGTTTTGTCCGTTCATGGTGCAAGGAGTTCTTCACAAGCTGGATGGCGGATTGATTATCACTCATCACAGGAAAAGGTCGAGGAAGATGAATACCAAGCTCCTGAAATAAGGAACCTATCCAGAGTACCTCTTTTGTGACAGCTCCTAGACTCCTGTATTCCGCCTCTGTTGAACTTAATGACACAGCATTTTGTTTCTTGGTTTTCCAGGAAATAAGAGCACCACCAAGAAAAACACAGAACCCACTTAAGGACTTCCGAGTATAAGGACAATTACCCCAGTCAGAGTCACTAAAGCCCTTGACCTCAAGTGCTAAACCGAAGGGATAGAACAACCCAATATGCAAAGAGTTTCTGAGATATTGCAGTACTTGAACAGCAGCTTGCCAATGAGCTTTGGTAGGATGGTGCATAAATTGACTCAGTTGCTGGACAGAGTAACAAAGGTCAGGCCTAGAGAAGCCAAGATAAAGAAGTTTCCCAACTACCTTCCTGAATAGTTGAGGGTTGTCGAATAGTTCACCATCAGGGCTGAGAGATTTGTGTGGAATACAAGGGGTATGAACTTTTGGATTCGGAGGTATGTCTACCTCAGATAGGAGGTCTGAAGCATATTTAGCTTGGGAGATGAGATAGCCTGCAGCAGTAGTTGATATCTCTAGGCCAAGGAAATAGGAAGCAGCTCCAAGATCCTTAATAGTAAACCTTTCATGCAAACCTTTCTTCACTGAGGTAATTTCAGAAAGATCATCACCAGTTACAAGGATGTCATCCACATACACCACCAGAATTACAATTCCTGCAGCTGTGATTTTCACAAATAAACAAGTATCACTGTAAGCTGACTTGTATCCAGCTTCAGTAAGAAAATCTCCCAAAGCTATATACCATTGGCGAGGTGCTTGTTTGAGGCCATATAGAGACCTTTTAAGTTTGCAGACATCTCCAGGAGAGGAAGCAAGACCGGGAGGACACACCATATAGATCTCTTCATCTAAATCGCCATGTAAGAACGCATTATTAATGTCCAGCTGAGAGAGAGACCAGTGAAAGGAGGCAGCCAAGGCTATGATAATCCTCACAGTAACAGTCTTGGCTACAGGTGCATAGGATTCATTGTAGTCTTGCCCAAATTTTTGATGAAATCCCTTGGCAACAAGTCTTGCTTTGTGTTTACTGATGGTTCCATCAGCATTATGTTTAACTCTAAACACCCATTTACAACCAATAGGTTTCTTCCCTGATGGAAGCTTGACAATATCCCATGTGTGATTTAGCTGTAGTGCATCAAGTTCATTCTCTATAGCTTTATCCCAGTGAGGAACACCTTGAGCTTCAGTGAAGGATTGAGGAACTGACTCAAGGTCCATGACTGAGGAACACACATAATCCTTGTATCTTGCAGGCTTCCTGATTTCTCTTCGAGGTCTGGATGGAATGGTAGGAACTGGAGCTAGCTGCATATCTGTGGCAATAAGTGAAGGCTGCTGGTGTGTAGAAGACAAACCAGCTGAAGTAGGAATGTCACTGGACATGCCATGAGAGTAGGATATATTCTGGTTCTCAGTAGGAGATCCAGAGGAAGATGCTTCAGTGTGACTCGGTTGGCTGTGAGAGCCAACTGGAGAGTGGACAGGACTCAAAGGAACAGTGGGTTCCCTTGGAGATAAGCTTTGAGTCTGAGATCCAGTGGGGAACTCAGGGAATGGACCAGTGGGTATGGTAAAGTAAGTTTGGTTAGTTGTGGAGGGAGGTGTGACAGAGGCAGATAAATCAGTATTCTGGAAAGGAAAGATGTGATCAAAGAAAATCACATCTCTAGAGATGATGACTTTTCTAGAGTTTATGAGAAGAACCCTATACCCTTTTTGATTGGAAGCTAATCCAAGATTTACTCCCTTAACCCCTCTAGCATCTAATTTCCCAAGATTAGGATTAGGATCTTTAGTAAAAACCAGACATCCAAAAGTGTGTATAGTAGATAAATCAGGTTTGGAACCAGTGAGGACTTCACATGGTGACTTCCAGTCTAGAATTTTTGTAGGCAAACGATTAATGATATATGCTGCTGTCAACATGGCATCTCCCCAGTAATATTTAGGAACAGAGGATGTAAGAAGAAGGGTTCTAGCAACTTGGATAAGGTGTTGATGTTTTCTTTCAACCCTTCCATTTTGCTGAGGAGAATATACACAGGAGGTTTGATGTATGATACCAAGGCTAGATAGAAGATTTTGAGTTTTGAGGTTGCAGAACTCACTCCCATTGTCTGTCCTCAAAACTTTGATGACACAGGAATATTGAGTTTTAACAAAGGAAATGAAGTTGGACAATGAGGTAAAGGTAGCTGTTTTGGAATTTAAGAGATAGAGCCAAGTGGCTCTTGAGGCATCATCGACTATAGTAAGCATATATCTGGCATTGGATCTATCACAAAGGGAAAAAGGTCCCCAAAGGTCACAATGGACCAAGTCAAATTTAGAGGAGGCATGAGATGAACTGAGAGGAAAAGGTAGTCTGTGCATTTTAGAGAGATGACAGATATCACAAGGTACTTCTTTTTCAAATTCAAAACCAAGACCAATTTTATTCATGACAGTAATAGATGGATGGCCAAGTTTATTGTGCCAACTAAGTGCAGAATTGGAATCAATAACAAAGGAATTGACAGAGTTAACAGAATGCAACAAAGAGTTCTTACTTGCTATAGTACTACAAGTGTAGAGCTTATTCATAATCCTAGCCTTAAGAAGTATCTCTTTAGAGTTCTGGGCCTGCAAAGTACAGTATGATGGATCAAACACTGCTATGCATTTTAGATCTTGGATAAGTTGGCTGATAGAAAGTAGGTTCAACTTAACCCCTGGAACATAGAAGACATTAGGGATAACAAGTGATTCAGATATATGCACAGACCCTATGTGACTTGGTTGTTTAGGAGTGCCATCTGGCAGAAATATGTTAATAGAATTGAAGGGCTGGGGGTCAATAAGGAAGGACAAGTTTGCACATAAATGACAGCTCGCTCCAGAATCTAACAACCATACATTGCTCAAAGAGTGAAAAGAAGGAAGGCTACCTGTCATTCCAACAATACCTCCAGCTAGGTCAAAAGGAGTGCTCATTCCATTTCCTCTAGTGCCACGAGCTGTCAGTAGTTCTTCTATCTTGGCAAGTCTGGCTTCAAGTGAGGTCGATGCATCAGAATTGGTGGACTTGACAGACTGAGTTTCTGAGGATCCAGTGGTTGTAACAGCAGCACCAGCAATGAGTTTTGTCTTCTGACCTTCCTTCATTGCCTTGTACCAATCAGGTATAATTCCTGTAATCTTAAAGCAGTTTGTCTTTGAGTGTCCATTCCTCTTACAGTGTTCACAATAGGCGTTTTTATTAGCCAATTGGTAACACTTTTCTTTTGTATGTCCAACTTTCTTGCAGTAAGTGCAAGTAGGACGACCTCTTTCAGTATTTCCAACCACAGTAGATTTTTCACTGATAGCTAAAGCAAAGTTAGCTGTCGAGTTACCTCCACTTACTCCTTGAGTTTCATTTTGAGATTCCACATCAACAAGCATACCGTGAGCTTTACTCACTGTTGGCAGTGGACTCATCAACAGGATCTGATTACAGGTAGGTGAGTGATCGTCATTTAGGCCACTTAGAAATTGCAGCAGCATCTCCTTATCATCAGCCTTATTTAGGAGACTCAGTACTTCCAAATTATTTGCAGGAAAAGGATTAAGCGCTCTATAATCTTTCCAGAGAGACTTCAAATCAGTATAGTAACTTGTAACTGAATTGTCTCCTTGAACAAGGTTTACAATTCTTTTCTTAAGAGCGAGTACTCGTGGACCACTAGTTTTACCATAACTATCTTCTAACTCAAGCCACAGAGTACGAGCAGTAGAGTTATGAATAAACTGTCGTCCTATCTCAGGTAAAATGGAATTTCTCAACCACTTTAGGACCAGGCAGTCTATACGTTTCCAGTTCATATAAGATGCATCATCTAAATTTGGTGGTGAAATATTACCATTGATGAAGCCGATCTTCGATTTGATGATCAGAGTCTGCTCTACATCAATTTTCCACGACGTCCAGTTAGTTTTATCCAGGAGGAAGGATGATAGCTGCAGATTCGGCTGATCCGCAGGAGTAAGCGTAAATTGATCCCCAAATTGAGTTGTAGCAGTGTTTGAATTGCTGTTTGAATTGCCAGATTGAGGAAGAGAGCTGCTGGATTCGGTCGAAGGAGTATCGTTCGTCATTGAGCGAAAAGAGAAACAAAATTGAGGTAGGATGTAAAAGGAAATCAAGCAAGAGATGTAGCAAATGGCAGGATCTGCTCTGATACCATGCGAGATTCAGAGACGAAGGCGCGGAAGAATCGAGCTAAGATGCATTTCATTGAATTTGATCTGAAGAAACTGTTACAGCAACAATGTAGCTCGAGGAAGAATAAATACAGCAAAAGGGAATGGGCCCAGTAGACTAACAAAGATGGGCCAAGTACAAAGGAAACTAATTAAGAAGCCCAAAACAATAGGCCCAGTAAAGACTTAACCAATTCCTTGAAGACAACGTTGCATACTCTCAGCAGAAATGGCGGTGAACAGCAGGTTTCGACGAATAGTTGCAAGGAGGAGAGGTGCATGGTGTACCTCAGTACTTTTATCGCCGTCTGTGGATCTTATGCCTTCGGATCTTGCGTATGTAATCGCCGATTGTGAATTTCTCTGTTTAATTGATCGCGATTTTGCTGAAATTGAATGTTTGGAATCGCCTGTGGTTTGTTTGGTTTTCACAGGCAGGGTATTCGTCGCCAACACAGGCTGCAATCAGGACGGATGTGAACTTATCCCTGGCAGAGGTTTGTTGAAAATAGCGATGGTGAAATCTTCATGAATTGCTCATTTGGTTTCCCTGAGTTGTTGTTCATAGCAGTAATCAGTACTCGTTGTGGATTTGACTGTAATTGTTTCGAACCGAGCGAATAAGGTAGCGTCATTTATTTACTGTGTCGACCACTCTCGAGTGTATAGAGTGAAAAAAAGTATGAAAACTAGGGTTCATCACAGGCGAAGCCTCGGATTCCGTTGTTCTGCTCATTACTAAATAATTCTGCTCCCGCTCATCTGCTTCAAGTTCATATATTCAATTGTGAAGATATTATTTGAACTCCTCTGCAACGTGTTTTTGCAGTACTCATTGTTTGGCTCAATATTGACTTTTGGAGCAATGATTGGTGCAATCACAAGCGGTAAGATTGCAGACTACACAGGTCGCAAAGGGGTGCGTACGTCTGTTGGAAATTTAAGATGAATTTATCTAAACACAGTGAACGTGTGAACTCTTAAAAATATTGAATGTGGAATTCAAACAGGCAATGATAGTGTCGAGTGGATTCTGTACAGCCGGTTGGGTATCCATTTACATTGCTCAGGTAAAAAAAGAATACACTTTACATATAGAGTAGCTTCTCCCAGGTTCATAGTAGATAGTTCATACTATCCAATACTTGATTCAGCTAGTCGTGTAATTCCACAGGGGGCCTTGCTACTTGACATTGGAAGGTTGGCGACCGGATATGGGATGGGACTCTTTTCTTATGTGGTAACTTGGCTTCCAAGCTGATTGATGAGTTACATTCTTTAGATTAAATTGTGGTTTGGCATTTGTAACTCATTGTTTGCATATTCACATGTCGAATTAACAGGTTCCTGTATTCATAGCTGAAATTGCTCCTAAAGATTTAAGAGGAGCTTTGACAACACTAAACCAGGTAATTTCTGAAAAAGATTTGCCTTTTTCCCAATGAAAGAAAACCGAGGAATGTAGCATTGAAGGCATAGTTAGCCAATGTTGTTCTTATTCGGACTGCTGAAAACATCCACAACTTATAGTGCCTCTTCGTGCAGCTTATGATTTGTACTGCTGTATCCGTATCCTTCATTATCGGGACGTTGCTAACTTGGAGGGCTTTAGCATTAATTGGTAAGCTGTTCAATATAGCCGTCAGCCTAGCTAGTTGTATACTTGTATTGTGAAATTTCGAGTAAGATTCTATACGGTCAGACTTGTTTATCTTCCCCTGCAGGCATAGTCCCTTGTGCTATTTTGCTGGCAGGTGTGTTGATCATTCCAGAATCCCCAAGATGGCTGGTAAGATTTTCAACATATAAGTGTTATTGATATTACAGTTCAAATTTCGGAACAAACTAATATATTTTAAATTCTTTTAAGGCAAAACAAGGGAAACATAAGGAGTTTGAAGCTTCGTTGCGAAGGCTAAGGGGAAAGGGTGCTGACATAACTGCAGAGGCGGCTGAAATTCTAGTATGAATTCACGATTTCTGAATTACAATTTCATTTTCATCAGATATAGTAGTATTATATTTTATGTACTTATTTAAATTGACAGGATTACATAGAAACTCTGGATAGGCTCCCAAAAGCCAAAGTGTTTGATTTGTTTCAAAGACAATATATTCGTTCAGTAACGGTATGAAGTTCTCTTTTTTTGTTATATGCTAGATTGCAACTAACTTTCCTACTGAAATGGTAAGCGACATAACTTTTCCATACAGATTGGAGTCGGACTAATGGTCTGTCAACAATTTGGAGGAATTAATGGCATCTGTTTCTACACCAGCAGTATCTTCGAGTCAGCAGGTAAGATCCCATGGAGGCTTGGACCGTACCGTACAGAACATGTTAGAATATTTCTAGTTCAATTCTTTTGAACAGGAACATTGTGCGTTGTTATCTCTTGATGTCTTGTAAACTCATTAAAAACGTGAAAAGCATATTAAAGAACATGCTAGAATATTTTGTTGTGCACAGGATTCCCAGCAGATATCGGAACTATTATCTACGCGATTCTTCAGGTAGCTTAGTTTCACTATTTCAGCTCTTTGAAGGTAACAAAACCTTTGGTATAGACACCAGGGTTGGCGTTTTTAACTTTGTTAAATTTCCACTGCCAGGTCATAATCACCGCACTTGGTGCCGCGCTAATTGACAAGGCAGGCAGAAAACCTCTTATTGTGGTAAGTTCGCTTTCTGATCTCTCATACATCAAAGTGAAAACATTGCAAAATTATTCACTTTCATAAGCAAAAGCTGCTTTATTCTCCAGATTTCTGCAGCGGGACTCGTTGTGGGTTGTCTTCTGGCAGGCAGTTCATTCTACTTCAAGGTAAAACTAAAATATGCAGTACATCTCAAGCTTTTACCATATGCACAAATATGACTCAAGCACGACTAATAAATGCCCTGTGCAGGAGCATGAAATTGCACCGGATGCAGTTCCAGGCCTTGCTGTGGCTGGCATATTGGTGAGTACAATCCATCCATCCATCGAACCCAAATACTTCGTAACAAATATGCTACGACTGTTACTGCGATCATGAACAACCCTTAAATCAAATAATCCGCATTCTTGAAACCAGGTTTACATAGGAGCCTTTTCACTTGGCATGGGAGCAGTTCCATGGGTGATGATGTCAGAGGTAACAGAAACACTCTAAACTCATCATTTGCACACTCTTCGAAGTCCAGAAAAGAATAAATTGCACCTGCCACTGTAGATATTTCCAATAAACATTAAGGGAGTTGCGGGAAGCTTTGCAACACTGATGAACTGGTTCGGCGCTTGGGCATGTTCTTTCACGTTCAACTTTCTCATGAGCTGGAGCTCGTACGGTAAGCATTCCAACATTCATTAGTATAATACCTATAACCGCATTCCAACAACAAAAACTTTATGGCTCATTAATTATGCATTCAGGCTCTGTAAGGAATGCTACACTTAACACACTTCCTATACTCATCCGACGTCAAACACATTAATCCAACATTCTCTTGTATTTAATCAATATGGGATGCATTACTCCCAAATTCAACATCATCTTGATTGTCAACAAATATTGACATGGAGAATTATGTAACGTGGTTTGGCAGGAACTTTCCTTTTATATGCTGCAGTGAATGCACTGGCAATTGTATTTGTGATTAAGGTGGTGCCAGAAACCAAAGGGAGGAGCCTGGAAGAGATACAGGCAGCCATAAATGGTTCTTGAGAGAATTTTCTTTTTTTTTTTTTTTTGGCACAACGTGACAACGATATGCATTGGACTTGGATTTCTTTTGGCAACCATTATTGCTTGTTTCGAGGATGCTGTTTTCGAAGAACAGTGTGATTCGATATGTTGTAGTAACTGATATATTCTTGTTGGCAGTAGAAATTGGCCTGTAACCTGTTGACAGTGTATTTTGTCTGCAGATGCTCTGATTAAATGTGTTTATGCATTTACCAGTCATCATGATGTTGGAAAACTACACTGCCAACATTAGTACGTGAACTGCTTAGTGGATTCAGAAAATTTTCTTCTACAGAAAATATATTATGGATCTACACATGGTTGATTGGTTGCGCACTTGCTTGAAATTTATCAAAAAAAAAAAACCCACATATTCTTTTCTTTAAAAGAAAGGAGCAACCGGGATGATAATTCTCATAAATTCTGTTTTGGAGGGAGGGAATATTTTCTATTATAAAAATAGGTTGAAGATGATTTGAACCAATAATACCTATCACAACAATGTTTCTTACATTTTGTATATTATTCAGGAGACTTTCACTTAAAAGTTTTTTCATAATTAAAATTATTCACAAGCAAGGTTTTATAATAATTAAAATATAGCTTGTTAGATTCCTGATTTTAAACAAACTGCATGTAACTATATATTGAGATTTGAGACGGTTGAATATTTATTTCTTCACGAATCACGACCATTGTGGTTGAAAGCTTTTTCTGCTGGAACTGAGGAAGAACACGGCCATGGCGGACACTCACGGCAAGGAGAGCTACGAAAGGTGCGAGAAAGGAGATATTCGAGTTCCGCTATTGGCGCAGGAAAGGTCGTCGGGAAATGGCGGGGAAGAGCAGGTTTCGACCAATAGTTGCAACGAGGAGAGGTGCATGGTGTACCTCAGTACTTTTATCGCCGTTTGTGGATCTTATGCCTTTGGATCTTGCGTATGTGATCGCCAATTATGAATTTTGCTGTTTAATGGATGCGATTTTGCTGAAATCGTATGTGTGGAATCGCCTATGGTTTGTTTGGTTTTCACAGGTAGGGTATTCGTCGCCAACACAGGATGCAATCAGGAGAGATTTGAATTTATCCCTGACAGAGGTTCGTTGAAAATAGCGATTGTGATATCTGCGTGAATTGTTCATTTGATTTCCCTGAGTTGTTTCTAAATTCTACTAGCGGTAATTAGCATTCCTTGTGGATTTTACTTTGAATTAGTTCCGATTGAGTGAATTAAATTAGAGTCTCAGAATATGTTGTTTTGCTCAATACTAATAATTCGGTTCATCTGCTTCAAGTTCAATTGTGACCTGTGAGGATACTGTTTAAATTCCTTTGGAACGTGTGTTTGCAGTTCTCATTGTTTGGCTCAATATTGACTTTTGGAGCAATGATTGGTGCAATCACCAGCGGTAAGATTGCAGACTACACAGGTCGCAAAGGGGTGCGTACGTCTGTTGGAAGTTTAAGATGACTGTATCTTAATACGCTAAACGTTTAAAGTCTTAAAAATATTAAATGTGGGTTCGAACAGGCAATGATAGTGTCGAGTGGATTCTGTACAGCAGGTTGGATATCCATTTACATTGCTCAGGTATAAGAAAATCCATTTTACTTATAAACGACTAGATAGATTCTATCAGGTTCATAGTTCATACTTGACATGATTCATCGAGTCCTATAATTCCACAGGGGGATGTGCTACTTGACATGGGAAGATTGGCGACTGGATACGGGATGGGACTCTTTTCTTATGTGGTAAATTTGATTCCAACCCGACTGATAAAGTGATAAGTTACATTCTTGGTTAGATTATGATTTGGCATTTATAACTCATTATTTGCATGTTCACAACTACACATGTCGCTTAATAGGTTCCTGTATTCATAGCTGAAATTGCTCCTAAAGATTTAAGGGGAGCTTTGACATTTCTAAACCAGGTAACTTTTGAAAGATCGCCTTTTTCCACATGAAATATCAGAAAATAGAGGGAGGCAGCATTGAAGGTGTTGTTAGCCCAATCCAATTCTTATTTGGATTGTTGAAAAAAATTCACAACTTATTGCCTTTTTGCAGCTTATGATTGTTGCTGGTGTATCAGTATCGTTCATCATAGGCACATTGTTAAGTTGGAGGGCTTTAGCATTAATTGGTAAGTTGTCCAATACAGCCATCAGCGGAGCTAGTTGTATTGTGAAGACGGTATACAATAAAACTTGCTTATCTTCCTCTGCAGGCATAGTCCCTTGTGCTATTACGCTGGCAGGTATGTTGATCATTCCGGAATCCCCAAGATGGCTGGTAAGAATTTCAACACAAGTTTTTTTGATATTAAGTTCATATTTTGCAAGAAACTAATTTATTTGAAAATTTTCTCAGGCAAAACAAGGGAAACAGAAGGAGTTTGAAGCTTCATTGAGAAGGCTAAGGGGAAAGGGGGCTGACATAACAGGAGAGAAGGCTGAAATTCTAGTATAAATTCTCGATTCCCTAATTAGCTTCTCATTTTCATCAGATATAATGTTTTATGTATTTAAAATGACAGGATTACATAGAAACTCTTGATAGGCTCCCAAAAGCCAAACTGTTTGATTTGTTTCAAAGAGAATATATTCATTCTGTAACGGTATAAGATTCTCTTTTCTCTATAATGCTAGATTACAAGTTTACAACCAACTCTCCAACTTAAACGGTATGCTAAGCTTTATTCCATACAGATTGCAGTCGGACTTATGGCCTGTCAACAATTTGGAGGAATCAATGGCATCTGTTTCTACACCAGCCACACCTTCGAGTCAGCAGGTAAGATTCCGTGCACCATGCCATACAGAAAACAGACATTTTAAGTCTCTTGTTCAATTGTTTTGAACATGAAAATTGTGTATTATTATGTCATTATATCTGTAAATTAGCTGTAAAAAGCATATTAGAGAACATGTTGGTATATTCTGTTGTTCACAGGATTCCCAGCTGATATTGGAACTATTATCTACGCTATTCTTCAGGTAGCATAGTTTCACTATTTCATCTGTTTGAAGGTAACAAACCATTTGTATAGAAAACTTGGGAGGTGTTTTTAACTTTCGTTTTATTTTTATTTGTTTCATTGAATTTCCACTGCCAGGTCATAATCACCGCACTTGGTGCGGCTCTAATTGACAAGGCAGGTAGAAAGCCTCTTATGTTGGTAAGTTCGCCTTATGATCTGTCATTTAGCGAAGTGAAACATTTGTTTAACTATTCATAGCGTAAGGGGATGAGGACTTAGCTCAAGTGGTTAAGTGGAAGTTTGGAGGTTCGATCCCCACCGGCCCCCTATCCCTCCCTTTTATTCCCCTTTGTAAGTTGTGTGGCATGGGCTCCCACCACCCCTTTTCCAGGCCTTCAATGGCTCTCCAAAAAAAAACTATTCATAACGTAAGCAACAGCTGCTTTATTCTCCAGATTTCTGCAACAGGACTCGTTGTGGGTTCTCTGCTCACAGGCAGTTCATTCTATTTCAAGGTAAAACTAAAATGTACAGTACATCTTAAGCTTTTACCATCTGCACAAATATGACTCAAGCATGAATAATTACGTGTCCAGGAGCATGAAATTGCACCGCATGCTGTTCCCGGGCTTGCTGTGGCTGGCATATTGGTGAGTAAAATTCATCCATCCATCCCAAATAACAAATACGTGACAATTGTTACAGCCAAAATGAACAACCCTTTGATCAAATAATTGGGATTCTTGAAACCAGGTTTACATAGGAGCCTTCTCAATTGGCATGGGGGCAATTCCATGGGTGGTGATGTCCGAGGTAACACTATTTACATACTCTTCAAAGTCCAATCTTAAAATAATTTATAAATTGCATCTAACTGCCCCTGCAGATATTTCCAATACACATTAAAGGAGTTGCGGGAAGCTTTGCAACACTTGTGAACTGGTTTGGAGCTTGGGCATGTTCATTCACCTTCAACTTTCTCATGAGCTGGAGCTCGTACGGTAAGCAACCCAACATAAGTAATACCTATAATCGCATTCCAACTTCAAAAATTTTATGGCTCACTAAGTATGCGTTTGGGCTCTGTAAGTAATGCTACACTGAACACACTTATATGCTCATCCAACGTCAGGCACAGTAATCCAACATTCTCTTGTACTTAATCAATGTGGATACATTTACTCCCACATTCAACAACATCATCATGATTGTCAACAAATATTGACATGGAGAATTATGTAATGTGGTTTGGCAGGAACTTTCCTTTTATATGCTGCAGTGAATGCACTGGCCATCATATTTGTGATTAAGGTGGTGCCAGAGACCAAAGGGAGGAGCCTGGAAGAGATACAGGCAGCCATAAATGGTTCTTAAGAGATTTTTCTTGTTATGGCACGACAATATGCATTGGACTTGGATTTCTTTTGGCAACGATTATTCTTTGTTTCGAGGATGCATTTTTGAAGAAACTGGTATTTTTGTTGGTAGTAGAATTAGCTTGTTGACGGTATAATTTGTCTGCACATGCTGATCAAATCTGTCTATGCGTTTATCAGTCAACATGAGGTTAATTGGTAACTCCATACGTAACTGTGCTTACTGGATAAGATAATAATTGAATTTGAAGTTTGAAGTCATCCCTTACTATACACATCAAGATTAGATACCTCATCGAGTCTATAGAGTTTAAAGTCTGGACCAAATGGACTTTGAGCTTACTGCTTAATTCCAACTTCCACTCATGAAATAAGTGAATGACTATAATTGAGAATGAAGCTGAGACATGGTGTCGTATGCTCAATTGCATTATTTATTCCTTAGCATATGTGTCTTCTTACAGTGTAAAGATCCGACCCAGGAAATATGTGATGCCTTTGGGCTGCCTTCCACCTCGGTTATCGCCCACAATGGTTTCAATTGACGGAAGTTATAAATATATATACATTCTTGGTATTTATGTATGTTAACACGCCCCCAGCGTGCAACCTGTTCCACATCCTAGCTTGTTTGCCTTTTCTTGTCAATAGGAGATGGTAATACAGGAACCACCCTCCTGTATGTGTGGATATTCATAAATGTCAACTATTGGATAGAGAGTGAAACTATTAGAGTAAAGAATACATATAGAAATTTGCTGGGTTAGAGATTCTGAGGACTGCAGCAACCTTTGCACTGAGAGCTTCTTCCACTGCATCAAAAAATCATGCACTGTGTGTTTTGTTCTTTGTTCTGCTCTTCAATATCTGTCGGTGTGGCCATAGAGGCAAAGCAAAGGTTTTACTCATTCATCCTTCAACTACAACTTTGGGCAATTACTTTTATTTGGAAAATACTATCTGATTGGAATATGTTTGCTCATCCATCTCAGCAGGGCTGGAGCGCTACAATGTTTGTTTGTAGAACTCGAGTAAATAGATCTCCACCTGCATGTACTACAAGTATTGATCGCCTTAATTCTTTATGTTCATGTTTTTACTTATTATTATGTTTTAGTACTTGTTAAATTTTATAAAACCCACGGTCGGGTTGTGCTATAACAAGCATTAACAAGGAGCTAACTTTAGGTAGGAGAAAAGCACAAACTCTTTCTTAGACTCGAAAAATACTTGACCAGAGCACAAGAGAATGGCCTAATTGGGTTGCCAGCCAACATAAACATAAATAACTTACAGCACGCAACCATCCATCAAGTACTATTGAAACCCGAATCATCAGCTGTGTCGGTTTTGTGTGCGCCTGGGGAAGTTAGAGCGAGAAGCCTTCCTCTCTGGGCGCGTGGAGGAAGATGCTTTACATGCTTCCGTGATCCCACAGTCCATGGCAAGAAAACTCCTGTGCCACCACGGGGAATGCGCTTGGGGCTCACAACCAGAGGTCGAACTGGGGCTAACATCACCATAGGAGCACGGAGGAAGCCCCATTTGGGCACCACAGGCATTGGGCCATAAGTATTTGGTGCTGTGCTCATTGTGACTGGTGGTCGCCATAAAGTCATGGCTTTGGACAAAGGGGTCGCATCTGATGATGGATTACTCGGGACCTCTGCTCGTACTCTAAAGAATGAAATGCTCACTCTCTTATTCAATGAGGAGCACATGGCATGCCTTGCTGTATCCGAACTATTTCCCCTCATCACTAGAAGAGAACTGAGAAATAGTATGTTCTACAATTAAAGATTATTCTTATCAGATATATAAGCAGATAATTCTTGGTATATATATAATGTTTACCCTTCCTTCGGAGAAATCAAAAGATGTCCTCGATATTTTCCTTCACTATCACTAACAAGCATCCGTCCAAAAGCCATTGTTGAATGAGACAGGAGGAGGGTAGAGATAGGCTGCTCCAGGTGAGGGGGTTTCAGAAAAGGCTGAGAATATTCGCCCTACAAAATCAGTTGGATTGATTAGATTCACACGCCCCATCTTACATTAGGATCAAAGAAATGGAGATTGTTCATTCAATCAAGGGAATTTTCAGTTGTCGGGCAAAATAGTATGTACCTCATCGAAGAAGTTGATGATACAGCTGTTTGGCTTCCTATTTTCAGGAATCAAATGCCATTGACTCAAATGGTCGATCACGCTTTGAAGAATAGCTGGGATAGGTTCAATGTTACCTGTACAAAAACATGACCACAAGTTCTAAACATTCACGAGCAGGAAAAAACTCAATAGAGTGCAACTCGCATAGTCTAGGCTGCCAATTTAAGCAAACTAACTGGTGCGTATAAGAAACGTGGTAGGGACATACTTTTCACGAATTTATTCGTCTCATCTTTCTTTATTTGCCCGAAAATGGGAACCCCAAACTGAACCAACTCTCTCTTGGTCCCTTTCGAGTGCTGATTGTACAAAATAAACGTATCTCCTGAAATCAATTAGTAGTTCTAAATCAGCCTAAGCATTACAGAACAGAGTTATCATAGGATAGAAGACATGTGACTAGAGGCCGCTATATAAAGCATGTAAATCCTTAAGTCATCCATCGGGAAACTGGAATTAGTGGTTATCCCTGTGTAAGCATAAAAGATTGAAAAAATAGAGTACTGTAGTCATAAAGTTAAAATGAAATACCCAAACCTGTTCAGGGAAAAACCTACAGAGGATGTCCTCTACAATCTCAAAACTTCCAGCCCAAAAGGAAACAACTAGTTTTTTTTTAACTATAAAAGCATCACGAATCACAGGATCCACCTGAGAGAGCACCATTCTGACCAGCAACACGGAGTTCATTCACAAAGTCATTTAATTTGGAGAGCTCAAGGTCGGTGAATATGTCTTCATACAACTTAAGACCTCTCACAACATTCATCTGCCATCAATGACATGAAATCAATGACCTTGTTTCCAGTTCCTTACAATACAGGAGGAGAACCGGGACAGGCACTTAAAAATTTGTGTTAGCCCAAGAACAAAGAAAGCTACTTACCATGTGCCCCTTCACATGTTCTTTTGCTATGAAACCTTTAGTCATCTTGATCTGGGCACGGCGTGCCTCACACTCAGCATGATTGGAACATAGTCCGGGTTCTTCGGACATCAGCTGCACTTCTTGGGATCCTAAATTAGAAGAAATTTAACCGTCATTTATGACTAAAATTCAAATAACTTAAACTAATGATCATCCATCCCGGTTCTAGGAAATAGTAGGAATTCTGAATCTATCAAAGTTGGTATGTTAGTGGTACACATTTCCAAGTTGAAAAAGGAAATGCCATGAGTATAAAGTTAGATTCAGAATTTAGAATGACAATATGTTATAGTACATAATATATATATATATATATATGTAATGAATTAATATCACAATAATATTATCACATAATTAAATACTACGCACCATAAAAATTTAGAGAAATACTAGTATATATACCTGAGTTTACAACTCACTGGTCAATATATCATTTTTCTATGTTAAATATTGGTGTAAAATACTCCATCCGTCCCAGCTAACGTGTCCTGTTTGACTTTTTGACACTGTTCATTATTCTACTTTGACTCGATTTTATTGCATGTATATATTTGGAAAAAATAGTCGAGTTGGATCTTGTTAGAATCGTATTATCATGTAGTTTTAGAATATATATTTTACATAATTTTTTGTTATACACATTTTGAGATATTAACGGTTGAAAAAGTGTCTTGGATTATGTGTAAAAGTGAAACAAGACAAGTTAAGTGGTACGGAGTGAGTATATGATTCGGCACTCCAATCCCATTTATCCTGCAATGCATGCAACCAAAGAAATTGATGCAAGGTTCTAATCAGGGTGGTTCACTTAAGGAGGAGTTAGGACCACTTCTTTATCTTGCGATTAACGATGTAAATTGACTATTCTGAAGTCTGAACCTTGGAGTTTGTACTTTGCCGTAGCATTAAAAGTTTGCCTCTTTCTACTGTCCCTTTCATCCTTAAAATAGCTTCGGCACTAACCATCTGTTTATTTATTCAAGGAGCTCATTGTACAATAAAGGAGCAATGAACTAACCATCGTTCAGCAACTGCTGAACAAAAGTTCCATTACAGTGCGCAGACATCACAGGCACTGTCAAGCACCTTCTGGATTTCGTACAGACTTTAAGCACGGCACACCTTTAGTGAGAAAATAAAGGCACTAGTACTTGTACTACCCTCTCCAAATAACATGAACAGTAGTAATTATAAGTTCACACAGAAAACTCCAGACCCAAACAGTGACCACAAATTGTTGACTTGACTCAATGGAGTCAAAAGTACAGAAAATTTTGGCTCGTTTTTGTGGGACAAAGAAGATTTCCCGGCATAGGGTTCGTGTACGGTGTGTACCCCATTAGACAAGGCCACAAATCACTTGTTTTTCGTACGTAGTACAAAAGTAAGGGCTGAAACCACACGCTGCCCCGAATAAGTCAAGAAAATTAGTCACTTCCTTATTTTATTACTGTAACTGTTTTTTTCTTTTAAGACTCAATTGAAATATTTATTTGGAGCCACTTCTAGTGAAAGATGCGGGCTATGTGGTTTTCTCGGGATAGATGCGGCTATCGTGCTAGCTTATTTTGGTTTCCTTACTTTTTGATTTTCTCCATTCCTAGCCTATTAGATTGGCTGTGTAGAAAAGAAAGAAAAAATGAAATATTTATTTGTTTTATTTTTCTTTTTCATATTTAGTACAAAAAATAATACTAATTGTGAAAGTAAGATTTGTTGACCTGCCACACACCCCTCACTCAACATTTGACCTTTTTTCTTTTCAAATCCGTGAGAAAAAGGGAAGGAAAAATGTTTTAGAATTAGCGTAATAGTTACGCTCGGTCATGCAATGGACCGCCTGTCACTTTTATGTGTATTAATTAATCTGCACAGTTATTTTCTACTAAATATTTTCTTTTATACAATCTATGACTATGTATATACATAAATAAATATTACTACGTTAATTTTAATAAATAAATAAATAAATAAAATAAACTTCATCAAACTTACTCAATCACTATAAAAATTTATATAAAATAATAATAAAACCAGCATTATAATTTTTAAAATAAAATTAAAATTTGTATCCATTTACAAACGCCTTACCAACAAATGAATAAAATAAAAAATAAATCACTTAAAATTTTTGTTAGGGTTTAGGTTTAAATGTTTTACTAATTGTTCCGCAAAAAAATGTTTTACTAATTCACAATAAATTAATACTCTTATTTCACAACTGACAAGCAGTATAACTCAATTTTTTAACTTTAAAAAATATTAATAAATCAATTAATGGTATGTTACTATGTTTATTAGTCTCTGGTTCATAGACTATTTTGGTTCTGAATCAGACCCCAAACCATTCAAAGTTTCAAACCATTCAGTTCAAAAACATTTGCCCGGTAATTACTTAAAACTTAAATTAAAGGTTGAATTCTTCCTTTATTAGTTTTTTCATTAGGCAGGCAAATGACAAATTATTAAAATTTGGTACAAAATTTCAATCAATTGACACAGCTTTCTCAATATATATTTTATATACATAATTCAAAAATGCAACAGAAAATTTACGAAAATTTTGAATTATATATCACATTAGTATTGCAATTTTAAATTAAATATTCATAAAATTAAACTTGACTCTATTGTCGAGTTAACCGAGGATTGGAATTAGATTTTTATCTAAATAAGAAAATGAATATTGCACCTTTTAAATAAATTGCAAAGCAATGAACGATGTAGCTTTAAAAAAAAAGCTAAAAGAAGAAGGATAAAAACTTAATTTTATGATAGTTGACGTGTATTTTCCTAAAAATTCATTTTTATTGAGCTTTTTATCTATGTTCAAATTATTTATCAGAACTTTTTGTAACATTTGTGCTTGCTGAGTGGACCACATACTAATGTTCTACAGATTTCTTAAACCAATATACTGCATATGATACTTTTATAGGAGTATCAGTATATGAACAGGATCTGCTGAAAGTTGTTTCATACTTCTCAGGCAGGCAAATTTATTGACTGTCCATTTTCAATATTTATACACGGGCACAATACAGTAAAAGTAAATTACATTTAAAGCACACAAATATAAAATTTGAAGAGAAAAGATGGAGCTGTATGGCATTACAAATTCTATGATTAGAATTCGTCTGCCTAATATGAAAGTAATTGTTGTTAAAAGTCCCCATCACAGTTTAAAAGCACAGAAGAAACCAGATTTTAGCATTACCTAATCTAGTAGTATATGGCAAAATGAAAAGAAAGCTTTTAATTTTGATCTAAAATTGAATTTGGTATGAAGAATTTACTGGAATTAAAAAGGTTCATAAGAACATGCTCTTTGTAAAAAAGAAATTTTAAAATTTGGGTACCAATAAAGAAAAAAGTGTAAAGCTCAAATCAATTAAAATTGAAGAAAAGGTGTTGGAAACCCAGAAACAGAGTATTTTAAGGTTGTGGAATTAATTACGTTTGGTTGAAAACTGTACGGTGGAAAACTTCAACCGGAAACTACAAACGAGAAAATCCAATATGTATTTACTGCTGAAAAGAAAAGGAAGAAATAATAAATGAATAAATAACGAAAATTAAAAACAGTTACCTGTATCAGTATTCACAGAGGTGAGGTCTTCATCAACCGCCTCGCCGCCGCCGCCGTCATTGTCGATATTCTCCAGCGAATTTTCCTCAATCTTCTCCTTCTGTTTCTCTTTGTCATGACTCGCCTCGGTAAGTGCACCGATTGACGCCTCCTCAATCGTGTTCACGGCAACGTCATTCTCCGCACGCTTTCTATTAGCGACTATCTCCAGCTCTCGCGTGATACACTCAATCGAGCAGAAATTCTGCATCTGGAGGAGCGAAACCCAATTCCACCTTCGGCGATGGATCTCCGTGAACACCGATTCATACTCGCCGGCCAATCCGCTATCCAATTGCGAGAGGTGATCGCAGAGTGCATCAATGATCGCGTTCGCCGCGGCAAACTCGCCGCGAAACCAGTTGATGAGAGCGTCCTTGGCGTACGCATCCGACGGCGACGCTGGTACCATCCGAGGCGGTTGTTGAAACAGTCCAACCATCCCCATTGGCTTCACGATTGCTACCCGATCCCCCTGCGGTACGACGCCGGCCGCTGGTGGCATTGCGAACACAGTCTGGACTAAGCCCAAATTGCGATTCCTCCGGCTCGAATTTCTCAGGAGATTTGCAGGCGGCGGTGAAACGGCGGCGTGGGTATCATACGGTTGGTGTATACGATTTGGGGATTTGGGAAAGCGGAAAAAAGGTGGTGAAGAAAGCGAGGGTTTGGAGCGTGGAGGGTTACCCGTTCATGTGGATTTATATGGATTTAATAAGGCAGGCAAATGCTGGCAGGGGCAACCTTGCTCAAGGGGTTTGTGGAAATGGCCGTACATGGAAGGGCAGTGTGGTCATTTCGGAGTAGTATTAATTTTATCACTTTATTATTTTAGTTAATCAAATAATTAATGTTCGGAATTAGGGACTTACCCTAAACAAATTATTGTAAGATTCAAATGTAATTAATTCGTAAGCTTTAAGTTATTAGGCCATTATTATTATTCAATTTAATTCTAATTGTGATTTTCTTTTGCCACATTATATATTTGAAAATGGTTGTCCGTGTTGGAAATCGAGACTTAGCCTAATGGTTATGTTTCCTACTTCCAACCTTGTGGTTGGACTTTGTAATTTGTATGTAGAGCTGTAAACGAGCCAAATCGAACCGAACTTCAAGTGTTTGAGCTCCGTTCGTTAAGCTTAACGAACGAACACGAACCGAGCCAAAAATCTTAACGAGCCAATTTTCATGTTTGAGCTCTGTTCGTGTAACCTTACGAACGAGCTAATAACGAACGAACACGAGCATAATCGAGCTCATTTAACGAACCATTTATTTTATTAATAAATTTATTTGTTTTAGAATTAAATTAAGTGTAAAAATGTAATGTATATTGTAATATAATTTATGAGAGAAATGCGAAATTAATAGAAATGAAAAATGGAAAGAACAACTAGATAAAATATTTATTTTTTATAATATATATTTCATTAAAAAAGAATTTCGAACTGTTCGCAAACTTAACGAACGAACACACAAATCAAATTATGTATTTGAGCTCGGTTCGTTTAACTTACTGAACGAGCTGTTAACAAACGAACATGTAACGAAACGAGCTCAGCTCACAAATTGTTTGTTCTATTTATAGCTCTATAATTGTATGGCTCGAACTCTGACACACATTTGTCGTGAGTGTCAGTGTTTACCAAAAAAAAAATGGCTGCCCGTGTTGAAGTTATAAAGGGATGGAAATTGGTGGGTGGATGAATATTGAAATCTTAATCAACTAATTTGAGTATCCATAATCCTTGATATGATCATGATATAATAATGTAGTTTTATTATAGTTTCTTGGGGTAAATTTTACAAATACTCCTACCGTTAAAATTGATTTATTAATTGAGTTTGAATTTTTCTTTGTTGTGTGCCCTCCATTTATTTTCATTGAAAATGTGTAGAATGGTGAAAATTGCGACTGCCGATTCTAATTAATGTGGGATAATTTTCTATTACATGTTCAATATGAGAGCACGAACACGAACACCCATGAGAGAATCAATACTCTCCATACTCCATACGTGTTATGGTCTCACGAGCGACCAGTCCAACAAAAAATTTGCAAAAATCAATTGTACTAGTAGTATTATTAAATTTGTATTATATCCCAGTGAGACACAAAATAACAAAAAAAAAAAAAAAATAGAAAGGCAAAACAACACGAAGCAATGGAACCTAAAAGGGTAACGAGGATAAGTCATAAGTGGGTTCACATGACATATTGCCCGTGAATTTTTCTCTCTTTATACAGAATAGATGCTACAAGTAATAATAAATAATAATAATAATAATAATAATAATAATAATAATAATAATAATAATAATAATACCCCAATAGGAATAGGGCAGCAATACCCTAAGACTACCATTATCCATGACCACCCCAACCACCCAACCATCCAACCATCTCATTATTTTATTAATTTCTCTCTCATCCAACTCATCAATATTCATCCCAACCCAACCACTCAAATTTTACATACTCTATCAATAACCACCCAACCATCCAACCACAACACTATATATAATTATTTTAAAATTTAAAATAGGTTAAATATATTAAAATTGATATATTATGTATTTAATAAAAATATAGCAAGAGTGGTCTCTATCAAGGTTATCAAGATCGGGATCCTAAGTATGATCGTTTTTGTCTTTGCAAGATTGGGATCGCAGGATCGAATCGGGATCCTAAGATCCTATGAAATTATTATTTATATTTTTAAAAATTAATATTTGTTAATTATCTCATTAAACTGGTGACATGTATAATTGAAAATATATATTTTAGATCAATTTTTAACAAGAATTTGATAGTTAATTGTATGCTTATTAATGATCCAATAGAAGTTAAACACTGACATAGAACCCAACAATTTTGAGTTCAATATATGCAAAGATACATTAAACAAAATTGACAAAAATAACATCATGACCAAAATCACAAAGAGCTAGAGATAATAAGTAATTTTGCTCTAAAAAAAAAAAAAAAACCAAAGGGGTAGGATCGGATCGCTCAGCGATCCTACGATCCCACTCCGATCCTACCGATCCTACTGCGATCCTACCATATTTGCGATCCTATGGCGATCCGGATCGTTTTTTATAGGTGGGATCGTAGGATCGTGCGATCCTACGATCAGGATCGCGATTTTGATAACTATGGTCTCTATTTGTAGAGAATAAAAAGTTATAAAATTTGGGATATTTTAAAATTATATTTATTTATTTATATAAAAGATATAATCATTTTTATTATATAAATTTACAAAAAATTACTAGACCAATGTAATGGAGACAAGTGTCTCCATCCCATTAGCCCAAAGAAGGAGACCAAGTGATCTCAATTGAGGGGGTGGTCGACCACCCCAAGCCAACCACTAGATTTTCTTTCCCTTTTTTTTTTTTTTTTTTTTTTGGGAAAATGAGGGACCTGGTCTCTTAAGGATCACCGTGATATATAGTCTAATAAGCCAAAGCATATTCTTGGTCGACCTTAATATTAGGGCTCATTCTATAGGAACCTATTTGGGTCATTTTATTTTGGGACAGACCTATTTAGGTCATTTTAACTCCGCTCGGCCTTACACATAAATCAGTGAATTGAATTGGTGGGAGGATAGTTTATAGTTAGATGCTGAGGAGTGAGTGCGGGCAGGTGGGCCCAAATAGGGGGAAGGGGTGGGGTGGGTAGGGGTAGGGTAAAGGGTAATTGTGGCCACCAAAGGAGGCGCATTAGGCACATGCGAAAGATTCCACAGCCCATGTCTGATATCCCAACCAACAACACACGGCAGCAGTGGCGTAACATGGATCACGACGCCACTTCAACTGCCCGCCGTCCGGCCATACGCCGTCACCATCGTCGGCGACGGCTACGCCTCCTCGCCTTTTACTCCAGTCAAATGTTTGTATCTTATATTTCACTTTTTCAATTATAAAGTGTTCTTATAATAAACTGATGTGGTAATTTTAGGGATGGCAATAGGTCGGGTCTGGGTCGGTTCCGCCAAGACCCAAGACCCGACCCAGGGCCCGGGTTCGGTTCGATTCCGGGTCTGACCCGGACCCAATGCCATCCTTAGGGATGGCAACGGGTCGGTTCTGGGTCCATTTTTGTAAGACCCAAGACCCGATCTAAGCTCGGGTCTTTCTCGATTCTCGGTTCTGACCCGCACCCATTGTCATCCCTAGGTAATTTCACTTTTATTAATCCCTTTGATTTGGGCAGAATTATATTGGGAGTTTTTGTTTTGTTTTTTTTTATAAACATTAACACTCATATGCGATAAAGGTGTGTGAGAGCTCAAGTCATACAAATTATAAAGGGAATAAAAAGGATGGATAAGAGCCAGTGAAGAATATAGATTGGGAGTCGGTAGACTTAACCACTACATAAGTCTTGATCCCAAAGTTATATCGGGAGTTTAAAGCTCTAATAATTCACTTGACTAATATGAAACTGTAGCCAAAATTTAGGATTCTAATGAGTTTGAATGCAGCAAGGCTTTATGATAGATTTTCTTTTTTTATATATATAATTCCCCAAATATATTGTAATTATTTATTTGAGGCTGATATACTCCCTCCGTCTTCAAATAAATGTAACATTTGCACAGTTGCTACTATTCATTGAATAACTTTTATTCAACTTTTTTACACAGTTATATAAGATAAATATATTCAAGTGGGGTCTTGTTAGATTCGTCTAATCGCCTAGATTTATATTATCAATTTTTTATAATTTTTACTTTTATACAATTTGAGATATTGAACGTTAAAAATATATATTTGATTGCGTGAAATGCATGAATGTTACAATTATTTAAAAACGGGTGGAGTATTTTAGAACAAATATGTACCTACGAGAAAATCGAACTGGAGAACTTATTCGAATAAGTAGATTTTATATCGTTGAAATCAAATATTGTTACTGGTATAAGTATATACTTATATTCAATTCAATAATGTTTGGTGGTATAATTTTCACTGTTTGTTAATTAATAAATAACCAATACATATATAAGATAAATAAACTATATTAAGAGACGATTATCCTTTTGGATGTTAAAAAAATAATTAGCGCGGCTAAAAGGGCCGGAGCGGCGCTGTCATTGTTCCAAAGAATTTCTTTTCCTCTATAAAGTAAAAGTGACAAATTCTTCTCTTTGCATGATTTTGAAAAAAAAAAATAATAATAATAATAACACAAAAACAAGTTGTATACATTTGTTTGCATGGTTTAATTATTCAACTTAAGTTGCTTTAAATAAGGCGATTCGAAAGTGGCTTTACCGATAAAACATTGTACTGCAGCCAGATTTTGTCCTATAAATAATTAGAGAAAATACTAATATGGAATAACAAGAATCAAATTTTCCTTTCTGAAACAATATGCTTTTTTTTTTTTTTTTTTTCGGTGAACATGACGCCAAGCGTCGGCAAAAGAGAGAACGGCAAAAAAAAAAAAAAAAACAAAAACTACAGAAGGGAGGGTAAGGAGAGAAGCAAGCAAGAACCAAAAAACACAAATTAAAACCGCGGGAACCACACCCCCGCTCTATCCGCCGCTAAGGCCGAAGCAACCCCGTCCGGAGGAAAAGCCCAGGACGTAAAGAACTCTTCCATCCTCGCCCCATATTTGGCAAGAATGTCCGCCACCGCATTGCCTTCTCGCAAAATGTGAAACCAACGGATCCCAGGAATCTGTGCACTATACTCCTCAATTTTGAGTGACAAAGGACGCAACCAGTGCTCATCACTCGTGCCATGCCGGAGGATCCGCAAGGCCTCCATGGAGTCCGAATAACATATGACCTCTTCAAACCCCAAGGATAGGAGACGTTGCAAGCCATTCAGAATGCCATGGAGCTCGGCAACAAGGTTCGATGCTATACCCACAGATCCAGCAAACCCTTCAATCCAACGACCATCCGCATCCCGAATGACTCCACCAAAGCCAGCTGGTCCCGGGTTCCCTAACGAGCTGCCATCCACATGTAATATATAGCAACGAGCACCCAAAGGGTTCCACGAGACCCACCTAGGAGAAACCGACCTAGGCAGCTTGCCAAAAACCCTGTTGAAACTCTTGCCAAGCACCCGAGCGCCTTGCACGGCTCTCTCAATATCCACCACCTCACCTTTCATGACCACTGTGTTACGACCTCTCCAAATTTCCCACAGGATCGCCCATTGGAGGCATGACCACCTCTGACAAATCTGCTTAAAGCTCCCTGCAATGTCGTCAACATCCTCATGCCACACCGATGAGCCAATAAAGCCCGACCTATTCCACACTGCAACAGCCCAAGCACACTGGAAAAATAAATGATGGAGAGTTTCATTATGAAGACCACAGACTTCACAGATGGGAGACTCAGCAACCCCTCGTCTGGAGCGGATTTCATTTGTTGGGAGGGAATTATTCACGATCAACCATAGGAGGAACCGAACCTTCTCCGGAGCATGGATACGCCATACCCAGGATCGATTCCTGTCCCGCACCATTCCCCTCTGAGTAATCAACCATGTATACCCCTCCTTGACCTTATACCTCCCGTCAACAGCTCCCATCCATTTCACCGAATCAGGAATGGCCTCATGCTGGATGAATGGACCAAAAGCTCTCAATTCTGATATAATCGAATCCGGAAGAGGTGTATTCAACATTTCCCAGTTCCATCGATGATTCTCAAAAACATCTTTCACGCGCAAGTTCGCATCAGACACATGCACGTATGGAATTCGATGCGCAATGGCACCTTCTTTAAGCCATGCCGTGTGCCAAAAATTACAGTCCCCCTTCCCTAGCCGCACACGTAAACTTGATACAAGAACCCGCCCGACCTTTACCAAGGCGCGGTAGAAGGCCGAGGCAACTGGGCGCTGGGGAATGAGAGGTGTAGGCGTCCCATACTTAGATGAGAAAATTTCCACCCAGGGTTTAGGTGCAGATTCCATAAAGTCGATATAACTCTTCCCTAATAGGGCCACATTCATATCTCTACTCGTCCGAATCCCCAAGCCACCCATGTACTTAGGCAATGCCGTCTTAGACCACCCTACAAGATGAAGACCTCTACCAGCAGCATCCTTCCAAATGAAGGAACGGATTAAAGCATCTATTTTACCACACAGCTCCGATGGAAGCCAAGCCAGCTGCATCACATAGTTCGGGATAGAGGATAACACACACCGAGCCAATGTCACTCTTCCCGCTTTATTCAACAAGGCACGCTTCCACGTTCCCAGCCGAGCTTGTAAACCCTCATACACAAAATGAAAATGATGGCTACGAGCCGCACCATAAAACATAGGAAAACCAAGATACTTCCCTAGATCACTAGAGAATTCCACATTCAGTATATTGGAAATACTTTGACAGGTACTAGCCGGAACAGAAAATGACGCCAAAGCCTGTGATTTCCGAGGATTAATACGCAGTCCCGAGGTCACAGCAAAATTACTTAAGACGTCGTCCATGCAGTTGGCGCTGTCAAGAGATGCTTCGGAAAATAGGAGAAGGTCGTCCGCGAACATGAGATGAGATATAGGAGGAGATCCACGACTTAAGACAACGGGCCGCCACCTTCCCTCATTCACCTTAGTCAATATGGTTTGAGAAAGCTTCTCCATAATTATAATAAAGAGATATGGCGACAGGGGATCGCCCTGGCGAAGTCCTTTTGCCGGAGTAATGGCCGGGAGCGCCGCCCCATTCCAAAGAATCGAGTACACAGGAGAGCGAACACAAAACATAATCAGTCTGCTCAAGGCCACTGGCACCCCCATTTCATGTAGACAATTCTCCAAGAAATCCCAACAGACGTTGTCATAGGCCTTCTCAAGATCCACTTTTAAAAGAAATTCCTTACGCCGACGATGACGGATATGGAAAGTGTTAACAACCTCTTGCAAGATGACAGCGTTTCCTGTAGTACCTCGTCCCGGAAGAAAGGCCGACTGATAAGGCCCAATGAAATTTTGAAGCACCGGACGAAGTCTATTTACAATGACTTTGGTTATCACCTTGTAGCTCGCATTACATAGGCTTATAGGCCTAAATTGTCGAATCTCTCGCGGAACTTCGACCTTCGGAATGAGACAAATAATTGTCGCCGCAATAGTAGGATCGAACTGTCCCGTTCGCAATATTTATGACTCGTAAAGTGCATTAACCATCTTTCTTTCCTTCTCTCTCTTTTTTAATTTCTAATATTGCCGAGCTTCAATAGTTATTTGTTACTACTTAATACTATATACTATGAAATAAGGGTCTGTTCTGAACGTCGAGCTGTAGCTGTTGGGAGCTGTAGCTATTAGTTTTTGTATAAGTGTTCGGTACAAGTAGTTGTAGCTTTCAAAAATTATAATTTGAAGAGACAAATTAATTAAATTTGGAAAGTAGCTTTCGAAAGCTCCCAAAAGCTAGTGTACAGAACGATGCTTTTGTTTTGAAATAAAAGCTAAAGCTACTAAAAGCTCTCAAAAGCTACCAAAAGCTGCGTGCAGAACAACCCCTAAGTATGTTTGAATAAGTTTAATATACTTGATGCCCATTTAGGGTCCGTTCTGCATGTTGAGCTGTAGCTGCGAGCTGTAGCTGTTGGGAGCTGTAGCTATCAGTTTTTGCATAAGTATTCGGTACAAGTAGTTGTAGCTGTCAAAAATTATAATTTGTAGAGAAAAATTAATTAGTAAAACTTATTAGTCCATTCAGACAATAAGACTTGATATATATAACTCTTTAAACTCGAAACATTGTATTTTGGGTGTAAAGGTGAAGTTAAGCTTGCCAGGAAAGGTTGGAAGAATCCAAACAATATTTTGTCACACAATTTAATGTGGGATCAGTGTTTGGATAGTGATTCTTGTTTATCCAATGCCTTGTCTTTTTAGCAACTTTATTATTATTATTATTATTACATATACTACTACTATATTCCCTTTGGAGCATAAAATCCAATGGTCCATATTAAAGATTCGTTGTTGAGAGGAATGCAGCACTACCCTTCAAATTCATTTGATGGCCAATTTGAGCTTCAGGCATCACCTCTCTTTTTGGCACACTTTTAGGTGATAAAAAAGCAATCTTGTGTTGGGTCATACAAGTGGCTTCTTCATTGCCATGTATATTTAACCCCCAAAATCGATTAAATTAAGTTTTGAATTTTATTATAAAATAAAGAATAAAATGTGCAAAATAAAGGGTTCAGATGCTCTCCAAACGTAAATAAAGGTTGTAAAAATACTTGGCTTTAAATCAGACATGGAATAATTGCAACAAAGAATATACAAAAGTGAAGCACAATCGAAAACATTGATTAAATGAATAAACTTTGTACTGAGTTATTTTATTTCAATTTTCTCTCGTAAAGAGTGGTATTTCCATTCCTGATTTATAAATTAAATTAATAAATAAGATTTAGAGCCGGTTTGTTTTAACTTTTTTGTTTGTTTCTTTTGATTTTCTTCACCCAAAATTTATTTTTAATTTTTTTTACCTATTTGTTTGGATCTTTTTTTTTAAAAAAAAAAAGCACGAGAAGTCAAAATTCGGAATAAAACACCTTGTCGGTGGTTATTTCCAGAAAATGAGAAGTCATTTTAAAAATAAAAAAATATAAAAATATACCTATCTAACAAGAAAATAAACTAAATTGCAAACATTCTTATAAGAGTGATATCCATTTAGTAATTTTAATATATGAAAAGTCATTTTACCCACAATTGATCTAAACATGTTTTGCAACTTATAATACTATCAATTTAAAGAACTAGTTGGCTATTTTTGCTTCTGAATTTTCTTACTCTCATATTCTCTCTCTTTTTTAAAGTGACTTCGAATTATTATTTTTTTATAAAAAAAAGCCCAAACAAATAGGCTATTAATACCAACGGCAGTTGGCTTGAGTGGATGGGGCTCTAGTCGCTTAAACAAGGTCTCAGGTTCGAGCCTTGTGTATGCAAAAACTGCTTTGGGAGAGGCGCCCTTAATTGCCCTTGCAGATCCTCGAGGGATTAGTCTTGGGCCCAATGTGGCCTGGGGATACCCTAGTATTCACCTAAAAAATAGGCTATTAATAACTCAATGGCAATGGCATCAGTCTTTGGTAATGACAGTATCAATGTGACTCCATTACTACAATATACTTACTCCGTATTTAAAAAATATTAACATTCATTATTTTTACGCAATTTAATATATATTTTTAAAAAGTAATATCTCAAATTTTATAAAATAAAAAATTATAAAACTTTAATATTATAAAACTACGTTATTAGATGAATCTAACAAGGTCTCATTTGACTATGTTTTATCTTATATAACTGTGTTAAAAAGTCGAATCAAAGTTACTCAATGAATAGTATTTACTATGCAAATATTAACATTTAAAAAAAAAAGACGGAGTAGTTGACATTTTAATTTTATTTTTTTAGATGAAAAAAAAAACAAAACAAAACAACAAAAAAAAACAGAGGCACTTTTCCATACCTGACACGATAATTATTTTAAATAGTGAAAAATAGGCATGTATAAAAGCAGGCATGATGACCAAAGAAAGCATGTAATGTACTGCACTTTTTCTTTAATAAATAATCGTCACCACTTTTTTAAGTCCTTTAACACCTAACCCATTATTTTTCCTCTCACAATATTACTCCAAAATTGAAAAAAAATGAAAGCAAATATCTGAAAATTCCAATCCCTATGATTGTGACAGAAACCTCTTTTACATTACCTTCCAATTTAGTATTTATTTATTTTTTACATAAAAAGAAACAAAAAATAAACACACATTTTTTATTTTTATGACACATAAGTTTCTATATATGGAAATGGAAAAAAATGAAGTAGTATTTTTTTTTTATTAATATTATAACAATGGGTAAGTTGGCATCGAGTGCTAATCACATATCTAACTTGGAATATTAACACTCCACATGGCGTTTCATGATAGATGTGACAATTATATATACCAAATTTGAGATATAACCTAATTGTTTACTTGTATTTTTTTTTTCTCAATTTGAAACTTGAAATGATTAAATAAAACCTAAATTAAATAATGGACTAATCTAGAAAATCAAAGGGCAAAAGGGGGTCACTTTTAGACTGAGAAAACTGAAAAATCCCATGAGTTTTTGTTGCAGTGCTTCACGGGAGATATGGCTTATTATACTAATTCTATATGTATACTATTTATTTATATTTTCATGAATTTCTCGTGGGAAGATTAAATTAAATTTGACTGCTTTTTGGGAAGAAAAATACTTCATCCGTTCTTGAAAGTTTCTTACATTCAATAAGTTGTTACTATTCACACAAAGACTTTTACTTAAAGTTTTATCATAATATACAAGCTAAAGTATAGTCAAATGGGATCTAGTTAGATTCGTCTCATCATGTAGTTTTTAAATATGGAACTTTTAGAATTTTTACATATACCAAACTTGATTTATTGATGATTTAAAATGTACATTGAACCGCGTCACAGGTGGGCCCGTAAAAAACAAATTAAAACTGATGAAGTATGTCCTTTGCAGAGCAGAAAGGAGACGAAGAACCAAGACAGAAACAGAAGGCCCTCTTGATCTATTTGGTTAAAGCATAAAAAAGGCCCACATTGATTATTCACAATATTTTGCTTTTTTTGGGGTCAAATATTTTTATATGCAACATTAATTAATTTTGCATACATCAGTCATTTGATAGTGAGGCTTCATTGACCTTAACTAAATAAATGGAATACAAACAAGGAAAAAAAAAATGGAAATGTCAAATTTTAGGTACCCTAAGAAGCACAACACTGAAAGGACATATACAAGAGGTGGAATTCTTTATTGCCTTTTTATCAAAATCAAGCTCCTATTAATTTGAAATTCCTCAAATTTCCACATGTACAACTATACAGATGTCTCCAAAATTATAGTGTAGTATTATATTAATATAGATATTGATTTATCTGGGTTCTGCTCTTTCAAAAAAATATATAGATATTGGTTTGGTCTAATGATTATAAGTCTTCGACATTCAGATTCGAAATTCACTTTTCTTCCGGCTTTTATTCTTTAATAATAATATGATAAATCTATTATTACTGATTAAATATGATTTGGAACTTAAACTTTCTATAGTTAGGAAACTGGCCGATCGACACCGGAAATAAATGGTAATCATAAATAGGATTCTTTTTTTGAGTAGCCACCGAAGGCTGAGAAAAAGGGGTGTTGGGAGCTTATGTCACACAAATTATAAAAGAAAATAAATTGGAGGGATAGGACGTCGGATTGGGAAACTTGACCACTAAAGTTACTTCCCCAACCAAACTCATAAATAGGAATTGGTTACACTATTGAATTATTCTATTCTTTTTACAAATTTATATCAGCTTCTGATGTATTTTTCATTTCTGTTGCCATTTTCAATGTTTGTGGAAGTTGTGAGTAGTGGTGTGCCATTGGGCCCAAAATTATTTGGTCCTATATCGATACAATTATTTGGCTAGAATCTGTTTCCCATTTGAGCTAGTTTTATTTTGTGATCTTACGTGTGGTATCTAGAGTACTTTATAAAATAGTAATAGATTTTTCTTAGTTTAGTTGAGTATATAATATAGAGTTTTATTTATATAATTTTTATCCAGTGTGACCGTTGCTTTCTCTTGACTTAGTACTTAGTATGAGTTATGAGGAGGAAAGTGGGGAGCAGATTAGTTAAAACTTAAATTCTTGGTTGTCAAATGAAATATATTTGATGTGTGTTTACTGTTAATTAAGATCTCATATGGGATATGATTTGGTTTTCCAATGGGTTTATATAAAGTTATTTATCACTAATTGATTTAGACGTGAGCCTTCTATTTGACATTTTAATTTCTCAATCCAAATATGTCAAAATAAAAAAGGATTTTTTAAAAGAAGCATAAGTTTAAAGGAAGAGGGGAGGGGATAAAGACTTTGACCCAATTGGTCAAATTTTCTGACTCTTAACCTTTATAATGAGGGTTCGATTCTCACCCGGCTTCCTATCTATTCCTTTTGTCTTTTGTAATTGTGTGGTATATCTCACATCACTCATATAGGTTGATAAGTAAAAAAAAAAAAAAAAAAAAAAAGGAGGGGGAGAGAGAGAAACAGCCATGTTATTATTTTTTTTAAAATTTTATTTTTTAATATATTGGTAAAGGATTGAAGGAAAACAAAATAGAACTTGGGTCCGGTCTACAACGATGTATATACATGGCTCTATATAGTGATGGAGACTGTTCTTCAAGTGGTAATAATATAATAATCGAACAAAATTATGAAAGAGGCATTAATTACTCGTGATAAAAGCTCGTCATTAGTGACATAACAGCATGGCTGGATTGTTGAAATATTCAATACTCTTGAAATTCAACAACGGATATAACATAACCAATCCGGTTTCTGTAATGGCATAACAATTGCCAGCAGGTGCAGGCAGCGCTAAATATGATGTGTAGCCCTTGTAAAGTGATGTATAAATCTTATAAAGTGATATATAGATGGTAGTTCGTTTTTTTTATTAGTTTTTTGTTCGTAACCTTCATCCATCACTTTTTTATACTCAAACATCATTTTATATAAACATATTCATCACTTTTGAATGTGCCAGCACCCAAACGATTTCCTAACACAACAATCGAGTATCACACCACTGTCGTCTACCCTTATCTTTTTATTTGATTTTACAAGTTCATTTACATATATTTCTACTATTACTTTACTAATAATAATGGAAATAGACGATTTGTTATCACCAACATTCGCGGTTGTCCTAATCTTTTGTTGGAAAAAAAGGGTTTTGAGCTCCTTTTTGCGTAACGACGATATTTAATTTGGTTAATTAAATAGCGTATACGAATTCTATATTTCGCGTAGATTGTCGTAGTGTATTTATTTTCTCAAAACCATTGTCGGGTGAGTGAGAAATAAGTGGTCGAAGTGGGTCATTGAGTGCGGATAGCATTTGTTTGAATGGTTGTTAAAGAGTGGTTAAAGGTGGCGCGTCCCACATTGCTTAAACAGTGGGAGTTGAATTAGTTTATATTGTTCTGCGTGTTAGAATCAATTAAACTAATGCAGGTTGGTCAAGCGCGGGGGAAGCTCACACGCGCGCGTCCCGTCCCGAGCCGCGCCGCCGCCGTCGCCCGCGGACTTGGACTTGGACTTGGATATTGGTAATTGGGCTTTGGGTGGGCTTTGGGCCTGTCTAATTTTTTAGACAAAATTTATTTGTCGGGCCCATGCCAAGCAGCCCAGTCGTTGAAGCCCACTTTGATTTCAACAGTTGTTGAAAACCATTTGAATTCAGCTGTTGAAAACTTTTGAATTCGAGCTGAAACCGCCCCATCAATACTCGTCGGCGGTTTCGTCTCGTCCAACGCCTATAAATGGCAGCATCGTCAGGCTTAGGAAGTACACATCTTCTCCACATTCTTTTCTGTATACACATACTCTCTCCTCCTGACTCCCTCAGCTCTCTGCTCTGTTCGCCGGTCGTCGACGTTCGCGGTGCTGCCACGTTGAGACGTTCGTCGTTTTACCTTTGGGGACGTTCTGCCACCGCCGGAGCACTACCGGGGCATAAACGTCTTGCAGGAAGAGTTCCAAACTCGACTCGACGTTTCTGTATTGCTGAATCAAAACTGTCCATTTTCTTACATCTTTATCTTCACGCGATCAATATAATTCGAGGCCCTTTATCCTATTCTATTCTTTGGTAATACAGTAGATGGAACTTAATATATGTGTTGGTATAATTTTGAAAATGTGTCGACTTTATCCTTGTGATAAACAATTTTTTCATTACCTTAATTTTAAAGGAGATGAACATTTCAAATTCATCTATCATGTACATCATTTATATATAATAATGTATGGAGTACAAATTAATGATTACTAAGAAGTTTAAACCCAAAATCTTATCTAAATTTAAGCACTTAATAATGATAAAATTAGAATACGCATACAGAAGTATAATTTAAAATTTAATACATACATGAGTGGTCTTAATTAGCCGGATCGATGGAGAACTAAATTAAAATTAATCAGGCACTCACCTGCACAAGAATTATTCTTCCCCAGTCCCAATAAATAAATGTATGGCTAATAAGCTAGCAAGTAGTAATTAGTATGGAAAGCTCAATGAAATTATGTGTGCAGAATGCAAACAGCCAATGTTGTGTTTATTTTAGAATCTGATTCCATTCCATTGCTTTCCTCAATAGTCATTGATTTGTTCACTTGTTTGTGTGGGAGAATCTTGTATATATGATAGCTCTAACACCAATATACTGGTATGACAATTGCATGGGGTATACATGAATAAATGATGTTGCTATTTATGAAGTATTTGATTGTCATCTGTCAACCACTATCCACCATTTTTTTCAGATGCATAAATCATTCCCGAATTTACCATCATTTTTGGAGGGTCTTGGCATCACGTTACTATACATCATTTTTTTAGACGCTCACATCATTCCTTATCTTACCAACATTTTTGGGGTTTCTAGTATCACAACAACATGTGTTGTTGCCAACACCCTACTCATTCCCATCTAACAACCCTTTAAAAGAAAATTATAGAATCAATCTGTCGTGTCTCAACTCAGTATCTATGGCATTTTCTAATTAATTTAAGTTTTTAGGGATGGTATAAATGATAGTTTAAGTAGGTTGCTGACAATTCAGGTCACTCAATCATGAATATTAATTTTATTTGATTTACATCCTAAAAAATTTACAAATCAAACAAAATTATATGGTGATGCTCAACCGGTCGCAATAAATGAATTGGGCTTAGATATGATTTTGGACCATGGCGTGTTAATAATTTACTGGGCTTAGATACGATTTTGGACCACGATATGACTAAAAAGCCCAAGACAAAATCTTTGCGTTCCATGACGATGTCGTAATGGTGTTGAGCTGGAGATCCAGAAAAGCCCTAGCGGAGGTTTTTGCCTAAAACCCTGAACCTCCAAAAGTGCAATCTCTGCGCTTCTTCTCGCCGATTTCGTCGAGCATTTCTCGTTTCTCATACTTCGCCGCTATTTGATTGGGGAAATGGCGTCGGCGGTTGTCAGAAACCCGAATTCGAAACGTTTATTAGCGGTGTCACCGCAAATTTACGCGTCGTGCTGCCGAGGATCTGCCAGCTCGTTCCCATTCTATGTCTCGGAATCGCCGGTCGCCTCCCATCAGACGCCGAACCCTTGGTGGCGATCCATGGCTACCTTCACTCGCACGTAAGAGTTATAATCTATTTGCATATTATACCTTTTGTAGGCTAGTGTTTTGTGTCATTCTCCCTTCTGGGCAAACATTGCCAATGCGTTATTTGTGGTTCTTTTGAAATGCTGGGAGGAGGTTTATGCATAGTTTATTACAGTTGATCTGGCTTAGAGATGCGGATTGGAGCTTTTGCAATATGAAATATTAGTTTCGAGAATTTCATATATGATCATGACTTCGGAAGCTTTCACTTTTGGAGTTGGTTCTTGCTACTAATTTAGTTCATGATGTACTCGATGTCAGAAAGCCTCATGTGAATGTGGGAACGATTGGGCATGTTGACCATGGAAAGACCACTTTAACTGCAGCAATCACCAAGGTAGGCTATTTAGCGATGCTTTTTAGTGAGAGTGAGCTAATTTTAGTAAAAGTAAATACAGATTTCTTTTTTGCCCATTTTATATCATTTCCCATCTTTTCTTACTTGTGCCTATTTTCGTATATAGCTCGTTTTTTTTTCCCTTCACATACATTGCCCATGAATTTTTTTATGCTTTTTTCCTCAAGGTGTTGGCTGAAGAAGGAAAGGCTAAAGCGGTGGCCTTTGATGAAATTGACAAAGCCCCTGAAGAGAAGAAGAGGGGTATTACAATTGCAACGGTTGGAGTCTTTCTGTTTTATTCTATTTGACTCTGAATACATGTATTTTTGGGTGGAATGAATTCCATCCTCATTTGTATTGTATAAATTGATGCTGTAGGCCCATGTAGAATATGAAACTACAAAAAGGCATTACGCACATGTCGATTGTCCTGGGCATGCTGATTATGTTAAGGTGAGATGTGAAGTCTACTTGCTTGTAATCAATGCACTTTCCAAAGCCTATGCATGTGGATTGATGGATTATTAAAAATTGTGGAATCTTCATAATAAGTTGCTAACTTATAATGGCAGCATGAAATTACTAGCAATGATAAATTAATAAATGCTGCAGCATGCATATTGGTATTTACCCATGCAAAGGGCAATTTAATTCACCATTGAAGAAGTTTGTTGCTTGTGATTTTGTTTGTGGGTGCTGTGGTCTGGTTCTTAACTTGATTAAACTGCAGAACATGATTACGGGAGCAGCTCAGATGGATGGAGGTATTCTTGTCGTATCTGCTCCAGATGGACCTATGCCCCAAACTAAGGAACACATTTTACTGGCTCGACAGGTTTCACATATTGCATGAATTTGTGAACTTGCTTTTCTAGAAATCCCTGAAGAAAATCTGATTCTTACTTTAGTATGCTGGTTGATGACGACCCTTGACGCAGGTTGGTGTACCTTCCCTTGTGTGCTTTCTTAATAAAGTTGATGCTGTTGATGATGAAGAACTGCTGGAGCTTGTGGAAATGGAGCTACGTGGTAAGATGGAATTTTTTTCCCTAATACTCCATATTATAGTTTAGTGGTACACTTTTCAGTCAGTATCAATTTAATTTTATATTTATTTTACGTGACCTACTTGCTATACTGGCAGAATTGCTAAGCTTTTACAAGTTTCCTGGGGATGAAATTCCTATTATCCGAGGATCGGCGTTGTCTGCTCTGGAGGGTACAAATGATGAGATTGGGAGACAAGCTATTTTAAAGTTAATGGATGCTGTGGATTCATACATACCAGATCCAGTGCGTCAACTTGATAAACCTTTCTTAATGCCTGTGGAAGATGTTTTCACTATTCAGGTAATATCTCTTGGTTGATTTTTCTGTCCCTTTTTAACCCAATGTGCATGCATTCAATCATCATCACATATTAATTTCTGATCTTTCTTACATTAGTTTATTCTTGCCCTATTCTTTGGTGGGAAACTGGGAATCTTTAACCCGTAAATTTGAATGATCTTTTGGGTCATAAGTTTTAAATTTTGTGGTCCTATGATTGTTGCTTGTGTTGAATGATAATGGGGCATGTAGATGGTGATGGTTGATTTCTTTTTGTCACTTAGTGTTTTTTTTTCCATTGATATTTGCGTTTGATATTTTATCATGGTATTTCATAGGGACGTGGTACTGTTGCAACTGGCCGTGTAGAACATGGCATAATCAAGCCTGGAGAAGAAGTAGAGATTTTGGGAATGTCTCCGGTAAGTAATAACGACCCCTTTCCAAAGTACAACATCTGAGTTCGAGTTTACTTTTGTCTTTTACTCCTGTTTTATAATGGTTTCCAATGGGGCATACAATCCTAGTATGCTGAGGTGTGGCCGTGTGGCTAGCTGACTTTATACTTTGTGGGTTCAGTATATACACAATCATTTTTTTCTAGATATGTTCGTGTAGACTTCTGTTTTGATATTTTGTAATTACACTCAGATGTATTTATGTCTTGAATCTGGTCAAGTTCCACCAAGAGCTGGAGCCTTGTCCACACACTGCTGAAGAAAGTACATAGAAGTTGTAGTGCTATTTGTTAGAATTGATTGAGGTTTGAATTTGAAGCTTGAATCATTTAATTTGCTAGATCTGAATCATTAAGTTGTAAATTTAAAATAATAACTTTAATGATTAATATTTTTTTAATTTGTCATAAGAAATATTTTAAGTCAAATTGGATTTTATGTTAGCAAGGGAAAATCAAGACACTGTCGTTCAAATATTCAGATCATTTAATCCATTAAGTGGTTACGCTTGCTAATTTGAAACCACTTGAACTATCAAGTTTAATTGGTAAGTGATGTCACCAAACAAACACTACTCATAAGAACTTATATATTGCCAAAATTATGTTTGTAATTCTACTCTGACCCATTAGGGCATTGTTTGCCTTTCTCCAACAGAACAAAATTAAAACCACAGTCACTGGCGTGGAGATGTTCAAGAAGACTTTGGACTATGGCCAGGTACGATTTTAGTTTTTGTTTGATGGAATAATTATGCTAAGTTGCCCCTGTTACAACCATTTATTTTGCTAGGCTGGTGACAATGTGGGTCTGCTTCTACGAGGTCTAAAACGTGATGAAATCCAGCGAGGGATGGTGAGTCTCATAAACTAAAAATTGCAGTTTTTGCCGCGACAACGTCAATCTTCTTCTTTCAATATATTATTGATCGTTGACCACTTGACATAATTGGGTGATTCTCTTTTCTTAACTACCTCTATATATTCTGGTGTCAATGTCTTAGTAAGTTCCTTATTTGGTAATGCAACACGTGTATACTGTATGCGTTAATTGGTGATTCTCTGTTCATTAGCACTAAATTTTACGTTGTCAATATCTTCACAATCTCTTCTGTTTGTTAATGTACATGTGCATATGTTGATTGAAAATTTATTCCTGTCTGGTACCTTTTTTGATTGTGATGTTTATATTCGGATATTAGTTCCTACTTAGAAAAAAACACCATATTAATGTACCATTTCTTGGTTTATCTGTCTTATATACATGGATTGTCTTTTGCAGGTTGTTGCCAAACCCGGTACACTTAAAACATACACAAAATTTGAAGCAGAGATATATGTTCTGACAAAAGAAGAAGGGGGTCGTCATACTGCCTTTTTTTTCAAATTATAGACCTCAATTTTACATGAGGACAGCGGATGTTACTGGTAAAGTTGAATTGCCTGAAAATGTGAAGATGGTTATGCCCGGAGACAATATCACTGCAGTTTTTGAGCTTATTTACCCAGTTCCTCTCGAAACAGGTTTGTGTTCATCATGCACTAAAAATGTTTTATTGTTATTGCTTCCTAAGCCGGGTTTAGATAAGTTCTCCTCGTGGCTCCATGGTAACAAATGTATTATCCTTCCAATAATGCCAGGTCTAAGATTTGCCCTCAGGGAAGGCGGGCCGAACAGTTGGTGCGGGTGTTGTAACAAACGTCATGAGCTGACACAAACAATTTCCAGGCCCCTTCTCCAATTGCCCTGGGTTTACTTTTGTCACACAGGAAGAAGTTAAGAATGGAAGGAGTTCATTGTTCTGCTGGTAAATGTCACCAGTTATGTGTTGATTACATATGTATCACTGTTGAAAAATCTTTTCGGGGCACTGACAGATACTCTGTGAAGCACGTTAGGAATACTAGGATGGACACAGGTTTTTCTGGAAACTCTACTATTAAGAGCTTTTCTTTTTACAAGATTTTCAATAATCGATTGTTGTCATCTACAACCTGAGGGATTCAACTGAAAATCGATTCAAAGATTGATGAATGGAAATATTGTTGTCATCTCTGTTGATGCTTAAGGTGTTTGGACACTTTCATATGGTAATATAGCCAAAATTTTGAAACGTCTGGAAATTTAATACTATTCACACGTGCACTTTGATTTAAAGTTTTATCATAGTTATACCAGTTAAAATATAGCCAAGTGAGATCTTGTTAGATTCGTCTCGTCGAGTATTTTGACTGCGTGTATTGTGGGTCCATTTCAATTTTTAAAAAACGGAGGGAGTATAATATGGTTTAATTTGGGTTCACTCCTCATTTGCTATTTTGAAAAGAAGAAAAAAAAAAAAAGAAAGAAAAAAGTCAAAGAATATGTGCGGGCCACACGTGAATTGATTAATAGTCGTTATAAAGTGCCTAAACACAAATTACTAGTACAAATTAATACTACTACTACAAATTGCAAAGCATTCTGACGCGCATTATTGACCAAATTATACGACACAATAAGCACCGTCGATGCCCGGTTCATTATGGTGTCCGTAGGCTGATATTTCTCCGTGCAATAATTCGCTGCTATAAATCGGTGCGCCCCATTTCATTGCATTTTTATTTCTCCTCTCTTTTCCTCTGCAGCAAAGAGCTCCATCGGCTCTCTGTCGAGGCTTCGGAACCCTAGAATACGAGGAATTTCTCTCGTCAAATTTTCTACAGAAATTGAATCCCCGAGATTTCCTCGTCATCTCCCCGATTAGAAGCCCGGAAGCCCCGTAATCCATCTCCCATATTCTGCTCCCAGTCCAAATTCGATCAAATCCACCCAGATCTGACCCTAATTTCCCCAATTTTTTTACATCTCCGCAACCCTCGTTGATTTGGCCCCAAAGGTCCCAATTCAATTCGATTCTTGTTTATTTTTGTCGGAATTTAATAGGAATTTCGTGTTTGCGTCTATGGTGGGAATGGGTAGGGTTTGCCAAGAGACAACGAAACCCTCGTCGTCATCGGCGCCTCCAGCGTCCCCGCCGGTGACGACTTCTACGTCGATTACTGAGACCGTAAATGGTTCTCATGATTTTAAGATCACGGGCTATTCTTTGTCGAAGGGAATGGGGATTGGGAAGTACATAGCTTCCGACACGTTTATGGTGGGTGGGTATTTGTGGGCGATTTATTTCTATCCTGATGGCAAGAGTGTGGAAGACAATGCTACATATGTTTCGCTTTTCATTGCGTTGGCTAATGACGGTACCGATGTAAGGGCGCTTTTTGAGCTTACCCTTTTGGATCAGAGTGGAAGGGAGAGGCACAAGGTTCATAGCCATTTTGGTAGGGCGTTGGAGAGCGGGCCTTATACTCTTAAATACCGAGGAAGCATGTGGTGGGTTTTTATGTTCTTCAGCTCGCCTGGATTTCCTCTCATGTTGTTTTGAAATGTTTAAAGCATGGAGTTTGATTAGTTTTCCCTGTATGATGACGGCTGATTGCTAGTTATTTATTTATTTATATGGTTGTTGATATCTGAGTGTTAGAAATTAATGTGGGCGACACGGGAGATTGTTGGCTACTTTGTTTGAAGCGTGTCATTTTTATTGAATTGCATTCATTTGCGTAGTTAGGATTAATGATGCATCATCATCGGTGTTTCATGTGAAATGTTTCTGTATTGGGTATTATCTATTATCCGTGTTGCTTTATTTAGTGGCTGTTTGTCAATTCTTTGTGAAGTGGGGTTCGGGGAACACATCCTGTGAGAGAATTTAGTGCCTAAGTTTTGCATGCCAACCTTGTGGTGAGACCCATTTTCAAGAATTATTGCAGATTCTTTTAAAATTCTCATTGCTAATTTTGAAATTACTAATTACCATTAGCTTGTTTTCGTGCATCCATGAATTGTTGTTATCTCTTGACTTCACTTGCCAAATATCCATGTTTACAAACATGGTAGGAATTTCCACTATATATGCATCAAGTGTAACAGTTTTATATTCTCAAGCTTTGTTAACCCCATTGATAAATTTGGTTGTCGCTGAAAAGGTTTCCCTATTACGACTGGCTGGATTTAACTTTCTATTTTCATTATATCTTTGATGTGTGCAATGGATTTTTGAGCCTTCTTGGTGTGAATTTCTTAAGAGAAAGCACATGGTGAATTGGTTGAAGGCAGATGCTAACTATAATTTGGCTGCAGGGGATACAAACGATTTTTTAAAAGATCTGCTTTGGAAACATCTGACTACCTGAAAGATGACTGTCTTCATGTTCATTGCTGTGTTGGTGTTGTTGGGTCTCGCACAGAGGGACCTAAGATCTACTCAATACCATTGCCGCCGTCAGACATTGGCGAGCATTTTGGGAAGCTTCTGGAAAGTGGAGAAGGGACTGATGTAAATTTTGAAGTTGATGAAGAAACCTTTCCCGCTCATAAATTGATTCTTGCTGCTCGTTCACCTGTATTTAGAGCTCAGTTGTATGGTCCAATGAAAGATCAGAATACACAGTGCATAAAGGTTGAAGATATGGAAGCACCTGTTTTTAAGGTTTGCTTCTAATCCCTCTCCATTCCACAATGATGTTTTGTGCATGTCTGTTGTATTCTTCATGATGAATTAGAAGATAACTGTTAGGATAATTTTTCTGATTAGCTCTAACCCTTGGAGGGTTCTAGCGTTTTCCATTCTATTGTTTTTCGTTTATCAAGCCTAGATAATTATGAAAGCCTTGTCCCTTTTCTATTTTCATCTGCAATAAGCACACTGGTCTACTTTTTGTTGTTTCATCTATTAGTTGGTAAATTTATTTGTCTGTGTGAATCCCATTGTGGCACGAGTATATATTTCACCAGAGGGATGAATTTTGTCATACATTGCAAATTCATTAGCTGAGTTCTTTGAATAAATTTAGTTGTCGAATGGGAGTGCTCTCTAGAAAGTCACTTTGAAATCTCTGTTTTTTTTCCTCTCTAAATTAGTGTTGTGTATATATATATATATATATACTCCCTCCGTGTTTAAAAAATTATAACATTTAGGTATTTCGCGCAGTCCAATGCATATTTTTAGCACTTAATATTATAAATTGTGTAAAAGTGAAAATTATAAAAATTTGATATTTTAAAACTACGTGACTAGACGAATCCAATAAGATTCCACTTGACTATGTTTAATCTTATATAACCGTATTAAAAAATTGAATCAAAATTACTTATAAATAATAAAAACTATTCAAATGTTTCAATTTTAAAGAAACGGAGGGAGTATTATTTATCACTTACATATTACATAATTTTTGTTTCTCGATAAATGAAAAAATTGCAAATAGAAGTACATTTGTGCCAATTTCTTGTTTTTGTGTACAAACGTAGTTTCTTCTTTCTTGTTTTGTAATAGATGAAGGCTGTTCCCTCCTCCCAGATGCAGATGATCTTCATTTTAATTTATTTTCTGTAATTCTTTCCTTCCGCAGTTCATCTTTCTAGTGTTCCTTTCCATAATTCTTTTCCTTCTATTTTATTCATGTCGCTTGCTTCCCCTATTGAAAGGGGATATGTGGAGCGTTAAAATTCATGTTTAAGCCTCATTTTTACTGGGACTGAAATACTGGATAATTGTCAATTTTATCTGGTGGTGAATTGTTTGACATGAATATTTTTTTCTCGACAAAATATTTATTGTGCCTTGACATGTTTGCAGTATGAATGCGTCACTACTCCAAGTAGCCTTTGTTCAATATGTGTGCACGGTTTGTAATTATGATATTCTTCATATAAATAGATAAAAATCCATGCTCGCATACAAACAAATCCAGTGGATCTTAATTTACCATCTAAAGTATGAGGGGGATTTTCCATGTCACTTTCTTTTAGCATTGTTTGTACCCTGATGCAGGCTCTGCTTCATTTTATATACTGGGATACACTACCAGACTTGGAAGAGCTTACTGGACTGAACTCCAAATGGGCATCGACCTTGATGTCTCAACATCTGCTTGCTGCTGCTGATCGCTATGGTTTAGATAGGCTTAGGTTGCTATGCGAGACAAATCTCTGTGAGGATGTCGCTATAAATACTGTTGCAACAACATTGGCTTTGGCTGAACAGCACCACTGTTTCCAGCTAAAATCTGTCTGTCTGAAATTCGTCGCACAACCTGAAAATCTACGAGGTATAACCATTTTATTTGGTTTTTATTTGGATGTGCATTACTTAGCCTTTTAATTCCTGGGTTGCTTCGAGGCTGTGGGATTTTGCTTGAAATTACTGAGTTTCCTTTTCATTTAGTTTCCGGATTGTGTTCATTTTATGCTATGACAGAGCAAACATATTATTGCTGCACATTTCTGCCCCTATTTTTTAACGAAGAAATTATTGAACTCTTAACTTCTGAGATTCTTTGTGAGTTGTCACTGAACTGGAAAATGTGCAGCTGTCATGCAGACGGATGGCTTTGAATACCTCAAGGAAAGCTGTCCCCAAGTTCTTACCGAATTGCTCGAGTATGTTGCTAGGATCACCGAACACTCCATTGCTGTCGGCAAGCAAGGGACTGAAGTTATTCTAGATGGAAGCGATGTCAACGGCAGGCGCGTGAAACAAAGACTATGAAGGTTGCTTGTGTGATCTACCTGTAGGTTTCTATTACCGTGAAAGTGATGATAGCTTAGGTCCTTGTCGTGACGGGCATCTAAAAGGATCATTTTTCTAGGTGCCCATATCTAGGCACAGTTGTAAATGATTGCTGTCTGTTTCCTTTTCTTATTCTTGTCATCCTTGAGGTGCATGTAGTTGTACAAGACACTGTCATTGTAATCCGGTGCAGAATGTGTTGAGTTGGTGTTGAGGTTCTATGGACTCATTTATGATGTTACGGTGCGCCAAAGAATTGAGCCTAACACACAGCTTTGGACAACTTGTTAAGTTGGTAATGGTTTGAATTCTCGCGATGTTAAAAGAATTTCCTTTGGGTTGTGTTATTATTCAAGGCCGAGTGTGAGCATTTTATGGTGTTTGGTGCATTTGGTTATTTGAATGGAATGTAATAGAATACACATGGAAGTTACAAATGGAGGGAGAAGTAAGTCTTGTGGCATTAGTGGTCTCCAAGTGTGTTCTAACCAATAGACGCTTGATTTTTGAATTAGTCAAACAATGTATTAGTACAATATTTAAACTAGTGTATATGAAAATTTAAATAATCGACTGATTCCATCCAACCAAAATTACCATGAGTTTTCATTGGCCTTGATTTGAGAAACCTAATTGTGGTCCTCATGCTTAAAGCAAAGGGATATTAAATTATTTGATGGTAATGGAAAATTGTTTTTGTAACATATACTAGTAGTACTCCTTCCGTTCCACGAATTGTGACTCGTATTCTTAATTGTGACTCGTATTTCTCTTTGGGCTGTCCCACGAATTGTGGCCACTTTCCCTTTTTAGATAAATTTAATTAATATAGATATGATTAGAATCTTAATAGTTTCTAAATCACTTTTACTATTCTGCACAACTCCCAATGCATTTTTATTTTTCTACAAAAAGTACCTTACATTTCTTTAATTCTTTATATTTTAAAATTTGTACAAATAAAAATTATATAAAATATATATTCTAAATTTAGACGTCTAGACAATTCTAACAAGACCACACTTGAATATTTTTCTCTAATTAAATCATTACAATAATATTTTATCAAAGTTAAACAAATTCATTAAAATTTTAAACACAAATACCCACATCACTTTAACCACTAAACCTCAACACACCCCACCACATAAATTACCTGCACAAAAGAAACGAACGGAGGCGGAGGGAGTACTGCATAATTTTGTGACACGGTAAGGAGTTAAGGACATACATTTGCAAGGTTTTCTCTTTTCCAGTCGCACAGTCGGCACTTGGGCTTCCAGTTTCCGTTTGTTCACCCAGCGGAAGCTCTGCGACTTTTGACTTGCGAAACATACTGCAATTCGGAACCCTTTTACTACCCAACGAAGATGGTATTGGATTGTTCTCAAGTTTATTCCATTGTTTTCTCTGTTTTGATTGCCACTCGGGGGATTAATCTGTTTTGTCTTGCTTCACTTTGCAGCTTTTCTTCTCGTATTTCAAGGATTTGGTCGGCAGAGAAGTCACAGTGGAATTGAAAAACGATCTGGCAATTCGCGGGACGCTCCATTCCGTGGATCAATATCTCAATATTAAGTTGGAGAACACTAGAGTTGTGGATCAAGACAAATATCCCCATATGGTATCTTTTTCCTCCCTCTGAATTTTCTTTCAATTCTTGACGTATGTTGTTTCTCATATTTTTCCTTTCGCCTTCGTTAATATAATAATATTCGTAGAATGTAACGGGCTGGGTTGTGAGGGAAAATTCGAGACGTGTTCCTGATTTCCCTAATTTTTTTTTGATGGGTTTAACTAGGGTTTTTGATTGGGTTGTCATTAACTGTAGTCTCTCCTGAAGGCAGACTAGGGTTCACCCAACATTTTAGTATTCTAACGACTAGAATTTGTTTAGCCTGCAACCAGTCTGCGTTTTCTTTCCTTATGATGTTCTGACATCCATGTACATAGCATTATGTATGTATTCCTGGTTCAACCTTTCAAGTTAGTGGATTCATTACATTTGGTTTCCAAGTAAGAATCATTGTATTTCAATTTGAAACATAGAGTATATGAAGAAAATTGTGTTGTTTTAGATGGCGAATAGCAGGAGAATAGAATACTTCCATCTCTGACTAAAAACCTTTCAACCAAATATTGTTTTTATACTTTCTTGCAATCTATTTGGTGAGGACCATGTTTCCAAACTTTTATTGCCATGAAATTGTGTGTTTTCATCTCGTGCTGGTGCATTTTATTGCCCTGGGTAATGCACCTTGTTGGGTTTTATAAACGTATTTTTTCTGGCAGTCTTACGATGTGCTTCTGTTTATAACTGTTGCTAATGTCGTACTTCCTCCGTTTCTAAAAGATAGCTACATTTGTAAATGTAACACTGTTCATACAAACACTTTAACTTAAAGTTTTATCATAGTTATACAAGTTAAAATTTAGCAAAGTGAGATCTTGTTAGATTCGTCCCGTCTTGTAGTTTTTAGATATCGAACTTTTAGAATTTTTACTTGCACCGAACTTGAGTTATTAATAATTTAAAAAATGTGCATTGGACTGCGTGCTAGGTGGATCATAGCAAACATTAAAAAACAGAGGAAATACTATATTAAAGTAGAGTTTTCATTAAGCCAAATGATGCACATTCCACAGTGATGGAAAATGGACTCTCGGTGAATTTGTAGCAGTGAAATGTGGGAAACTGGTTCATGATGTGCGCAACTAATGTGAATGTATATCTACGTTCTCATTTTCTTCTCACTTTCATTTGACACTTTCGTGCATTGTTATGATAATCTGCAGCTTTCAGTGCGCAATTGCTTCATCAGAGGATCTGTGGTTAGGTATGTCCAGTTGCCTCCTGAGGGAGTTGACGTTGAACTGCTTCATGATGCCACAAGAAGAGAGGCTCGGGGTGGTTAGCTCTCAGTGACCTGCACTTGAATACCATGGGTTTCTATCATCTAAGTCTGAAATTCACCACGGCTGCTGGAGGCAGTTATTCCACCAACTTCCTCTGAGCATTGTCAGTGTGTGTATTCATATATCATATGCAACTCTTTAGCTGCTTTTGGCCTGTCAGGAGACAAAATCATAGATACTACTATGTTTTTATTAAATGTTGATAGATTCACTTGGCAGTAATATGATGTGATTGGGACAAGATTCTCTTGCCAATTTGAGAAATATATGCAACCCTTTTTTTCTGAAATACATCACATCTTTCCTGGTTTTTGATGCATATGTTAATCTTTGTGTCTGATATACACACGCATGACACTCATATATGAAGAATATATGAAGAAGTGTAATCATGCACTTGATTCTCTCAATCACAATTAAATATCTCTGATTGCAAATGTGATTTGGTATCTCAGGGGGAAAATAATTGCATGAATTATATTGGTTCGCCTCTAAGTCAAGGGGTGAGATTAATTTTTGATTCTGGTGAATTGTGGATGGGAAACCATTCTATAGGGACTTTGGGTGCATTTGAAAATTGAAATCCATTCTCTTGAAGCATGCATAAAAGTTCAAATTTTTCTCCAAACGAGAAACAATGAAGTTGAAATGCATGAAGTACTATTTTAAATTCTCAAGATTTCAAAATATTTCATTTTAAATTCATCAGTAAATATAAATCATTCCATCCAAATGTGGCTAAGTTTCTTTCTTTCAAGGATCTTCTCAAATTATAGCCTATGCTCGCTTGGAAACTTTCCTTCTTAGTCTTCCATTTACTCCTCTCTGCACCCCAAAAACCTTGGAATTTCATATCCAAGAAAACCATTTTTTTCTCTTCAAAGTTTATCCGATGGGATTTACATTTTTATGCTTTTACTAGTGCTTGCCACAACTCACAACCCTATGTTTGCTAGTGGTTGAAGATTGAAGCAGGTTCTTGGAAGATGGAATATCCGGCAGCTTCCAATCAGGTAATGATTGATATCTTTTCGGCGGTTGAATCATGTTGTATATAATATGGTACAGTATTATTTATATTCATGCCATTCTCTGCAGATTACTGTCGTGAAAGTGAACACCATATGCTGCAAATCATATCAAAAGAAACTGAAGAAAAAACTCTCAAAACTTGATGGTATGTGTGAAACTTTCAAGTACACTTTTATTTTCCCACTTGTCTGATCGATCACTAATTAAATCAAACCAATTCTTGTCCCAGGTGTCCGCGCCATTAACATAAACCCACAAGAGAATCTGGTAAGAATAACAGGCAGAGTGGATGCCCATTCACTCATCAACACAATTTCAGAAACAGGAAAATATGCAGAGATCTTGTCCCTCAACAAGAACCCTGAAAAACCCAACTGCAAGAATTCTTGCTTCCCGGGAAACAACACGGACAATATGAAAGATCAGCAGCGGCAGCACCAACAAGATTATCACAGGCGTGAGAACTATGTGCCGCCAATGGATGACCACTTCTGCAGTGACCAGTTCTGCAGACATCATGGGAGGAGGACTATGTTTCATGACAGTGAGTTTTTTCATGGCCCTTTCGATCATTACCCGGCTGCTGCCAATGGCCGCGACCACAATCCGGGAATGCCTTGCCATAGCTTTGAAGATCCCAGAGGCTGCATTATTATATAGTCTTTCATGATGTTGGAGGCATAATAACAAGGGAAATTATGAGCATAGATTCGTTGTATAAGATTTTCATATAATCGCTTAGTTTTCCCACATAATTAGTACTAGCAATCATGGCTTATTGTTAGGCTTTTGGTTGCTAATGGATTTGATTGTGCTAATTGGATTGGAAGAATGAATTGTTATAGGGGTCGGCTCAATCATTTGTAAGCTCGTTACAAAATTACTTCCTCCATTTTTTTTTTAATTTTTATTTTTTTTTATTTTAAGCTACGTTTGACAAATGGTTACTATTCACTCATATACTTTTTTTTTTTTCGGGAAAAGGGAGGGCCGTAGCCATATTATAGCAAAACTTGCATAGTGTAGTACAGACCTAAACGGTCGGAAGCAATTACATCAAGCATATATTCTGGAGGCCTAACAAAATGTTGAACGCCTTCCAAAAGAGGGTGACCTTTGAGAAGACGATCAGCAGCAACATTGCAAATACGGGGAATATGGGGAAAAACGGACATCCCAATCCAAACTAACCATATCCTTGATTTGCAAGATCCAATGATGAATAGAAGAAGGAGCCAAATGAGGTGAATTGATCAAATGAAACACTTCCAAATTATCAGTTTCCACTTCCAGCTTGGAGATCCCCATGAGTCGAGCCAATTGCAATGTAAGAAGAATAGCACAAGCCTCTGCATGTAGAGCGTCCGGAAGGGAACCCTTGCATCTAATACCCCCCAGCCAAATACCAGAAGAATCACGGAGAAGGCCCCTGGCAGACTTGAGCCATGGGAGAAGCTGCCATCACAGTTAGCTTTAGCCCATCCATCAGGGGGACGCTCCCATCTGGCCTCGCACAGCACCACGCCTTGACTCCGAAAAGTTTGAGTTCTTTTCTAGCAGCTAAAAACTGATGGACAGAACGCTTAATGGTAGCATGAACTGACCTCCACTGAATGTCCTCATTGGTATACAATTCCTTACATCTAAATTTCCATATAAGCTAAGCTCCAAAACCAAAAGTGTCAGCATTGTCCTCGCCAATATTGGTATAATCCGAAGCCGCGATCCAATCATAAATATTGGATGACTAAAAATTATTGAAGGAAGAGAAGCCAAGATTGTTCCAGACATAAGCTGAGGAGGGACAATCCCTCAAGGCATGTATACCACTCTCAATATCACCACACTTCCAACAAGTATACTCTTGAGAGATGCATCTCCTTTGACGTTCAAGAGCTGTAAGAAGACGATCATGAGAGGCGAGCCAAAGGAAAGCTCTGACACGATGAGGCACAGGCCACCTCCAAATATTCTTCCAGCTATTTATTGGGGGAAGGATGCTGGGCTGACCACAGCTTATCAATGGTACTCCGGATAGAAAAGATCCCATTAGACGCAGGCCTTCAAAAGGGACGATCTTCCAGGCTTTGATTCAACAACACAGGAACTCGATCAAGAACCTGAAGGCCAGCTGTAGATAGGACTGTACTGAGTTCATGGAGATTCCAGCCTGAAGGAGACATGTATGAAGCAACATTGCGGTCCAGCTCCAATTGAGTGAGAGCCCGAGTAGCATACTCCTGCATAGTAAAACTCATATCAGTCCAGTAGTCTAACCAAAAGAGAGAGGTTTTACCATTTCCAACTTTCCACCTGTTAACAGAGCAAAAATATTGAAGGTCCATCCCTATTAGTCCAATATTGAAGGTCCATTTATTGATGTAGAGTGTTCAACCCAATTGGTAAAAATATATCTGGAAAAAGAGGACGCACTTTCAAAAGGCCCAATCTATTTTTCTTGGCTCGGTCCAATTCAAGATTTATCCGGATAATAACCAAGGGAAGCTGTCAATCAAGCCGCCACGTGCGCCGTATGCCGCCAACCTCTGTCACAGAAGGTCAAGCCGCCTGTCAATCAAGCCGCCGCGTGTGCCGCATGCCGCCAACCTCTGTCACAGAAATCACGCCGCCTCGCGTGCTCCGTATGCTGGAGGAGTCAGTCCTCCTCCCTATAAAAGGAGATGCATTCAAGAGGAAGCGAATCATCCACACACACCCAAAGAGGATCGCTTTACTTTCAATTTTTCATTCCTGCACTTGTTTCATTTCTGCAAGTTCAATTCCTGTTTTTACATTCCTGCCAATTTTCCATTCCTTTACAGCTTTGCTTAAATTATTGTAATTCCCCTTAGTAATCCTTGTAATCCTCTTCAAATATTGTTCAATCAAAATTCTTGGTTAACAAATTGGCACGCCCAGTGGGACACGAAGTGGAAACCATATCCGCTTGAAAGTGTATGCAACTCGGATCTGGACGAGTAGTAAGAGACTTAACACAAAGATTTAGAGAAATGTCGCTACATGAAGAAACTCCAGTAAGAACACCGTCTGAGAACGTCGATAATACGGCGACTACCTCCCAACCACCGCAGGGGATAATGCAAGTCCCAACTTTTTCGGAACAAATACGGCTATCGATGAATGAATCGATGGCTGAATTCATGCCTTTACTGACAAGGCACCTTATGGATGTATTGCGGCCTGCCATGGCCGATCAAACTGACAGGATATGTGGATCCCTGCGTACTCCACAAGAGGGATATATCCCTGGCATGAATATGTCACGAAGCGTTACAGGACCGTATGGCGGTCTATAAAAGACTTGGGGGACTGGCCAGCCATCACTATCTGAGTTTGGAGCACCACCTCCCATGATGTATGCTCAATCAGGATACTTGATGGCATCTAGCGCTGTTCCAATACAACCATTTGGAGTGGCGGCTCCCATCCCAGCCGCCATACATAATCTAGGTACTAGAGGAGGACACATGAACATGCCTCAGGCCGCTTCCCCATTGCCTCAGGCCGCTCATCATCAGGCCGCCTCCTCATTGCCTCAGGCCGCCCATCATCAGGCCGCCTCCCCATTGCCTCAGGCCGCCCATCATCAGGCCGCCTCCCCATTGCCTCAGGCCGCCCAGAGCCGTGGCGCCAACCCACACCTGGCCGCCGTGCATCAAGCCTCCAGCCCACACCCGGCCGCCATACAGCATCAATCCACCAGTTCACATCCGGCCGCCATACAGCATCACGCCGCTAGTCCATACCCGGCCGTCATGCAGCATCATGCCACCAACCATTTCCCGGCCGCCGTGCCTCCTATGCAGATGCCCGTAGTGTCACCCGAGTTGTTAGCAGATGTGATGCAACAACACTTCGGGATTCAATTAAGGCCGATGGAATGGCCCACATACAGGAAACCATACCCAGAATGGGTAGACACTATGCAGCCTTATCCTAGAGGTTTCAAGATGCCCGAGTTCACCACATTTTCGGGAGACGATGGCAAGTCTACAGTAGAACATGTGGGCAGGTTCACTGCTCAATGTGGCGAAGCAGCTGCCAATGATTGGCTGAAGCTAAGACTGTTCAGCTCATCTCTGACTGGACCCGCATTTGCTTGGTTTGCTTCATTGCGGCCTAATTCAATTCAAAATTGGGCTGATCTCGAGCGGGCGTTTCATGACAGGTTCTACACTCCCCTGTCACAGGTTAGTCTTGCAGATCTCACTAACGCTAAACAATTTGCCGATGAAACGGCAAGTGCTTTTATTAACAGATTGCAACGCCTTAAAGGCAGATGTACTATGGCAATTCCGGATAAAGAAATAGCCAATATAGCAGTGGCTAACATGTTACCGAAATTAAAAGAACATTTAATTGTGCAGGATGCAACTGACCTTGCCCAGCTGGCCGAGAGAGCGGCTCGCTTGGAAAAGTTCTTTGAGGAACAAGATGAGAAGCGTCTACCTATACACGGGACTCGTTTTGAGAAATTGAAACACGAGGAAGACGAACCAAGGGTGGTGGCCAATGCAGTAACCTTGGGTGATAAAAACCCTGGGTAGTGGCTCGGAACGCAGTCGACAGCGGCCTTGGAGGCCGAGTAGTCGGTGACTGAGGACGACGCTCGGGGATGGCGGCCCGAATGAAGATGGGTGGCGGCCTGATGGCGGATCCTGGAGCAGGCCGCATGATCAAATGAGCAGGCCGCATGACTAGCTGAGCAGGCTGCATGACTGGCTGAGCAGGCCACATGATCGGCTGGCCGCATGATCAAATGAGCAGGCCGCATGACTAGCTGAGCAAGCCGCATGATCAGCTGAGCAGGTTGTATGGTTCGCTGATCAGGCTGCATGATGCCAGGCTGACTGGAGGCTTTTGAGGAAGAGTGGCGGCGTTAAAAAAAAAAATAGTGGCGGCCATAAATGAAAGGGGCGGCCATAAATAAAAAATTAAAAAAAAAAATAAAAAATAAAAATAATAATAAAAAAATAAAAAATAAAAAATAGTGGCGGCCATAAAGGGGCGGCCATGAAAGGGGCGGCCACCATAATTAAAGGGGCGGCCATTAAAAAAAAAGGCTGCCATCAAAAAAAAAATTGATGGTAGTGGCGGCCATATAAATAAAATAAAAAAAGGGGAGTTGCCGACGACGGAATTAGAAAAATATATGCGCAATTTCAGTCTCAGTTCCATCGACTAAAAGCGCAAGGGGGGCATCTGTTAATAGAGCAAAAATATTGAAGGTTCATCCCTATTAGTCCAATATTGAAGGTCCATTTATTGATGTAGAGTGTTCAACCCAATTGGTGAAAATATATCTGGAAAAAGAGGACGCACTTTCAAAAGGCCCAATCTATTTTTCTTGGCTCGGTCCAATTCAAGATTTATCCGGATAATAACCAAGGGAAGCTGTCAATCAAGCCGCCGCGTGCGCCATATGCCGCCAACCTCTGTCACAGAAGGTCAAGCCACCTGTCAATCAAGCCGCCGCGTGTGCCGCATGCCGCCAATCTCTGTCACAGAAATCACGCCGCCTCGCGTGCTCTGTATGCTGGAGGAGTCAGTCCTCCTCCCTATAAAAGGAGATGCATTCAAGAGGAAGCAAATCATCCACACACACCCAAATAGGATCGCTTTACTTTCAATTTTTCATTCCTGCACTTGTTTCATTTCTGCAAGTTCAATTCCTGTTTTTACATTCCTGCTAATTTTCCATTCCTTTACAGTTTTGCTTAAATTATTGTCATTCCCCTTAGTAATCCTTGTAATCATCTTCAAATATTGTTCAATCAAAATTCTTGGTTAACACCACCCAATCATGTTGCAGCAAGCCTGGTGAACCGAGAGCAAATCATTAGCAAAATGGGAAAGAGATTGTCGTAGATGAGTAAATTTATGACTCCTCCAACCATAACGTTTCTTCATCAGCTGTGTCCACATATTATCCCTTGAGAGGAGACCCTAGAAGCTCTTCATGAGAAGCGCATCGTTCAGGTCTCTTAGCCTGCGGATCCCAAGGCCTCCGGTAGCAGTGCTTGTAGTAATGGTATTCCAGGCAATCAGATGGACCTTCCGAGTAGCACCATTAGATCCCCAGAGAAAATCCCTACAAATCTTTTCAAGCTCATTAATAGTTCTAGCAGGCAAGCGGATAATTTTTACCGAATTGTTTTGTAATGAAATTTTATATCTTCTAAAATAGTACTACTCCCTCCGTTCCATTTTAGTTATCTTTTTAGAGAGTAAAAAGTGTTCCAAAATAGTTGTCATTTTTAGGTAGTTATATTATGTTTTTACTATATTGCCCTTCACTTTACATAAATGCTATTTGTTAACATTTATTAAGAAAGAGTTTAGTTGAAGGGTAAAAATGTAAATTTATGAGTTAATTAATATAAATCTTGATTATGGAAATTGAGCTGAAAGAGACAACTAAAAAGTAATGGAGAAGGAATGGAGGGAGTACTATTTTATTTTATTTTTATTATTTTTTTTGAAAATCAGTAATGTAGCATGCTCCACCAACACCAAAAGAATGAAGTAATTTTACAATGTTAGTTCCAAAAGCGTTATACTAATGTGGTTGAAAACTTAAAATGTATGAATGTTGGTTCTGAAAATGCGACTTCGATGAAGTATGAATTCGATGCTCATTATAAAATTGGAGCGAGTAAAAACCTGTAAGTGAGGGTTGTCCGGTTGTGTGAATCTTCTCTAGCATATGCTCCGCAACAATTTCTCAATTATCTCGAGATCGTTGCTGCAATTTTTCAGATTGATTGCCACATCTGGACGGCAATGGAGCCTGTTTATGATGCTGCGCAACCCGTGGGAACTTCTACCACGAGGTTACTATTGTTTTAATTTTGTAGGAGAAAAAACGGCAACTTATTTTACATTGAATTCATGTTAATTACTTGCAAAATAGTTCTGGAAATTCAAAGAAACGGCAATGATTGTGGTAACTATGTTTCTTTTTTCGTTGTTTGTCTGGTAATTGTACTGTTTCGGATGTTAGTATTTTTATTAATTTCCATGTTTTTTAGGTAAATTATTGATGATGAGAGATTTTTGCGATGGAGGTTTTCTGTTCAGTTTCTTTTTTGGAGTTAGGATTACCAAGTATTGCGTACTGTTTGGGATATTGGATTTGAAAGGAAAGTGAATGAAAGGCTTTCATTTGGTTGTTTGTTTATTATATTGAGGAAAGAAAGGAGAAGACCGGAAATGAACGGGAAAATCAAATGGACGTTGAAAACTACTCTGGTGTTTTGGTCCAAACCCATGATTAAAATTTCTGGGAATACTTTTGGGACAAATTTGATTCTAATACTTTATTCATGGCTCAGTTATCAATTCCTCTAGTTGTATAAGTGAGAACGGGATAAATATTTTTCCAAAGAAAAGACGTTTGAAATAATTTAATGAAATCAAAGTCATAGAGTAAACGGAAGGAGAGTTGTGTAGCTTACCTTCATTGATTTTTGGAACAGTAATTGTGGTGTTCCTATTCAAAAGAGTTTTCACATTAACTTAATGTGGTGTTCCTAACAAAGTTGTCACATTAAGTTCGCTCTCTGATTGATGTCTTATGTTACACTACACTGATTGCTGGTTTAGTACATCGGATTTACATGAACTTAATCTTTCTCCTCCATTTTCAATGCACCTTCCCGTTAAATACATTTTGCTTTTTGAATTTGTCCTAATGCTATGTACCTAGCTGATGTTTCGGTTTTGTCATAGGCACAAGTGTGCGGCATGTTACAAGCAATACAAGAAAAAGGAGCATCTAATAGCACATATGAAAACCGCCTATCACTCTCTTCACCAGCCTCAATGTGGTGTATGTCATAAACATTTCAAATCCCTTGAATCATTACGGGAGCACACAACTGGTGAAGTGTGTTATCATAGTTAGGAATTTTATTAGTCAAGTATTAATTCTGGTGCTTGTTTCTTATGCTTTCAAAGTTTCAATGGAAATAATCTAGGTCCCCTAGCTAAAGGAAACTGCTCAAATTTTTTTGCGGAAAGAGGTTGCAGGCTTTGTATGAGAATTTTCGACAGCAAAGATATTTTGAGTGAACATCTGCAAATATGTTACCTACCTGCCCCTATTCTCCTTGTGAGTTACTATGCATTTTACTGGCGAATGAGTACTTGTTACTTGGCTCCTTATACGACTTGCATTTTTCACTTCAGCTTTTTTAACCCTAATATTCAGGGAACACTGAAGATTCATTCCAACGAATCTCTACTTTATTACCCCCCAGAAAACGTTGAAAATGGGTATTGGAGTCATCCCGAGGCTGTTGCATTAGATTGCGAAATGGTTGGCGGTGGAAGTGATGGCACTCTCGATGTTTGTGCTAGAGTATGCCTTGTTGATGAAGATGAAAAATTGATCTTCCACACTTATGTGATACCTCAAATTCCTGTGACCAATTATAGGTAACTGACTTGAATATATTTTTTCATTTGCAATCTTCCATTGGCCCTGATGACTGAATTAATATGTTAGCATCATTTTAAACAAACAAGTTCTTTCAGGTATGAGGTCACTGGAATCACAGAGGACCATCTGAGAGATGCCATGCCACTCAAGGAAGTGCGAGAAAAGATTCTTCAGATTCTCTACAATGGGGAATCAGTTGGGATAGTGCGCTTAAATGGTGGAAAAGCTAGATTGCTTTTGGGTCATAGCCTTGAACATGATTTAGATTGCTTAAAGATGAATTATCCAGATCATTTACTCAGGTAAAGTCATTCCTTAACCTTAAATATCTTTTTTTGAGGTATGGCAAATGAAACAATTCATACTTGGAATAAAACTGAGGTTCTTGCCTTGATATAGTAAACTGTGAGCGTGTTGTTTTCCTATACATACGAACAGTATATATATAATCTTAGTAGCATGATATATTTCCTTAATCTTTTGACACTTCATAATCTGCAGGGATACAGCAAAATATCCTCCATTGATGAAGACAAATCTCGTGAGCCACTCCCTCAAATACCTTACTAAAACTTATCTTGGGTGATTCCTTGTTCCCCCCTTAGCCATTCTTTGTTTTCTTCTTCCCCTACAGATGCCAAGAAATTATCTAATGTTGATGAGTCTGTTATTCATTCTTTCATCTCACATTTGGCTTTGACATAAGCAGGCATGATATTCAGTCAGGGACGCACGATCCCTATGAAGATTGTGTTTCTGTGATGAGGTTGTATAAGCGACTAAGATCCCAGAAACACCCAATGATGGGAACAATGTTGCCACTGGGTGCTCGGAGCGCCCCAAATCTGACAAACGCTTATGATGCGTATGGTTCCGGAGAACTTGAGAATATGACCCCAGATGTACTTCTTAGCATCTCAAAGCCAAACTATAGATGCTGGTGTTTAGATTCATGATGAACATTACATTTATGGTGACAATTGCCTTCTCAATTGTTAGGAAAAAGAGAATACATTATCGTATGAATATCCTTTCGTAAGTTTATATGTGTATACGAAATTGTTTCATGTGATGGATCGATTTTCTTATTTACTGCAGTATTGTAAGAGTTTAAAGAGTGAATGCAAAGTGACTGGTTTGTCAAAATGATAGCAGTACTTTGAGGAATATAATCGTAAAGGGTGTGTCTGAACACGGTCAAATGGCCAAATGGTTTGTCAAATCAGGCACGCTGTTTGTATTGTTGCAGGATTCAGTAAATCTCAATTTGAATACTTTATGTTTTTTCAACTTTTGATTGGCCTTTCAACCAAACGTTTTTTTCCGTTGTCTTGGTCTTTTTTAGTACATATTTTAGTCTCCTGGAACAAAATGAAAAACAGGACAAAAACAGTGAATGCGCAGTAACTAAGGAAGTCCCAGGACCCGTACATGGAGTTCGGTCCAGTGCCACTATCTAATTCAGACCCCCGCATATCGACGGTGTAGATTCATCTGTAAATGGACCCAACAAACTAAATACATATACGGAATACACAAAATAGACTGGCTGTGGCCTGTGGGGGATCATCAAACATTCTCTGTGACTGCTCTCCTCAAGGCTTAAGCAAAACCCACAGAGCCCCACCCTGCTGCTTCTCTAATTCTTCCCTGGTAGTTGAATTTCATGTGCCGTTGATCCGCCGTTTCCCTTCCTTGCTGCCAATTTCGGGAAATATAGTATACAGTTCATATAAAGAATTGGGATTTTTAGATCCCTAACATATGGCGACGGAAACGGTGAAGGGCGCATCATTGAAGGCGGTATTGGAGCTAACAAAGGCGGCACAGGCGAGGGGGGCCGACCCCCTGATGTGGGCCATGCAGTTGTCCTCCAGTCTTGCTTCAGCCGGCTTGTCCTTGCCCTCCGTAGAGGTGGCCGAGCTTCTTGTTTCTCATATTTGTTGGTCCAACAATGTTCCCATCGCTTGGAAATTTCTCGAGAAGGCGCTCACCATTCGTGTTGTTCCTCCTCTTCATGTTCTTGCCCTTCTTTCTGCAAGGTTACTGCTTTGATTAGTCTTCAATGAGGAATAATTTTGTGCAGTATTTCCATGGTCTCTTGATTTTTAAAACTGTTCCTTTTGTTTTCACGCAGGGTGTTACCGAATCGAAGGAGGTACCCCGTAGCCTATAGATTGTACATGGAGTTTGTCAGGATATACGCATTTTCACTTCCATCTCTAATGAATTCCCCAAACCATCAACAGTATGATTATTTATTTATCTATTTTAAGTCTATCGCTTCGTTTTTGTATTCTTGAAATATACGGTACTTGGTATCAGAGTAGTGAATAAAAATTTTCCGAGCGCTGCCTGTCTTATGGAATGGCATTTCTTTTTATTTTTGCTTCGTTGCATGACGATTGGGGTTATAGTTTTAAGAGGATGTATGTGGTGTTTGGTCTGTTGCCTATTGTAGAGTAAGTTTTCTAAAAGTTATTCCAGTGTGGCTTGGAAATGCAAGGGGTGTTTGCGCTTTGGTGTGAAAATTTTATTTGAACGGCGGCACACCCTATTTCTTAATGTTAGTGAGTTGTCTCTGGGTATCTGATAATTGACATGAAAATAGTTCTAGTAATTTTCATATTTCAAATTTCTTAATTCAAAAATTTTGGTCTAGGATGAACATAATGATTTTGGAATTGTTTTAATTTGTAATATTATATGATATCCATTGAATTCTTATTCTTGCCTCAATTCCCTACCTGTGCTGGACATATCAATGTTGTTCAGTCTTCAACCTTGAAGTTGAGAATGTCTTCACACTGGGACTGGATGATACATTACCCATCTTTTTTCCGTGTGCACACTTGTGCTCCAGTTGTTACACCTGTCATATCATTAGTGGATGCTTGCTTCATGTGAAATCATAAAATATATTGCAAATCTGTTTACCATAGATAACATAAAACATTGAGAACAGAACTATCTTGTGGTAGTTCCATGTTTCTTCTAGATAATATATTGGATTCTCATTTGATATCACTCATATCAGCTTTATGATTCTTCTAGAGACAATTTAGATGCTGCAAAAATTATTAGACTGTAGATTGCAGGTTTCAAAATGGTATGATTCATTTAAATCCACAAGTTCTTCACTCTTTTGAGTTGTTTTGCTTAAATTTGAAAGACTCACTCAGTGTTTCATTTTATGTATCCATCATAAAAAGGGTTTATCTTGATGGTATTTGGTAAGTGGTAACCAACATTGATAAATATAGTAGACTTCACTTAATGAAATTAAGGCTTAGATGATCATCATCTTAAAAGTATTTATGATGGTTTAAGTAGTCATTTTAAGACTGTAATAAGTCAAGTGACTTTTGAGCGTGCAACGTCATGTTGGGCTCATGTAATTTGGCTGTCTAACTCTTACAAATTTTTGGGATTGAAGTTAGGTAGTTACAGGGTCATCTTCACCTCTTCGAATTGGATGATAGAAGTAATTGTTGCCCTTTGCTTCTTACTTTTAATATTTCTTTCGCAAGAAGCTACCTCCATTTTGTCACAAAATATAATTAAAGCTGATTATGCACTGTCTTTATATGTGATATAAGATTGCAATGCTGCTGTAAATAATGTGTGCCAGAGAAAGGTCTGTATAATCAACTGCCAATATTTTCTAAACAATATAATAATAAAAAAAACTAAATAAATAATAACTGCCAATAATTAATTCTCTCTCTCTCTCTCTCTATATATATATATATATTATATATATATATATATATATTTAGTGGTGAAGTTTGCAAGTGGCAAAAGTAAGTGCAATAAAAAATGAATTGTTCATTTGCAGGGTAATGGAATCTATTAATGATGTGCTTCAGTGTCATAAGATATTTGGAGTTCAGTCGTCTGAACAAGGGCTTCTTCTTGTTGAGTTTGTATTTTCAATTGTGTGGGGACTACTTGATGCGTCGCTTGATGATGAAGCATTGATAGAACTAACCCCTGAAAAACAATCGAGGTGGCCTATTAGAAGTCAAGATATGGAAATTGACCATCTTGACTGTTATGAAGGGAAAAGGTTGGATAGCCAGGTGGCTATGAGTAATATAAATACTGTGATGGCTATTGAAATAATTGGTGAATTTTTTCGAAACACAGTAACATCCCGGATCCTTTTCTTGGCCCGTCGAAACATGTAAGCACCTTGTTCTCTGGATTCCCTGTAAATTTTGTTGAAGTTTCTGAACATAATACTTTTGAGTTGAATTAGATACTTTCTTCATGGTTATGTATACACTATCTCTCATGCATGCATTCCCCTTAATTTTAGGCCAAAGCACTGGATAGTCTTCATTCAACACTTGAGACTGCTGGCTGCAAATTCATCCTCTTTAAGAAACTCGAAAAAACTTTCTCCAGATGAGCTATTGCAATTGACATCTGATACACGCTGTGTTTTGACACGTGAATGCAAAGCAAACTCTCGAAAACATTTTCATTTTCATTTGTTAGCAGCAAGTTCTCCTATGTCAGATGTTGCACATTCTCGTGGCATAGTTCATTCAGCATTTTGGCTTCCAATAGATCTTTATTTAGAAGATGTAATGGATGATTTACTGGTCAGAGCTACCAGTGCTGTTGAAACTCTTGCAGGTGCTGTTTCTAAAATTATGGTACATCTAATTATGCTTATATAGTTTTGTTAACACGGACTGGGGGTGGTATTACAGGTTTAGTGAAGTCTCTACAGGCTCTAAATCAGACCACATGGCAGGATACATTCGTTGGTCTCTGGACTGCAGTTTTACGTCTTGTTCAAAGGGTACTCACTTGGCTTATTTGAACATAAAACTTGTATGCTCTTTTTTTCATTGTTGTCGTTGTTGTTTATTTTTTATTTATTTATTTTTAGTTTTATATGCAAAGTTGTTCTTGTTTCTCTGTGTAGTTATTAAATGGAAACATATTGTGGACATGGATAAAAGTGATACCCCCACCCCCTCTACTTCTTTTGCTTCATTTGATCATTTGGTGTGTTGTAGTTTTCTAATTGCATACAAAATACTGCTGCATGTATTCAGTACCATGCAATTACTTTACATATACTTGGACCAATTCAGGAGAGGAATTCAAGTGAGGGTCCAGTTCCTCGCCTTGATACTTGTTTATGCATATTACTGTCCATCACAACACTTGCAATTGTAAACATCATCGAAGACGAGAATATATTTATTGAAGCAGAAGAAAGCTTTAGTCCGAGTAAAGATGTCAAGCGAGAGGCAAAGCATCAAGAATTAGTATCCAGCCTGCAAAGGTTGGATGATTTTGAAGGATTGTTGACTCCTCCTCCACCTGTGAGTTCATTGGCCAATCAAGCAGCTGCAAAAGCAATGCTATTCCTTTCAGGCATGCCAGTTAGCAGTGGGCATCTTGATGGCATGAGCTTGAACGAAATGCCCTTGAATTGTTGTAAGTCTTTATTGTATGATTTATTTCTAATAATTACATTGTGTTTGTACCATCACGGGTATTGCATTCTTCTATAATCTGTTTGTCACAGTTAATAGTTTGATCTGACTTTGATGATTTGCAGCTGGAAACCTTCGACATCTAATAGTCGAGGCTTGCATTGCTAGAAATGTTTTGGACACATCAGCATATTTGTGGCCTGGATATGTCAGAGGTTGTGGCAACCAAATTCCTCAAAACCTACCCGGTCAAATTCCTGGCTGGTCATCATTAATGAAAGGGTCACCCTTGACTCCTCCCATGGTCAGTGCCTTGGTGTCAACTCCAGCTACTAGGTAGGTGGAAGTCTAGAGTCAGAACTTGGAGGAGTCGTGCTCCTGATTGCTTGTGGTGGAAGAATTAAAATAGATATAGTCATTGTCTTTGGTTCTTTAACCTTACCATTGCATATTTTATGGAAATTGGATTTTAAAAAAAATAAAAAATTTATGCAAATAGATACTCCCTCCGCCCCTTTTCAAATGTCCCATTTTCTATTTTGGTCCGTCCCACTTCAATTGTCACAATTCCTTATTTAGAAAATTTTTACTCCTTCAAACAAACATCACATCAACTATTTACTCCACTTTAACACAATAACTCATTCTACCTAAAATACCGTGCCCAAAAGAAATGTGACATCTCAAATGGGACGGAGGGATTATAACTAAACTTCAATCTTTAAGAAATAGCCCTTCCAAGGTGGTCTTTGGTACGCACAAAAAAAAAAAGGTGGTCTTTGGTAGCTCCAACTCATTTATGGGATTGAATGAACTCCTGATCCTTTCTCGGCCTTCATAGGCTTGATACTTATTCAAAGCAAAATCTAGACAAACTATACATTTAAATGCTTCTTAATTATGTTACATAATCTTGTTTTCTTTGTACTTTGTAAGACTATTATAATATGCCTCCCCACTACACAGATGAATTTATTTATAAATTTGCACCCATATCTCCTAGGCCATGTTTATTAGGATTAGATTAGATAAATGTGTAGGATTATGTTAAGGCCCTGTACAAGTATGCTAATTTGGGTGATAAGTTATTTTTCCTTCTAGACAGGATTAAACTATCAGGATCCTATTTCAATGTTAATTAACTACCCCATCAATCAAAGTGAGCATGCCCCGGGGTTACTATTTCCTGTACTGTTAACCAACAAAAAATTTGGATACCAAAATTCGCAGACAATATTTTCTATAAATCCACCTAATAAGCAATATATTGTTCTCTTTTATGGAAATGCATCTGAACTAAGCCTGAGCTTACTGGTTAGCTTAGCAGAGATTGAGAGGTTATACGAGATTGCTGTCAACGGGACGGATGATGAGAAGATTTCTGCTGCTACTGTATTCTGTGGGGCTTCACTAACTCGTGGTTGGAATATACAGGTGATTGCTTGAGCTTGTAGTTGCTACCTCCAGTTTTGTTGTTCTATTGTTCATCTCCATTTAAAGTATATCTGTAGGTCCTATCTTATAAGTAGCTCCATTCACTTCCATGATATACATGATACATTTCTATGTTTACAGGAACACACAATTCTTTTGATCACAAGATTGCTTTCACCAGCTGTTCCTAAGGATTTTTCTGGAAGTGAGAGCCATTTGATAGGTTATGCTCCATATTTGAATGTTCTTCTCATCGGGATATCATCTATTGATATTGTTCAGATTTTTTCATTGCATGGGTTGGTATGTGCAACTTCATCTTTTGACCTCTACGTCATTAAGTTTCACTTTCTGAAGTCAATTATCCCATGAAATAAATGAATCCTAGAGCTTTTACTCAAACCCTACCTTCTTCATTTGACAAATTGTTGATTCCACTTACTTAATTGTAGAATAAATTGAACACAGTATTTTTGTTGTCAGTGATTGCATTTTAGCCTCGAAGCTACCTTTTTGCTAAACATGCAATTTTTTATGCATTAATTGCTTTATGTTGTACATACTCATCAATATATGAAATTTACTCTTAATTATTACCTTTATTCCAATTGAAAATATTACCTATATATGCACCTACACAAACAAACTACTCACATTAGCCACACCCCCCCCCCCCCCCCCCCCCCCCCCCAACCAAAAAAAAAAAGGAAAGAAAAAAGAAAAAAAAAAACACACACACACAGACACAAAAATCCTTCCAATTTCCTCTAGAGTTCACAACATCAAATTGTTATGTATATGTGTGCATAGAAAGAAAAATTCAAAATTGAATAATGCACACCCAAAGCTTTTGTAATATATGTTGTGCTTTTAGTTCAGAAAATGTAACTTTCACACAGCTGCATACAGAAACATCATGCATACATATTCAAAGTAGCTGAAACATGTCATTCTGCAAAGATTAAAGCCTTGTTTGATAATCACACATACTTAATGGATTCAACTTAGATAAAGTAATTAATTTATTGAATTAGATGAGATTTTATCTATAAAATAAGCCTAGAATTAAGTGATTTCTATATTTTTGGCCAAATGTACCTTAAAATATAAATTTTTACGAAAATAGGAATAATTTTAAACTTTGTTTTATTTATTTTAAGTTCACAACTTCACTTTGAGATCCAGTTAATGATTTCAATGTCTCATTTAAACACTATTTGGCTTTAGTAAATGCCACCTTCGGAACAACACTTTGAGGTCTAAAATCATCATTTTGCCATGACTGAGAAGTGACTTACAATTAATTTTTTGCCCATCTGCTCATGCATATTATCTGCACTTTGTATCTATTCCAGATTCCAGAACTTGCGGCTGCATTGATGCCAATATGTGAGGTTTTCGGTTCTTGTGTACCCAATATGTCGCGGACTCTTAATACAGGGGAGGATATTTCTTCTCATGCAGTATTTTCAAATGCATTCACTCTACTGCTAAAATTGTGGAGATTTGATCAGCCACCTATAGATGATGTATCGGGAGAGGCCACTCCCGTGGGATCACATTTAACCCCAGACTACCTATTACTGGTGCGCAATTCCCAGTTAACAGCTTCTGAGAACCCTCCAAAAATCCGAAATAAAAATGGTCAACCATCCAAATTTTCACATCCATCCTCCAAAGGCCCCATATTCATGGAATCTTTTCCAAAGTTAAAGCGTTGGTATTGGAAGCACCAAGAGTGTATTGTATCAATTCTTTCTGGCTTGGTTCCTGGAAATCCTGTTCATCAAACTGTTGAGGCACTCCTGAACATGATGTTCAGGAAAATCAACAGAGGAAATCAGTCAGGCACTTCTACGGCTTCTGGAAGCTGCAGCTCTTCTGCATCTGGAACAGATGATCCCTTTCTTTGTCTTAAATTGCCTGCTTGGGATATTTTGGAAGCTGTTCCATTTGTCCTTGATGCTGCCCTTACTGCCTGTGCCCATGGGAGTCTCTCCCCCCGACAATTGACAACCGGTTTGTTGTTGTTTTACTTATTATTTTGTGCTTATAATATATTTGAAATGTTGTTACCTTTTCAAAGCATCATGCAGATTCTTAAGTCTGTCTGTTATATTATATTGACAAATGCCAGATGGAAGATTTATTTTGCCGACTTTGCTGTGATTTCTAATAAAGTCTATTAAGATTAGCTTTTCATGTGATGTTTCTCCTAGCTATATGTGGATAGAATATTTATTTTTAATAGAGGGTGTTGCCAGCTCCCAGAATTGTATTATTAAATCCATCTATTACAATTGAGTACATACAATATCATCAGCTTTGGATATCCGACCTCACAACTTTTGACCGAGAAACAGTGCCAAAACTCTTTTCAGAACCTCTTTTTATGGTTTAGAAAATTAATTATTGCTACTCGTGATGCCCTGTAGCAGTGTTAAATGATATGCCCTTATTTTTATTTGTGTTGCCCTTTTGTTGTGAGGTCAAAACATGCTTGATTACAGTATATTTAACAACAAATATCATTATGTTCATATCTCAGGGCTCAAAGACCTTGCTGATTTCCTTCCAGCATCTTTGGGAACCATAGTTGGTTATTTTTCAGCAGAGGTGACTAGGGGTCTTTGGAAACCTGCTTTCATGAATGGAACTGACTGGCCAAGCCCTGTTGCATATTTGTCCATTGTTGAACAGCAGATAAAGAAAATCTTAGCAACCACAGGTGTTGATATACCATGTGTTGCTTCAGGTGCACATTTTTCATATTTACTGATCTAGTTGATCAACTGTCTGAAGTACATTGATTTATATGCCTGAACTTTTCTGCTACCAATGCCCAGATTTCTTTTCTGTAGTGTTTGCACTACTGGTTATTGGTTCAAATATTAAGTCCAACATAGGATGAAAAATTGTGGAAGTGAATTAAGAATCTGGAAAGGCTGAGACTAATTTGTGTCATGAATACAATGATTTGGTTAGAACTTACATTGCAGTTCCTAGTTTCTGCTGAAAGATAAGGCTTCTTAAGTTTCATTTTCTAGCATTTTATATATACACACACACTAAACAGTGGTCGCTATTAAGAAGTTAGAATGAGAGGATATATCTGGTTAAGGAAATAAATGAACTTCAAGTTTCCACTCTGCTGAGCAATTCTTTGGTTGCAGGAAGAAGCTCTCCGTTGACACTTCCATTACCCCTGGCAGCTCTCTTTAGTCTTACGATAACATATAAACTAGACAAAGATTCTGAACGTTTTCTAAATTTGATTGGTCCGGCCTTGCGTAACATTGGCGTAGGTTGCCCTTGGCCATGTATGCTTATAATATCATCATTATGGGTTCAAAAGGTGAAACGTTGGGGTGATTTTATTGTGTTCTCTGCATCACGGGCTGTGTTTCACCACAGTGATTCTGCTATAGTTCAACTCATTAGAGTGTGTTTTACAACAGCTCTTGGGTTAAATTCTTCTTCAGTTTCTAGCATTGGTGGTGTGGGTCCTCTTCTCGGGCATGGCTTTGGTTCTCACTTTGCTGGTGGTATTTCAGCAGTTGCCCCTGGCATTCTCTACTCCAGAGTTCATCGAGCTGTAAGGAATCCTGTGTTTTTGACTGAAGAAATTGTCTCTCTTCTAATTCATACTGTCAAAGATATTGCAAACGGTGGGTTGCCAAATGAACAAAAGGAGAAGCTCAAGAGAACAAAATACAGCATGAAGTATGGCCAAGTTTCACTAGCTACTGCAATGAGTCAAGTGAAGGTTGCAGCATCGCTGGGTGCTTCTCTAGTTTGGATTACAGGTGGATTAAATTCAACGCAGTCCCTTATTAAAGAAATACTACCATCTTGGTTCATATCCGTCCATGAATCCGAGGCAAATGGGGAGGAAATGGGAGGTTTGGTTCCCATGCTTTGTGGCTATGCACTTTCTTACTTCATTGTGTTTTCCGGAGCATTTGCGTGGGGAGTGGATTTAACATCAACTGCATCCAAGCACCGGTCCTATTTTATTGGGAAGCACTTGGCATTTCTTGCAAATGCCCTCGATGGGAAAATCTCACTCGGGTGTAACAAGGCTACATGGAGGGCATATGTCACTGGGTTTTTCAGTCTGATGGTCAGCTCCACTCCCACATGGATGCTGGAAGCTGACGTTGATGTTATCAAGCGAGTTAGCAAGGGTCTGAAACAATGGAATGAGGAAGAACTTGCCTTGGCCCTTCTTGGAATAAGCGGGATTCACGCTATGGCTGCTGCTGCTGAAATGGTCTTAGAAGCTGGAACCTGAAACTCCTCCTCTTTTACTTTTCCTTTTGTTGAATCATCCTAGAAATTTTAATTTAGTAGATAAAATGAAGTAAGCAGAAGCTCTAGCGAATATTACATCTGCATCTGTAGAGACCATGTTTCGAAGTAATACGGGTAATGGATTAATGGGATTGGACATCCTTAGGAAATCTTGGTCTTTGTTGCCTTTTATGATTCTCCTCTTGTAGTGTATTTTCATTAGTGCTCAACAAAGGAAGATGAGATATTGGTGAACTCAATTAAAGCTAACTCTACTCTGTCAATATTTGATAACTTCGTATTAAAGCTCTGTTTTGCATATGTGTTTTTAATGCTTGCTTCTCAAATAACTGTGTATATTTGTATCAATCAATCCCCTATGAATATGCGTTTACAGTTTACACAAATCTTGAAAGAGCTCTCAAGTTTGGATTCCAATTCCTCCAACCAAACTTGACGTCTCAAGAAACGGGTAACAATTGTATTGAAAGAGTAATGTAATCTAAGGATTTTGGCACATCGATGAAGGGATACTGTGTGGTATGTGATAGTCCTCACTGGCGTTCTTTCGCTGCTTCTAATCCACTGTGATCAGGAGTGATGGCACCAGAAACAGGTTTGCTGTTTCTCTTGGTAGAAACTACATAAGTGTTCTCTTCATCATCATCAACATCGTCTGCCTCTCTCTCAACATCAATTGGTTTGAACACAGGATGTAAATATGCATCCTTAAGGTATGCTTTCAAGTCCAGCTTTGGGTCCGTAGCCTTTTCCAATGTGTCCTTCACTACTGCATCCTGTTCGTTGTCCATAAGCAAAAATCAATTCCCAGATGTTTATGCATAATCATGTACATTATGGCACAGGGCAGAATGTGGATAGACTAACCTGCAATGGAAACCTGACAAATGCAGGTTCGTAGCGTGCCTTACAGTATCGATGGAACCAGATGGTCAGGATGGGAAGTACGAGTAACAGTGGAGTTGATTTGGCAGCATTCTTTGTGCTCAGCAATCCCAGCAACAGTATCTGTGAAACTACTAGGCTTACAATGATGCGGTAGTGCACGTCTGGCCAGAATGCAGCAGCACTCTCGTACTTCTGGTCGTAGACGTTAATGATCTGGAGAGAAGAACCAACTGTGAATCTTATTGATAAACTCCTTAATAAGCGAGTCTTGATCAATGGCATGATCCTGAAGACCGTACCTGATGGCGAAAAATCACATAAGCAAATGCAAAGAAGATAATGATGAAAGGCAGGATGACTGGCGTGACAACTGCATACACAAGGCCCAGTAGGAAATATAGTTGTATTCGAGGTTCTGACGAGAAGAAGGCTATGGATCCAGGATCCATCGCCTCCCTCCTGTCCTTTTCCGTCTTGACCAAGAATGCGTTCTTGAGATGAAATATGATTAGGGGCATTGTTCTAATGATCTCTGCAGCAATACCAGCCCAGCCATCGACCATAATGTATGTTATAAAGAAAGTAGCTTTCATTGGAATGGCAACACCCACTGTCTTCGGAATCCTGCAAATGGTAGTGAAAGCTCAACCCATCACACTTCCCAATTTGGACAGGGATATGCTATTCATTCTTGCAAGCTAGTATAAAAAAAACAACAGACAACATACTCCGATGGGGCAGAGTTGAGGAATTTATGAAGCTGTTGGAATGCTGCTCCTGTGACGATGCTTCCAAGAAAGACGTTGACAAATAAGAACAAATGGTATTTTCCAGCCGTTCTCCTGTCCAGAGCTGAGAGCGACGTATGCCCTTCTATCTTGGACATAGTCATGAGAATTTCTGGAAGAAAGATGAGGAATATCTTCAGTGCAATACCGGGAAGAAAACCTTGAATGAGAGACTTGATGTTTTTCCTGAACAAGACCAAAAGAAGGATAATTCAATAACAAGCCATGCCCCCAGCAAAAGGCAAAAGTCGATGATTTATGCTTGAAGGTTCAAAATGTGCTTACGATTCAATGAGCGGTTTGAGGAAAGGAAAAACCTTTTCAATTCCTTCAATGCTTGCCAGGGATTGCACAAATGCTATGGGGATCATGAAAAAGAATGTGAGAAAGAACATAGCGACCGCCATCAGCAACCTTTTTACAGAAAGCTGTACATATGGTATGGCAAGATTGTCCCAGTAAACATCCCGTGGTTCAGGTGCCCATTCTGTCAGCCAAACAGTAGGATTGCTCGTTTGTTGAGTTTGAGCACACACGGCTGCCCCCCATCGAGACTTGAATGACACAAACGCAGATGGAACTAAGGCCTTTGGATCGCTGATCACCCTTTCCCTCTCTGCTGCTTCCTGTAATAAAGAAGCACGCGATCAAGGTACACTGCCTGATGCACTTTTTAAAGATTACCAATGACTTTGGAAGCTGCAACAAATTTTTATGTAGTATAGAAAGGCTTACTTCTTCACGTAGCTTCTCGAGTTCTGCAGTGTAGTGATCAATGGCATCAACACTGTTCCCCCATAGGCCCCAGAAACCTGTCTATACTTTCAGAAAATGAGGATGACATACTTGTTCTAAATGATGCAGAAGACATATTCAAGTTGCAACAGAAGCTAGAAGCATACATCCCCCCTACTAAAGTACCTTGGTCATTGGCCTCTGTTCCGGGTTCCTCTCATACCGCATCATGTAATAAGTTCGCCAATTGTGTAAAGCCTTCTTCCTCTCAACCAACGCAGCAAGCTTGTTGGCATTATATATCAGCTGCAAACAGAGTAGAAAGTTCAGAATAGAATGCACAAGATTAACCTGCTGCACATCATTTCATCAAGGGTGGTTGTACTACTGCTACATACCTTATGCATCAGATAGTGATTGGAATGATTTACACAGAAGAAATGGTCCACATGCTCCCCAACCGATTCATCAGGATCTGGAGGAATATTTCTCACAAGAACCTGGGGAAAAAAAAAAAGAAAAAAAAAAAAGAAAAGAAAAAAAAAAAAGAATTGGGAAAATCAGCTGCACAGATTCAAACACACACATGTATAAAGCAAGATGGTATTGGACTCACGGTGAACTGATCTGGACGACGACTTTCAGAAGCAAGGAATTGCAGCCTCTTGTTCATAATAATCTTGTATTCTTTGCGAAGAATATAGCATGTCCAGAACGTGAATGCATACGCCATAGTTATATGTGCCACGAACCTGAAAGAAAACAGGGGAACATCAAAAAACCTAAGCCATCATTTATCCTATACAAGAGTGGTAAGAGAAACGCATAGCCTGCCTGCAACCCACCTAATGGAACCTGAAGGAACATTGGATATAGAAATCTTGTCAATGTCGCTATATGTTAAATCCTTGTCGTGGACCAGATTTTTCCCCGTCAAATTGACAGGAACCAATACCCCGAAGGCTAGCAGAGCAATTGGGACAAAGATTTTCAATCTGCATATAAGGAGTTCTCTGCTCATTACACTGATGATCATCACCAACAAGAAGAAATCTCTAAAGGCAAATTCACTTACCCTAGAAGATAAATTCTTACATATACAGCAGAATCAAGGCCTGCATGCTGTATCAGCTCCGGCTCGGGCATTCGCAGTGCTGCAGGCATCCATGTCCAGAACTTTAAATATGTTCTGGCGTCTAAATTGACGAACTTCTTGACCAAAGGCCCCCGACTCCTGGGGGTGCCTCGGACTCCCTTCAGATACCATTTCGGAAAGTAAACTCTATCGTTGATCGGCTGGAGACGAAGGAACGCGAACGCCAGAAGAAACGCCAATGCAGATAGAAGATTGATGGCAGCTGATGTTGCAATATCATGAATACCAGCCATATCGTCTTCTCTTGTAAGTACTACTACTAATTATTTATTGCCTGCATTTTCAACGCCATTGAAGACATAATTAAAACGAACACATCAAATGCAAAACAATCCGAAGCCGGCCAATTTCAAATCCCTATTTCTGACAATTGCCATAAAATCTTCAACCGTGGAAAACAAATTGAATGGATACAGGGTTGCAAAAATGCCCAGAAATGCACATATATGGTTGATGAAAAATACCTCAAATTCATTATGCCCTCGAAATGACCTGCAATTGAATCTCAATTCATTATAGATATATAGTATTTATTACCTATGGCACGAACGAGAACCAAAACTGTCCGGAAAAATCTTCTGGGGAGGGGGCGCCGAGAAGTGGAGGAGGACAGCGGAATGTTCGGTTCGCGACGTGCGTGCTAGGGAATAATGATGGTATTTGTTTTTCAGTTGGATTTCCGGTGGTTGTTGTTTTCATGACAGTTTGGTTATTTCCTTTATTAAATTTTGATTGAAGTTGTTAAGGATAATTAGCAACGGTACTAAGCTTAGTGCGCTGGGGAATTTTCCAAAAATTATGTATGGGTGACAATATTGGCCCTGCTTAATTACCACCATCAAAATGCTATTGCTAACGACGTCGTCATTTTTTTTAAAACTTACTAATTACTGCTCACTTAAATCAATGGATGGGGGTCATTTTCATTCATTTTTGTATTTTTACACTACTGGGGAGCATTTTTATTTTATTAATTAGAAAAAAAATTTTTTACTGTAGTTTATATCATGCATGCATATATATATGTGTGTGTTATATAATCAAGGGGACGGCCGGAGTTCACTCGTTCTTGAACCTAAATTTCCTTTTTGGACTTCAAGTGCATATATTAATCAATGCCTGAATTGGAATTATTATAGAATTAAATTCATGAATTGATTGATTAATTCTATAATAATTCCAGTTAGCCTAAATATTTAGGGGTTTCTAGAGTTTACCCCCACCCAAAAAAATAAATTTGAGTCAACCCCCCCCCACCTACAAAACTCACACCTAACCCCCCCAAAAAGATTAAAACCATAACTATACTTAACAATATAAATAAATTAGTGTAATAATGCACTAGATGTGAAATACCAACTATACCCATAAGTGTAATAAAAGAAAAAATATATATATATTTTACCACATATGTAAAAGGAAACTTTACCATATTTCTCACGTCATGTTACCATATTTTTTCCCCCAAAAATTCCCAAAATTCAACGTTCCCATTTTAAAAAAATTTGGGTTACCACACTTCATAACCTACTTACCACACTTTCAAAATATTTTACCACACTTATAAAATGAAACTTTACCATATTCTTCACTCTTTATGTTAACAAGTTTTTTCCCCCCCAAAAATCCCAACAATCTAATGTTCTCATTTTTAAAAAATTGGGTTACCACACTTCATAATCTAATTACCACACGTTTAAAATATTTTACCACACATGTAAAGGAACCTTTACCATATTCCTCACTCGTCATGTTACCACATTTTTCCCACCAAAATCCCCAAAATTCAATGTTCTCATTTTAAAAAAAATTGGGTTACCACACTTCATAACCTACTTACCACGCTTTCAAACTATTTTACCACACTTGTAAAAGGAAACTTTACCATATTCATCACTCTTCATGTTACCAAGTTTTTTCCCCCAAAAAATCCCCAATAATTTAATGTTCTCATTTAGAAAAAAATTTGGGTTACCACACTTCATAACATAATTACCACACTTTTAAAATATTTTACCACACATGTAAATGAAATTTTATCATATTCCTCATTCGTCATATTATCAAGTCCCCCCCCCCCCTCCAAATCCCCAAAATTCAATGTTTTCATTTTAAAACAATTTGGGTTATCATACTTCATAACCTACTTACCATACTTTCAAACTATTTTAACACACTTGTAAAAGAAAACTTTACCATATTCCCCACTCTTCATGTTACCAAGTTTTTTCCCCCAAAAAATCCCCAACAATTTAATGTTCTCATTTAAAAAAAATTTGGGTTACCACACTTCATAACCTAATTACCACACTTTTAAAATACTTTACCACACATGTAAAAGAAACTTTACCATATTCCTCACTCGTCATGTTACCACGTTCCCCCCCCCCCCCCCCCCCCCCCCAAATCCTCAAAATTCAATGTTCTCATTTTTTTTAAAAAAAAAAAATTGGGTTAACCAATTGGTACTCCGTATGGATTGTGGTAACCAATTGTGGTAATTGTTAATATATGAGTGTGATAATCTTCCAATTCATGTGTAAATATGGTAATGTGACAGTGGTAACAATTACTATACAAATGTGGTGACATGTGGTGGGTTTATGGTACAAGTTTATGGTGTATATGGTAATGCCAATAAAAGCAACGTGGTAACATAATGATATAATCGTATTCGTAAGTTCTGGGTGCACGATCAATACATGTAATTGTGTATACTTATATTTTCCAAGGAATATGTCGAATCGGTGATGTCATACATTGTATTTAGTGGATACTCATGTCTACATATAACCGAACGGTAACCACAACATAAACATAGTAATATACTATAAACATAGTAATATACTATATCATGGAAAATTATACGAGAAATACATGGGTGGCATCGAATCATATCTACCATGTGGCGTATGATCGTTTCATGTCATACAATGCAATTAACAATTGAGTTTCCGTATTAAAGAATGTATACAACCCAATGAATTACCACTCAAAGACATTCAATTGACGAAAATGATGCAATATGATGTAATGACGGAGTATATCGTGTTTCTCAATTCTATTAACATGCACCGATGAGAAATATTGTAATGATTGAGTCTCCAACCTTGGCACTACTAGAAAAAGGTAATAGGACGCCCGTTGTATGTATAATCACGATAAAATGGTGCGTGGTAATCCAATCAATCTGATTGTGGTAATGCAATTACAAGAGGTGTGGTAAATAAATACGTAATACCGTGGTAATATAATAATATGATTTGTGGTCACAGATATTGGGACGGTCAACTAGGGTTATTGGGCGGTCAACTAGGGTTTGAGACAGTCCAAACAACATGGTAAATGTTCATATATATACGTGGTAAAATATTTTGAAAGTATGGTAATTAAGTTATGAAGTGTGGTAACTCAAATTTTTTTTTTTTAAATGAGAACATTGAATTTTGGGGATTTTTTTGGGGAAAAAAACTTGGTAACATGAAGAATGAGGAATATGGTAAAGTTTCCTTTTACAAGTGTGGTAAAATAGTTTGAAAGTATGGTAAGTAGGTTATGAAGTTTGGTAACCAATTTTTTTTTAAAAAAAATAAGAACATTGAATTTTAGGGATTTTGGGGAAGAAAACGTGGTAGCATGACGAGTGAGGAATATAGTAAAATTTTATTAGGAACATGGTAACCTAGCGAGTAAGATTGTGGTAACCTTCAATAGTATAGTGTGGTAAAGTCAAATTTACGAACGTGGTCACTAAGAGAGGCGGATTGTGGTAAAATTCCATTGAAAAATGTGGTAACCAATATTTTTTGGATTGAAAAATATTAAAATATAAAATTATAGGGATTGGAATTAAAAAAAAAGTATGGTAACGACCAAGTACAAACATGGTAACCTTCAATAGTATTGTGCGGTAAAATCACTTTTAGGAACGTGGTAACAAAGAGGCGGATTGTGGTAAAATTCCATTGAGAAGTGTGGTAACCAATATTTTTTGGATTGAAATAACATTATAATAATAAATTATGGTAATTGAAATAAATTAACATTTTATGTGGATTGGTAATAAAATTTGTGGTAACCAACTTACTTTAAGTTTGGTATCCAATAATTTAAAGAAATGGTAACCAATTATTTCATATTATGGTAATCAAGTAATGAGTCGTGGTAACTGAAAACTTCAAAGTGTGGTAACCAATGGGACGGTCACGGGACGGTCTTGAGACGGTCCTGATGAACTTTCCAAATATTTTGTCCATTTCAGAGAGTTCCGGACGGTCACGGGACGGTCGTAGGACGGTCCTGGGTGACCGTCCCAATGTTTTTGTCCATTTCAAAGTGTTCCGGACGGTCGTGGGACGGTCCTTTCCAATGGTTTTGTCCATTTCAAAGAGTTTCGGATGGTTGTTTAACAAGCACAAATGCACATCTAACATGAAAATTTCATTTGAAAATATCAATTATTATGAAATCAAATAATATCAAATTCCAACAATAACACAAAGAATTCCAAAAAATCCAACACCACCCGTCGGTTACCACCCCCGTCTCCACAAATCCAAAAATTTCACTCTATTCGTTTTAAAAGAGTGTGCAATATTCCAATAGCTTCCAAATAACATGAATTTAAGTTTAAATCAACCAAAACAAAAAAACTCCCCAATTTATATGCCAAATCCATCGCCCTTCACTCACTTCAACCTTTAAGAAAATCCCAACTCAAATCAACAAGAACACAATCAAAGCTACATTTTCAATGTAATCAACAAGAGTACATTAATCCCGGGCAATGGCAAGGATCTTCACATCCAAAACCAACCTACAAGTCTTGTAACTCAAAATTGTGGTAAAAAATAAAAATAAAAAACCAATCCATTGGCCAATTCATTTCTTTTAACATCGCCATATCTTCCATCGAAAAACTTTCTAGCTATGAAGGGCTCGTGAACTAACCTCTTCCCTACATATTGCCCTACATGCCGAACTCCAAGCACACTTGAGAACTCGTACCCTTGAAACTCAATTTTAATGTCTTCGCCTATGTTGAATGTCTTTGTTTCCGGATCTAATACTTTTATAAGTTCGTCAATTCGTGGGAGAAATCCACTCTCATTGCTCATTTTTGTAAAGTGTCCAAAGCCGGTGGCTTGAATTGCTTCTTTTTGCTCCACCGTCCACCTCACCTCTATCTCATCCACCACATCTCTAAGGTACTTTGGAGAACACCTAGGAGCTTGAAATTTCTTTTCCTTACCCACCCCTATACATTAAACAACAAAATCAACATCAATATCATAAACTTTGTTAACATAAACAAATATCAACATCAACTTTGGTGCAACATACACATTCAATTGACAAATCAATGAAGCCACATTCACATTGGGCAATGCCAATCATTTACAATATAATACATATTCATTCGGGCATTTAATCGAACACATTTGTTGCACAATCAAATAACCAATATTTCATCAACAATTATTCCTATACATTCACCCATTCCAACATACACAACAAGAACCGCATTATCAAACATGCCAACACAAATCAAAACAACACAATTAACTATCAAATTCACCAACCACTACAAAATCAAACAATTACTCCCATAAATTAACCCATTTCAACATACAAATCATTCCCCACATTATCAAACCTATCAACACTAATTAAACCCACACAATTTCCCTATCAAATTCACAAACCCACACATTGCACAACAACATATTGCAAAACAACAAAAAAGAAAAAAGAACTGAGAGAGACCGACCTTCGGTGGGTTCCTCCTCCACTTTGGTCCTCTATTGATCTCGGGCAATGCCAATTATTTACAAATTCTACACCAATGTGCTAATCTAAAATTGTGGTGAAAAATACATATATATCCATTCGGGCATTTAATCGATCACATTGGTTGCACAATCAAAATAACCAACATTTATCCAACCATATCATGTGGGATTCACCCATTTCAACATACAAAACAACAATCACATTATCAAATATGTCACCACAAATCAAACTCACACAAATACTCCCATAAATTCACCAATTTCAACCCCCAAATTACTCCCACATTATCAAACCTATCAACACAAATCAAACTCACACATATTCCATATCAATTTTACAAACCCACACATTGCACAAAACATATTGCAACAAAAAAAAATTGAAAAGAAACTGGAAGCACGAAACAACACCGACCCTACCTTCAGTCACGATCGGTGTCGCCTCCACCTTCGTCCTCTTCTTCGGCTTCTCCTTGCCCGGTCGAACTTTCTCCGACTTGGAATCGGTTTCCATGGCTCTTCTTTTCTTCGTCTTCTCGGTCTCCTCCTCCGTTATTTTTCTTTGAATTGCGGTAAGTGAAGTATTATTTTTGGTAAAAGGGGTTTTAAGGGGTGTTTGGTGCCCTAGTGTGGTAATGTCTTCAATATATGTATGGTAAAGTTAGTTAGTTTTGTGGTAAAATAAAAAGCAAGACTGGTATTTTACAAATGGTAGGTGTGGTAAAATAATATTGGTGTGGGACTTGGAGATTAGATATTAGTGTGGTAATAATTGTGTGAAGTGTGGCAATATATTAAATGTTAGTGTGGTAATATGTGTACTCTCATTCTTCCTTAATGATATTTTTTAGATGTTAATGACTAAAGAATTAAGTTTGGGGAAATTTTTGGGGGGTTAAGTGTTGGTCAAAACTTAGAAGGGGGGGTATACTCTACAATTTTGAGGGGGGTATTTTTAAATTGGAAACATATTTGGAGGGGGTAGACTCTAATTTGCTGAAATATTTATTTATAGGGCCCAAACACAAGGCCCAATAACAAACCGAAGGCCAAAAATTACACGCAATAATAAACACAAATCCCATTCCCATTAATGCTTCTGTTTCATGATTACATAATTCTTCAGTCGTGTGTCTAAATTTTGGTAGATTTTGGTGGGCTGGGCGGTATGGAGAACATATGATGGTGACTGAGTAATTAGGATAAATAGTGGTAATTAACTCTCATCATCATAGGGAGTGAGTGTGTAGATGATGACTAGATGTAAAGCAAGGTGGAGACACTTGACAAAGGGCCATGTGTTCATTGATTCATGCATCAATGCCTGCCTGAGAGTCTCCAATATGAATTTTGAGATATTGGCATATTCCCCATGCAATCAATTCTTGTGACAGGAACCAGGAACGAGCCATGAAGCAGAGAAATTTGCTTGCACAAGATTCCAGGCTCATTGATACTAGTAATAAGACACTTGCAATAATCCATTAATTTGCTTATTATTGTCCTATTATATTTCAGAGCTTTTCATTATTGACGATGAATGGTGTTGTTTCACATTCTATCTATCCGGTGGTGCATCCATAGATGGAATTATTATTGTGTGCACCAAGCTAGCTAGGAACAAGCGATGTTCCTTTACATTCTGCATCTTTTACTACAGAACAATTTGCATCATTGCCATTGCCAGGTAAAAGTGAATGGCAAAGACCGCATCGCCACTGTTCGACTTCCTGAAAGCATGTGAAGGAGGCTTCATGGGGTCAAGCATCAAGTGGAACTTCACAAAGTTTCTGCTTTAGTCTTTATGTGTTGCCCCCATTGTTTCGTTCTAAACAGACAGCTTTATTGTACTTAAAAGGAAAGAAAACTCTTATGTACATGAGTGATGTTGGGTTTGTTTCCGAAGAATGTTTTCTCATTCCACTCCCCTGTATGTGATGAACCATGATCCACAGGTAGACATAAAAAGAGCTTTAGGAGAATTGTGAATGTGATTATTGATCTAAACTGCAGCAGAAACCGGCTAGGTAATTAATTTCTAGCTCTAATCATTTCCAATCTCATCAATTCCTTTTTTTTCTCTGCTGTCATTAAACATGCTTGTTTATGCTATTCTTTCTATTGATGATCTTTTGCAGTTTGGACAGTGGAATGCATTGGTTTTGCTGCTTCACCCTTTCCCCCTGGTGTTTCATCACTTTGTAGTTAAAACTATGTTGCTTGTCTGGTTGATGATGAGCCAAACTTATCTGTATTCTATACCATGCATACACATGATGAGATTGGGATCATTCTTGAGCCATCAAACTTTTCAACTACTTGATGGGCTCTTTGTATATTTCCAGTGGACCAAAAGACTCTACTTATTTGGTTCATTTTTCAAGGGTTTTCTGGTACAAGTTTCTGGCATTTTTAAATGAGACCCCGGGCAGCTTAGTACAATTTGTACATAGTACATCATATAGTACTAATATTTTTGGTATTGTTGTTATCTGCTTTTTTTTTTATTTTATGTTTGGGGTTTTTTTAACCATTTGTTAATGAAACTGTGCGTGATTTTTTTTTTGAAAAAGAATAATAATGCAGTGGCCTATTATTGTTATTACTATATTATTATTATTATGAAATTAATTAAAGACAGCCCACACAATAATGCATGTCTCCAAACACTATTTAAACTCAAAGAGCTGATCAAAAGAATCATCAACAGGTAAGAAAATCCAAAGGTTTTGAGTATATCCCACTAATGGAAGTGACATGAAGATAAGAAGAGATAAGGTCATGAAGCTTCTCATATGCTTCACTTTAATAAAACATAGGGACATAGTCCAGCACGTGGGAGTGGGACCTAATGTCCAATCATCTGGCCCATTGGGCCCACAGCCTAATCCAAAGCTTGGTCAATTACGAAAAATGTGTCCAACATATGGGTCACCATCTAGGCCCATATGAAGCCCATTACCATTAATTCAGCTATGAGGAGTGGAAAAAAGACACATTAAATTCTTAAAATAAAGAGTCTTAACTATGAGGGCAAGTGGGGGGTGGTGCAATTAGGGTATGGTCTAAGCCTATATTAAATTTTGAAGGTTTGAGCTTGACCTAGGTTTAATTTATATAGCTGATCTTTTTATTTAAATACATATTAAGATTTTTAAAATTTTATTTAAGCCTATTTAAATATTAACAAATATTAATAAATATATTAATAAATTATAAAAAAAAAGTATAAAAAGATTTAATAGTCCGTCCTAGGCTTATTTAGAGATAAAATACGTTTTTAAAAATACTCGAGCTTAGCCTATTTTATAAAGAATTCAGGTTGTAAGCACTGTAGTCCTAGTCTGAACTATTTCCATCTCTAATTGTAACAATTTACGTATTTTATTTATTTATTTATTTTTGAAATGGCAGGAAAGTTGAAAGTAGGGTTTGTCAATGATAAGTGACCATCTTGTCTTGATTTCGGGCTGTAGCATCAATTGCACGTGGCCGCCCTTAAATTGATAGTTCCTTGTCAATTCTTAGGCTGTGGCCCATTTGGGGATTCTGTGGTTGCAATCCATTAACCAATCAGGAAGCTTCATGTGGGCTGTTGGACTCTTGTATGCCCAAATTATTACACTACTATAAAGTGGAGATTCCTTTAATAATAATGCCATCAATTAATACATTACAAACAAAGAAAATTAGAAAACCACCCTCCCCCAGGATTTCAGCCTAATTGCTTTAATATACTAAGTATATATTTTTTTCATTAAAGAAATAGAAATATTGACCAGGGTTTTGATTAGTGGCACCGCATGAACACAAAAGGGCATGGGCCAACGAATATACTAGTAATTACAAGATTGTCAATTACTATAATATCCTTTTTAAATTCCCAAAACTCTATAAGAAATTGAGATGTAAGCCTACTTAACTTTGTGCAGTCTAACCTCCTATGAAAGAAATATAAAATAGTACTGGAGTATTATTATATAAGAAAATGCTGTTTGTTACCCAGGCAATCTAGTCGCACACTATAATGCTTGTCTATCCATAATTTGGAAATACACCTCAACCCTTTTTGTCCCTTTGCCCTCTATTGTTCCCTCCCCTAGTTTCTCATACAGTATTTTATTTCCACTAAAAAGAATGGAATTTTTTTGTTTCTTTTTCTTTTTTCTTTTTCGGTATAAAAAATGAACTATTATAATAGAGGGGAAGAAAAATGAAGAAATTAAGAAAAACCCCGGATGAGAAACAGTTTGCTTAATTGTCTAAAAGAATGAAATGAAATGATGAATCCATGGTATTAGACTAATTAATATCAAGACAATAATAAAAAATTGCTTTATCACAGGGCAAAGTTAAGGGGGGACAGTGTGTCCCTTAACAAGCTAGAAGGGTATGATAATAAGTCCATTTCAAGTAGGGCAGGTAAGGAGACATATCTGCAAGGTTTGCTTTGTTATCTCTAATCCCAAACAATTGACTTGTCCCTACAAGAGGGCCATCACTATGCATACACCACAAACTCCCATTTTTATATCTCCACTCCTCATTTGCTATAAATATATGCAGCAACAATGGCCTCAGCAGCAGCAGCAGCAGCAGCAGCAGCATTCCCATTTCAAGAACGAAACCCACACAAAACACCCTTTTGCTTTATAAACACAATCCCAAATGGCAGCCACAGCTTCCCTCTTCCCCGTTCGGAGTTTGAAACACCGGTCCATCCAACGGTGTTCCAAGCAGATCAGAGAGCACAAGGCGCGCCTGTATATTGTATGGAGATGCACCGTGATGCTCCTGTGTTGGAATGACTGATGGCTGGTTGCAGTGAGTGAGTATAGTGAGTAGTAGGATCTCCACAGCTGCATCCTGAAAAGCACACATGTATACAGTAGCTAGCCGCAGATGAAAATTGATAGAGACTGTGTAGCTTTTCTTGTTCTTTGGTTTTACAATTTCAGGGGTGACTCTTTGTCATCTTGATCTGTATAGTTTTGGAAGGATGCAGATGGGAGGGTATTTTTGTATATTAACACACCCGTGCTATGAATGTAACCATAGCTTGATTTGCTACTTGTTCTGTAGGAAAGTATGATGTTTTTCTTTTTTCTTTTTTGTAACTGTGTTGTGTGTTGAGAAATAGTATGATTTTGAGTGAACTGATTAATTTGTAATGTAATGCATATAGTAATGGAATATCAGAAAAGCCTTTTGATAAAATTAGAGTTGTGAGGCACCATTACAAAATCTGGTCCATCTTTTGTCTAGAAATTGATTTGAATCCAAAAATGATCCAAATGAAAGCACCAATCTATCCACAGCACATCCCACAGAACTTACAAGAACAAAAATGTGGGAAGATACAAGTGTATTGAGAACTCATATAGCTCAGCGCTTCAACGTATAATCAAGCATCGATTTCATGTTTGTCAAAAACATCCCATCCGTCGTCTAAAGGTGAATTGGGGCCATCTCTGGCAGCTTTTTCCTCTTCAGTGATCTTTTCATGGTCTCTCCCTTCCTGAGGTTCCACTTGGTCTGGAATGGAGGTTTTGGATGATGAGCTCGAAGAGGCTAAAACGAAGCTTGTATGGCTGGAATAAAGTGATTTGCTGAATGGAACACCAGCGTCGAATTTCTCCTTCAGCAGCCTTACATCCTGACATATAACAGCTATTTCTCCTCTGGAAGGAAGAAAAAATCAGAAAAAGTGGAAAAAAGATCCATCAGCTTGCAATAATTTGCTGCATTCTTCGCATGCCAAATAAATCGAGCATTTATTTTATGCACGTGTACGATTAAAATATAAGCTAGTCCATGCCAACTCTCCACATGCAATGGACAAACCAATAAAGACCTTCCCAAAAAAGGGCAAGATTGAATACAACTGATTCTGCATTTTTGGCTTTGATAAATATGAAGACAAAACTGAGCTGCTTCAAGAGTAATATAAATGACTTTTTTTCATGTCACAAAGGAATTTACAAGTAGGGATAACAAACGTACATCACTGGACCATAATTATGGAAGTTAATTGAACTTCTACGGATGGAATAATGCAGTCATCTTATCCATCTCATGACTATTCACTGGCATGTATTCATTCAATCATTGAACAGAACCGTATTGACAGAGGCAAAACTACACTTGAAGTGGGGTGCGAAGGAAAAAAGGAAAATTGTACTGTAACTTACTGTAGCACGTCTAGGACACGGCCCCGATCCAAAAGAAATTCCTGCAACTGAAACACAGAATATAATGGATTGGTTAGATTACAATATGTTTCACTTGCCAAAGGAGGAGCATGGAAAATTTTGGAATTCCGGAACTACGAACCAGGTTAAACCTAAATCATTAAATATTTTTTTTGTTAAATGGTTTACGGTTCAACGAAGAGCAAAAGGAATCAGATATCACTGAGAAAGGCTGCAATACCTTGGAATTTTCTTCTTCCTGTTGTTTCAGAACCTTTGACTCTTGCGCCACTTTTTCCAAAACTAATTCCAGATCAGTAAATGACTTTTGTGCAGCCTCCTCCTTCTCTATTTTTTCTTGCTCCGCCAAATTTATTGCATTCTGAGCTGCAGCTAACCTCTCCTCCAAAGTTTGATGCATCTGTTGGAACATGTTTAGCAGATAAGAAAATGTCGTGATGGTAACCTCATATAGACTTTTATAGTTATTAAAATAATATGATGACATGTGGGCAAATACTAGATCCACATTATAAACATAAAGGGCCAGATGAGGCAGACTACCTAAAGCTAGAATGAGATGGATATTTCACAACACTGCCCAAACTAGATTATGAAGGGCAATATGTAACAATATCTAGACAACTATAATTCATTATTTCATTTAGGGCCTCAGATTTAGAGCAGTTGTTGCAAAACCAGCCTCTCTGAAAAGATCTCACTTGTTTATCATTCCTAATTGCAAAATGCAGATACAGGGGTAAGAATGGGAGGGGAAATAAGAAACATGAGCTCTGAACGAAAGATCAAAGATAAGCTTTAGGGCATTTCAATGAAAAAATAAACATATCATGCACCACCTCATCCAGAAGTCCAAGAGCAGTGTCTCTTTCATCTATCAGGGAAAGGATGCGCATCTGAAGCTCTTTCAGCTCTGTTGCTAGGATGGCCTTTTCACCGTATACTTCTCCAGCATGCTGTGAGAAAAAAGGAAAAGTAAGTGGTATTCATTCATAAAGTAATAAACAGCATTAAATTATCTCTTAAAGAGATGATGCACTCCTAGAAACAAGAAGACAACCATGTTATTTGCCTCCTTTGCATGTTGTAGCATCCGTTCAAGTTCTTCAACTTTACCCAGTATATGGGTCCCACCATTTGCAGCTTGCTCTTTAGCTTTTTCAGCGGCTTCCTCCGTTAGCTCCACTTCCCTCATCAAGCTGGTAACAGACTCCATCGCTGAGAACAACGTTTTCTGCAACAGTTTTATATCTTAAGACGTATTAACAGACATGCAAAAAAACGATACAGCTAAAATTGTCAACCCCAATCTTTTCTTTTCTTTTAAGAAATACCATGAACATCAAGTGGAAGACACTATTAATAAACATCAATCAGAAACTCCAGGAAACTTTGGTACAGTAAATCAGGACAATCATCAATTTTACAAGCACGAACTGACAGCGCTGCCCAACCTAAGCTTTGGGTCAACCATACCTCTATACTACAGAATCATTTTGACATGTTGCTCAAGGCAGCATCAGACTTCATGAGCACATTATAACAGATTGATGGATAAAAAAATTTGATACTATGTGATACCTTGTGGTTTCTTGCATGTGCAATAATCTCCTCAAGAACATCAATTGCTTGAAGTTGGTTAGATTGAGACATTGCAGCATTTGAAGTAGACACATTCTCAGTGCTAATGATGCTGTTCACAATCGCCTTATTCGAAGCAGAAGAAATAGTTGATTCACTTACTCTGAATTTATCAAAAGCGCTTTCATGCATCACAGGCGCCTCTACCAACTGGACACTGCTTCCTACAGGTTTAATGGATACAGTTGATGAAAAAGCCATGTCAAAAAAGTTGTTTCCATGTTCAAAAGAAAATGGGAAGTATTGAATGAAATTTGTTTCTTGACTTATGTCCCTACCCACATCTTGCAGAGATCCCTGTGTTGGGCAAACAGTGTTATCAGATGCAACTTTTGTGTTGTTTTCCCGACAGATATCGCCTGAACCTGTATCCTTGGTTTCAGGCTCACCTGATTCTTCAATCAGAGGAGTATTTTCACCAATTTCATCTGTCAAAATGACAGGTTCAGCAGGGGAATGCACTGCAGCACTCATTTTCATCTTACTCTCAGCCAAATTTTGAGAGGTGATTAATTGAGTGGTGGTGCCATCTCCATGGCATCCATCACATGTAGGATCATTGGGCTTGTAATCAGCATCATTAAACAATTCCTGATTTCCAGTGTCGACATTACAATCATTTTGCAGTTCAGCTCTCCTCGGTGCGTTCAGCGATGAGCCATCTACCGTTTTATTTCCGACTAATGCACAAGCTGGAGTTGTTTAGATTAACAAGAACAAACATCAAACAAAAGTACATTGACACTTCAAGAACTAGACATTTGGAACTCAAACCATTACCTTCAGAGGATTCACCACAAGAACTACTGCAAGCGAATGGAGTGCCTGGTTTCAATCTTTCAGCAAAAAAAGGGATGATTTCCTCAAGCACGGCCCGAACAGCAGCGTCAGCATCCTCGCTATGTTCAATTGCAACAGCTCTAAGAGCTCGAGAATCAACCTTTTAATAGGCAAGCAAGGAGAAAATAAATAACAAACAAATCCAATTTCCTACGGAAACCAAATCCATAGATGGTCAATTATTAAATGCTTTCAACATTTGGAATCAGAATACATTCTGCCACACACGATTCGAGTTTTCTATACGGAGTAGTAGGACGCTCCTCAGGACACAGGCCAGTATAATACTAAAGCAAAGTCAAGAACGCTATCTTTCTAACCACTATTGGATTACCAAATGCCAGAAAATACCTGAGGGAAAATAGCCAGCAATGACTCGTACGCTATCTTGAATCCCATACCCAAGTCCTACAATCCAACCCTGCGGAAATTTAAAAAAAATAATAAAAAAATAAAAATAAAAGACCTTTATAATTCCGATTATCACTTCAATGTCTGGATATCAATTCAACCCCATTCTTCAAACACAACATGAAACCCAATAACGAAACACCCTAATTACATATTTTCATTAAAGAACAGCATCGTACAGAAATGTTGAGGAACAGAAATACAGAATTCTGATCAACAGAGACAATATGACGACTTCGTGCGGTCTTTGGGCTGAAGGAATCAAAAAACGAAAGGGGGAAAAAGGGATGACGGAGACAACAAACGAAGAAAACCTACGAGAGGGGGTGGACAAAAATCAAAATAAAACCCTGGAGAATTACCTTGGAATTCCCCGCACAAAAATCGACCGATCATTCACGGCGATACATATCCCGCTTCAGTCTTGGTCAGCCTAATCGATATCGCGATGTCAGAGCGGAAGCTACACGTATAGCGCATTCATACGTATTACTGTACTGACTTCTGACTCATTCTCTCAACGGGCAGGATCTCGATGTGCAGGGTTGTACCTTTTCCTCTGCGTTTGACTACCATCCGTAAAATTTACCGTTGACTCAACGTACAACACACGATCATTTAGGCTACTTCCATTCGGGTGGGCACGTTTCGGTTACCCGGAGTTTTTCAGGTATTTGTATTTATATTTGAACCGGACAAATACTTACATGAAGTATTTGTATTTGTAACCGGACTTCTCGGTTAACCGGGGATTCAGTTTCGATTCGATTCAGCGGTTAAGCAATTCGGTTCGAATATTTTGTCCAAGCCCATTAAAACCTTTGCAAGTTTATTTTTGAGGTTATTATAATACAATAATAAAAAAAAAATCATATAACTCTCGAATTCGGTGGTTCCTTTTAGTGTTATCAAAAGATATTAGTATATTTAAAACATCTTAGTGTAGTGTCTATTTCAATATTGAGTATTCTTAAGGGCAAAAAATTAATATAGGACATATTTTTGAAATTATCTTTACTTTCTAATATTTATTTTATTATATATTTAAATAATTTAATAAATAATGAAATATATTATTGATATATAATAATATACTCCCTCCGTCCCACCACACTTGTCCTGTTTGACTTTTTTACACTGTTCATTGTTCAACTTTGACTCAACTTTATTGCAAGTATATATTTAAAGAAAAATAGTCGAGTTGGGTCTTGTTAGAATCGTATGATCATGTAGTTTTATAATATATATTTTGCATAATTTTTCATTGTACATATTTTGAAATATTAACAGTTGAAAAAGTGCATTGGATTGTGTGCAAAAGTGAAACAAGACAAGTTAAATGGGACGGAGGGAGTACCATAAAATATGTATAATACTTCCTCCGTTCCTTTTTAAATGCTACGGACCCACATTTCACGCAATCCAATATATATCTTTAATGCTTCATAACTCAAATTGCATACAAGTAAAAATTATGAAAAATTGATATTCTAAATCTATGCGATTAGACGAATCCAACAAGATCCCACTTGACTATATGTTATCTTATATAATTGTATTAAAAAGCCAAGTCAAAGCTACTCAATGAACAGTACCAAAAGTCAAAACGTGCATTTAAAAAGGAACGGAGGTAGTATATACAATATATATAATTTTTTAAAACACTATAAATATATTCGGTTCGGTTCGATTAATCGGGAAAAAAATTTAAAGTATTTGTATTTGTATTTGAACCGAGCAAATACTTAAATGAATTATTTGTATTTGAACCGGAGTCATCGGTTAACCGGAAATTCGGTTCGATTTCGATTCGATTTTGCGGTTCAGCGAATCGGTTCGAATTTTTTGCCCACCCCTACCATTCATGACCCGCAAATGGGTCTCGGGGTCATAACACCATACAAAAGAAATAAATAACAAAAATAATAAAAAATTATACTTCCTCTGTTTTGTGAATATGCAACATTCACTCTGCGCACGCAGTCCGATGCATGTTTTTAACAGTATAACTCACATTGTATATAAGTAAAAATTATAAAAATTTGATATTATAAAACTACGAGATGAGACGATTTTAACAAGATCGCACTTGACTATATTTTTCTTTCTATAACTATTATATAAACGTGAATCAAAGTTGAATAATGAATAGTGTCAAAACACCAAATGTTTCTTTTTTATGAAAACGGAGGTAGTATAAAAGACCATAACCTCAATGACTTAGGTTGGACGGTCAAGATAGGATTATGAATGTGCAACCAATACAAGTGGTATTGTATAATTAGGTGATAAATAAATATTAATTTTTATTATATTATTTTTATTTATGTTATGTTTAATATTTACTTGATTAGGTTTATTTATAATCTACCTTTTAAAATTTATTTACTATTAAATAAAATTAATTAAGAATTAAGTAAATTATTATTTTTAATTATAAATAATTGGATTGGGTTGGGTTATTAATGGTAGTAAAAATTAAAATTGGTTATGAGTTGTGTAGGTGGAGGAGAGAAATTAATATTACTCCCTCTGTTCCGTTTTAGTTGTCTCTTTCAACTCAATTTCAATAACTAAGATATGCATTAATTAACTCATAAATTTTCATTTCTATACTTCAACTAAACTATTTCGTAATAAATGTTAAGAAATAGCATTTATGTAAAGTAAATGATAATATAGTAAAAACACGACTTAACTGCCTAAAACTACATAAAAATGACAACTATTGTGGAACACTTTTTTATCTCTAAAAAGACTACTATTTTTGGACCGGAGGGAGTATATTGAAAGGATTGTAGTGTTTGTTGAGAACAGGAACCGGGAAGTCAAGAGTCAAGAATGAACGGAGAGATCGCGGGTTGAGCACTGCTAGGAACGAAGATGCCTGACAGACAGGGTCCGACATTTGGGCGAATTCACGCAGGAGGAATGGCCGAAAATATTTCACCAACATCAAACTGGATTTGCTTCCATGGTTCTTTGATGGGGCAATAGCAATTGGCAGCCACACCTAATCAAGACAACATGTAAAGCTTATGGAAAAACAAGACAAGACAAGACAAGACAAGCAAGCAAGAACGTCCAAATATAAATATGAGCAGGACCAAAATTCCTTTTCATTCATATAACTAGACTACAGGCATATACAAAACTAATACTACGACAGAGTACAGATCACTCCTGCACACATACATACTCAAGAAAATGGATAGCAGCACCACTGCTCAATTACTTGTGCTGTTTTCCATCCTCATTGTCGTAAGGCATGCGGTTGGAGACACAATCCAGAACCAGAGCGAGTGGTCCAAGCCTTTCAAACCCGAACCCAAACCCAAACCCATCCCTCATCACCCTATTGAGTGGCCCAAGCCTTTCAAACCCGAACCCAAACCCATACCTCATCCGGTCGTGCACCCCAAACCCATCCACCACCGCCCTTCGGCACTATGTGCATCGCAGTTTGCGCTAGCCAATAGCGCCTGTTCCAAGTTGCCTTACAAACCGGTCGCTCCACCTTCGCCTGCATTGCCACTCGATCAAAGTTCTCACCCCCCTCGTGGGTATGGTAGGAGGTCCCACCACCACGGGCACGGCCATCATGGCCCGAGGCAGGAAGGTGGGGAGTGGAACGATGATGGTCGTGAGAATGAGGAGGAGATGGGTCAAAATGATCATTCAGGGCACGGTCATAGGCGCAGGAGACACGGGCATCATCATCATCATCACAGGCATGCACTAACGACCGTTGAGTATGACTGCTGCCGGTGGTTGAGGGAAATCGATTCTTACTGCGTCTGTGACATGTTGGTGTACTTGCCTCCCTTCCTTACCCGGCCTGTTCACGAGTACAGCGCCGTGGTGGAAGGTGTGTGCAACATTACTTATGCCTGTCCCTCCAGGATCATTCGAGCCTGAGCATTGCTTTTACTTGTGCCCTGAATAACTGGATCATCTATAGATAGATCAGGTCATGAAAAATCTATGAAGTATATCTATATAGAGTACTTATATGGGATGATATGGATACACATACATGTGTTTTTCTTTTTTATTTTTCTTCTTGGTATTTACATGCAAGATAAGTAAATTTGAAACTCTGATTGTGCGTTTGTGTGAAATTGTGAAACCTTGTATCTGAATGCATCGTGTGGTAAATGTTATAAAAGTGACTATTGTTGTTTTTATTCAAAGGATGGTTTGTGTTTCATTGGTTTTAATTGGATTATTTAAGGATATTAACACATCTAAGGCCAAATTAGCAAGTGGTTCAGATCTTTTTCTCCAGGAAAAAAGAAAGAAAAGAAGCGGAAAAACAGAGTAACAGACCCTGTGGCCTGTAGAAATATTTGTTATTCATATGGATTAATGAATTCAAATATAGAGAAGTTTTTACTGGAGAACGGAGGAAGAGAAGAGAATGCATTAAAATACAGCCAAGAGTTGAAATATTTTAGTAGCATAGTGAAATCATAGCCGCCAAGGCGCCAAATCACAATAATCACCATAGTTGATGGGTAGCAATAGTAGGTGTATAAGTATATTTTCAACACAAAGTGAAACCTGACAAAGCTTATTATTATATTATCTATATTTATATATTTTTCCTGTAATGGCCTCAGTTAACAGCTCTAACACCGCATAACAGCTATAAATTTATGCAACACCATCAAAATTAATTGTATCCCAAAAATTGAGGCCAGCCATATCTGAGTGATGAATCATTTGGGAATCAGATCAAATGCACCTTTATCTGCATGTCAACCAAAATAGAAGAAGAGAATATCAGTTAGAAAACCACTCATGCAAGCATCATAAATAGAATGTTGGTATATCATTGACACTCGAATAGATCCCACACTTTCATATGAGAATCAGATCAAATTCGAAAACTTCAGTACTTGGCATCTAGAGAATCCCGCACTTTCATACAGAATCAATTGGCAGCACATTATTTTAGTAGTCGGAATCTCTTTACAAATTTATAAGACAGGTATGTATGGATGAATTGTCTTGTAAGCATACCTGGATAAAATAGAAACCAGTCAAAATTCAAAAAGTCAAAAAATTGAAACCTTGACTGTCAAGCATCTGCGTGTGCTCAAGTAATCCTTCTGCAAAGGTTGTCGGCATCACTACAAGACCTTTGCTCTGCAACAGTTCAGTAGCTGCTGAAGGGTAAACATGAATCAACTTTCCCATCACCTCTTCCAGAGGTCCGTAGAGTATTTGCTCCTGGATAATGTAGTGTCCATGCCCCTAAACCATCAGGCAAGAAGAAACTGACATTACCAGATTGCATGTAAGGATTTTCCGTGAGACAGATAAATAATTGTCGCGACATTCTTCAAAGAAAATTGTTCATTATGTTATGTATAATTTGGTACCTCAATGAATATAATCGAGTTAGAGGTTGATTCAGCTCCCAATCGGCTTTGACACAGCTCCTGCATAGTTAAATGCCAAATCATTGTGAAGGCTGAACCTAATTAATACACCTGAATAGCAACAATTATGGCAAGAGCATAAAACTGTATTTAATGCTTTTGTGACCAGATGCACACACATACACAACATCAACAACACCATAAGGGAAAATGCATAACAGTAACATAATCTCAGAGCATCAAGGTTTACCTTCATTTGATGTTGCAAATATTTAACATGTTCAATCACTTCATCTAGCAAAGCTGCTTTACCAGCCTGCAAAACAACACTTTCATAAGTATCTATAACTGATGCTAAAATTATAGCATTGTTAACACTTCTGTTCATGATCATCTTGCCTCAATTGCCTTACATGAATCAAATCAGTGAATACGAGCAGGATTCTCATGCCAAGAGAGCAATTTTTGTGGGTCTAATTATTGATGTTTTACATAAATATTAATCATAATTTCGATTCAGCATCCATCAAACATATCATCAGTTTAGTGATATTTGCTTCTAAAAGTACTTACAGGCTAAGCAACATATCTGTTTTTTAAACTGCAGCTAGATATTTCACAGTGACTGGGAGATCTTTTATTTTTGAGGAATGTATATCCACTGTCTCACCTCTTTTGGACGAGGCACCACTTCCTGTAGTGCATCTAGCCAACGTGAAATTTTCAATCTACGACACTGAACGGAAGAATCAGACAATCAATCAGTTCATGCATATAAACATTTTTTAACATAAATTTATGGACAAATGATATGATTTGTAGAAGGACTTTGCATACACGATCAGCAGCATAGGCCTTCTCTCTTGATCTTTTACGCTGAGCTGTGGAAGGGTGTTTTGATGCCTCAGTTCTTGGCCCGGGATGAGCATTCAAAACATGACTACATTCTTCACTCCTACTCTGTTTCTGAAGGGACAAATGGATCTAAGGTTAACAACAAACAATTTTGTAGATGCAAGAGATTCTTTCGGTATGCAATATATGCAAATTCCGCAAAAAGAACCCAAAAATTTATGAATATATAATCCAGTTAATACCAATGACACAAATGCACCAATATCTTTTTGGCATTTGAAAATTGTGTATAGATGGTTCTGCCAATTTACCAAATAAGGAGGTTCTGTTAGTCCCAAACTAGGACCCATTTGGGTGGAAATTTGGCATGAAACATGTTTCTTGATTTCGGGGTATGCTTTATTTGCAAGAAACTCAACATAGTTTTGAGATGTCTGTTGGCAATACATGACTGGAGCAAACACTGAATTGATCCCATCCCCCACTGCAGGCATGATATACTGCTGGTTTGCATTTTCGCCACCAAGTACAGCAGATTCATTATTTGTGATCCAATTATAGGCCAGAGGTGGAAACTGCCAATCGTATATGGTATTTTGTTCTTCCATGTTAACTGGGTTTCTGAAATTGCCACAAGAAGAGATTGTTATATGAAATATAATTGCCATGATATTTGTCAAAACTATTGCAAGTTCCCAAAAGCAATTTCAGAGGAGAAACTACATTCAGGTCACTAGAAATGGGCAAAAATAAGAACCACAAATGATTAACCAAACTCCCACTTCAATGTTATACTTTGTTTATGAGAAAACAATATCTCAGTTCAATATTTGCACGGGAGACTAAAACATGAAGTATAAAGAAAACTCAAGCGGCCCTGAAATGATAAAAGAAACTCAACTAATAACTAAATACATAGACAAAGAATCATTAGCTTTCCTTATTGCAAATTGTCATGATCATTACGCTCCAAAAGCAACAGACTAGAAGAAGATCAACTCACACTAAAAAAGAGCACTGCACATCATTCTAAAAAAATATATGCCACAAATACTCCGTCATACAATCAAACTATCTCAGTAAATAGTCCGAAATGTATGAACAAATACGATAAACATGTCAACCGTTTCTACGTTTCACCGCGCCGAGTTTTGATCACCCAGCTTCATTGCACATCCATCTTCTTGCTTATTCAAACTAAATTCTACGAAAAAAAAAATGGAAAACATTCAAAATAAGAAAATAAACAAAGCCCCAAACCCCCAAAAATCCAAAAAGAGAGAAAAAAAAAAATTCTAACGACAAGCGAAAACCACAGACTCATCGAGGGCACCCCTAAAAAGAGCGATCAAACGGGAAAAAAAATGTCCTAAGGCCCTCTCAAGTAACATCTACCGACGTTACATCTATTTTGGTCAATACTCAGAAAAGTAAACTCGAGACTGATCGAAGATAACACCAAAAGAAACATATTCGTAAGTAAAATTGCCAGCAACCCATACAGGCTACTCTGCGAACGATTTTACACGTTCTGAGCGATCAATTGTTTCAGGGCATTGCCAAATATGTGGAGAATCGCAAGGAAGCAAACGCGTGGGTGTGTGCAAAAATGAGCAGGGGACGGAGCAAGGAGTTTTACGTGCGCTGCGTACGTTTGGAGTGACAGGCAGCACATGGTCATTTATAGGCGCAAGCAGCCAGCTGGGGCCTATGAAATTGTCAATATTACCCTCTACGTCCTTTGAGCTTATTGGGCTTCCAATAGGATTTCACTTTTGGGCTTTGTTGGGCCATTACCATGCTATTGTCAAATTTTAGTATAATAATTGCATTGTTGAAAACATAGGTTTAAACAATTGAAGATGTAGCATAAAGAACCAGGTCCAGGTGTTGGAGATGGACAAAACTTGTGACCACAAATAAAATATATTTTGTGATTACTTACGTCATCGTATGTTTCTTGCAAGGCAAAAAAGGAAGAACAAGAAAAAAATGTCACTTTTGACTCTCAAAGAAAAAACGGAAATGAAGAAATGCCACATTGAGTTCCCCGGGTCCAGGACCTACAGCCCTGGAACTAAACATGTCCTAGGGATGACAATTTCACCCGCATCTGTCCAAAACCCCACTCACCTTACCCGATAAAATGGATGAAAATCCGATAAAAAGTTGATTTTTATAGAGTGATGGGTGGATCAGATGACGGATCGGGTCATGATATGGATTTAGGCTCATCCAATCCACCACTCGGTCTATCACTCAACCAACCATCTAAATCATCCATCGTATGTTATACTCTCCCCATCTCATTTAACCTGTCTTGTTTGATTTCTATATAATCTAATACATATTCTCAATCGTTAATATCTCAAAATATGTACAATAAAAAATTATGAAAAATATGTATTCTAAAATTAAATGATTTAATGATTCTAACAAGACCCAACTCAGCTATTTTTTTAGATATATACTGGCTATAATATTGAGTCAAAATTAAACAATAAACAATATCAAAAAATCAAACAAGACATGTAAGGTGGGACGGAGCGAGTATTTTATTATATATATATATATACTCAGTGTGTTTTAGAAAAAAATATACCATAAGTTTTCCTCCCTTTTTTTCTTCATAGTTTCTTACAATGTTCCAACATTTCCCAATTCATCCGTAATTCGATCATTCATTGCTAAGAGAGACCTTGTTGGCTAATATTCCTAATGTCAGGACTATTCAACATATTTTATAATTATCTTGTTTGAACTTTTCATTATCTCAGTTATACTTTGCTTTTATATATTGCAAATGAAATGTAATTTTTTAGGCTTTATGATGTTCAAATATGAATTATCTTTGAATATAAATTAAATTATTGCAAGTTTATGCATGTTTAATTCCATTATTCACCCAATTCATTTGTTTTGTCCGTAGTTGGTTGGTGGATTGAATTTAGGCTGAGTTTTACATAAATGATGGGTGAGTTGGATAATGAATATAGATGGAGGTGGATTTATCCTAGTCACGCGCATTCCACAATTTGCACCGCTACAGGATAGGCATGGGAGTCCTGGAGTCGAGGAGTCCTTACTTCTGTTAGACCGAAAAGCATATTCCCTGCCTTTTCGGCGATTGACACCTTCAGCGGGGATTCGTTCGTTGCCTTGAAATCTCTTCCCATAGAATACCCCATCCGATATCCAGCTGCGCTTTCTTTCAATCTCTATATCCTAAACCGAAGGCAATTAGCAAAAGAGCGTGTTCATCCAGCAGTTAGGTCAATACCAATCATGGCAACCCCTGGAATTTTGCAAACGGAGCAAGATCTACTTATGTACACATCCCTCTTTGACATTCCCAAAGGTTCGGTCTTTTTTTCCTTTTCTGGAATTTTCAATTGGCCATGTGAATTAGGGATTTAGCGACAGGTATAAACTGCAATTCTTATTGGTCTGGATATGTTTTTATTTCGTTTTTTGCGGTTTCGTTTCATTATTGTGTATTGTTTTTATTCTCTGTATTGAAAAGGAAGTGACTTTTGTATCGGGATTTTACAGATGGAAACGCGAAATCTCGAGGGGTAGAAATTGAGAAAAAGATCGAGTTTCTTGAGAGCTTGGCTGGAAATGTAAGAGTTTCTTGAGAGCTTAGCCTCTTTCGTTTATTTATTCTCTGTTAAGCTGTAGAGAATGAAAGAGTTGGATATTTGTGCATCGTATTTCATACTTTACTGTCTGTCGAAACATGTATCAGAAATGTTGGTAATAATAACTAGAGTTGGGATAAAGAATCACTTTATTTGTATGTGTGTATGTGTGCGTGTGTATGTGTTTGTGTGTATCTGAATGTAGGTGTAGACTTGTATGTATTGATGTAGTATTTTAATTTGAATTTGAATTAGTGTAATAATAGAATAATCTTGTGAAGTTGTATATATGTGTCAATGTGTGTTGATGGGGTTTGTATTAGGAAAAGAAACTCTGAGACAGGAACATATATATTGAAATTTATCATAGGATATTTTACTATAAGCAATATTGTGATATTTCCTAAATGAAGAATGAAGAATTGGCAATCAGTGAGAATACAGGGATATCGAGCATGTGATGCCTTATGGCGGATATTGAATTGCCTTTTGGTTTATGGAAGTGGGCTGAGGCTATATTGTGTTCTTTAGGTTAGCAACCGAAGATCTCGCAGATGGTTAAATGATCGCTTGTTAATGGAACTTGTTCCCCGTCTGAATGCTGAGGAAATTAGAGGGTTGTTTGCTCCACCACCTTGGGGTAGGTTTGTCCCCAAAAAGAAATAGATGCAATTCATCTGCCACTTTCTAACTACGTATCATTCTTCTTATATCCGTATTTGGGTGACTCGATCAAGTTTCAAGAAACAAGATATTCTTTGCTGCTGACTTTCTTTTTCTTATTGCTTTGCACTGTTGCCCCCTATTGCATCTGTATTAGGGAATTGAATCACCAGATGCTTGTCTATGCAATCCTGATAATTTAATCATTTGATGCTACAGGTGATGAAGTTCCTCCCTCAGCATTTAGCATGACAAATGTTGGAGAATGGGATAATTTCAGAAGTATAGACATGGACAAAGAGGTAGTCTTTCTTACTTCATCTGACAGTGCCCGTACGTTTTATTTGAAAGATAAAACTTTAGCATTGCTGCCAGAACGCTAGATTTATGTTTTAGATTAATTTTAAAATATTTAAATATATGGCTAACGCCCGATTGACAAATTAAAATTTGTTTTCTGTGACAACCCTTACCTGTTTTTCTAATGGTTGAACTTTTGGGTTTTATGGGATTCTTCTGAAAATATACATTTATAGAATGTATAGACAATGAAAGAACATACCAACCTTTTCCTATGTTTTGGTCCCCTTTGTTCAGAAACATTGTGATTCTCCAAATGTAAAATTGCTGCCATACTCTTTTCAATTTTTGATGTCTTAATGTTAAACCTCGGGTAAGAGGTTCCAACACAAAATCACTTGGCTGGGGGAGTAGCTCCTATCCATATAAACCAAGGGGAGTCCCACAATATATTCGATGGGGGACACTCAAACACTTAATCTTTGGAACACTGCAAAATGACTCAAGTGTGGTGTGTACTGTGTTCTGAATTTTTCCTGTTTCTGTGCTTACTCTGTCCTAGTTCAGGGATTAATGTCCATTGTCCATTCACTTCAACCGACTGTTGGACATTAATCATTTAGTGTTTCCTCAAATATATAGTACCTATTTTGTGCATATATTCCATCAGATTGTGTGATATTCCCCTCAGCATTTACTTTATGTTAAGTTTTTCTTTTCCTGTAGGCATCTATTATAAAATCCTTTGGAAACTCATCATCAAAGCGAGATCACCTGGATCGTGACAAAGGTACTGCACTTGCTGCCTGGCACCGTATTGATGGCAGAACTAGAGAGGCACTCCGTCGTTGTTGTCTCTCTGACTTGATTAATGGATACGAGGTATTTGAGTTGAGCCCACTTTTGAAATTTGAACTCTCATGCCATTTTTATTTTCTTCATTGGGCCATTGCGCCTGACAAATTTTGAAATTGTGTGTGTCAGGAGTGTGTACGCTCATTTGTGAAGGACAGTAAGGATGGAGATGTTCTTGTGTTACATGTTCAGGACCCTTTCTATCGGCTATTACTTCATGGTGTATGTGAGGTATGTTTTACAATATAATTTGCAAGACCCTCACAACTATTCATCGTTCAATTGCAGAGTGTCGTATAATCACAGCATCACAAAAATAACTTCAAATTTCTGCTCACCGCAGACCCTCTCAAGGGATTGATCTGACATTGATCTTTTTATTTACCTACCCACAGTTTTATAATCTGGTCTCGACCACAGCCACCGAATTGAGAAACGGTGAATCCCTGAAGGCCACAAGGATAAAGAAGAAGCGATCGGACTCTTATTCAGAGCTCCCAAAAATCACTCTCTGCGACTTCCTGAAGATGGCCAAGGAAGGGCTCTGGTGATTTATGTGGACATACCCAACATGTGTATTTGTATGTTTATTACAGTTACTGGGATGTGAAGATATGGCAATGTTGCCAACGTGATTAAATAATTTACTTACTGACCCAACTATAGATGGGTAGGTTGTGCAGAAATGCCTCATTTCTTCACAGACAAAGATTAGGTGTGAAAACGCATTTATCATTTAGTTACATGTTATGTTTCAGTTAACATTTGTTTATTTGCAAAGTGATTCAAGATTTACACATGGTAGTGATTAGTGAATGGTCCGAATCAATCTATTGATTAAACAATTTGGAGAAATATTTCTTACCAATGAAATCTGCATGGATATCTGTCGGTTGAGCAATTGAAAAGTGCCAAAAATAAGAAGCCATGGAGTCAGATTGTTGTGTATCTGGCTCTACATAAAATTGGAATATTTCCAAACCACAACAATCCACTGCTCAGAAGGCCCCTTTTGTCCCAAAAAAATTATCATGACTATTATTACCTCAGAAGTGCCCTTTTGTCCCACAAAAGCTATCATGATAAAACCAGCCAACTCCTGCCATTAGTTTCAGATGGTTTATTTTCCTCACCGCAGATCATGGAGAGAAAGCTGGTGAAGTATTGCTTGGTATGCCACTCTTTGGTTGTTCTGCTTTCCTTGAGGCAGTAAAATTTCATTTTTTGTGGAGTTTCTCAGGGTTATTTGCTTTTGATTTTTGACAGGTCGACGCGTTTACAGAGACAGCGTTTAAGGGGAATCCGACTGCAGTGTGTTTGCTCGAGGAGGAGAAGGATGTGGCATGGCTGCGAAACGTGGCTCAGGAGTTCCACCAAGCCGTCACAAGCTTCTTGACTCGGGTAGCAACTGATCAGCCAGCCGCCATGCCTGAGTTCAGCCTTCGCTGGTTCACACGCGATGGCGATGAGGTCCTTCTGCTCAACAATCCACAGCTGTTAACCTAATCATAAATCCTGAGGTTTTGAGATCATCAATCATTACAAGAGATTGATTAATCATTAATCTGATTTGCAGATTCCCATTTGTGGGCACTCCACTTTAGCAGCGTCTTATTTTCTTCTGGCAAGTGTTCTGCCGGCCTGCAATGCTGTAAAGCTTTCAACTTTGTCAGGAACCATGATCTCCCAAAGGATCCAGGATTCAGCATTTCCAGAATCATTCTCCATTGAGATGAATTTTCCCGTGCTGCCATTAGTGGACTGTGATGCTTCTGAGGTCCCGAAAGTTTCTACACTGCTTTTCAACGGTGCTCCTGTCCTCGAAATCCAGAAGACCACCACTGCTGAAAACTATCTCCTTGTCTGTCGTCCTTTTTCCTCTGATTTTATTTCTACCTGATTGTATTGCAAACTCAGATTTTTCGATCATATTCGTCCTTCCAGGTTGTGCTTCCCTCTGGAGAACATGTGGAAGCAGTGACACCTCAGATTGAGGCTATCCGGAACTACCCCGCCGCGGGAATTATCATCACTGGACCTGCCCCGTCTGGATCCAAATTTGACTTCTACACTCGATTCTTTTGCCCGAGCATTGGAGCCGACGAGGTAACCCTTACACAGGTTGTGCAAGTGAAAGCAAATTCTGCATATCCTAACCTTTATAAAATGTTGGTGTTTTGACAATCATCAGGATCATGTCTGTGGAAGCACTCACTGCGCCTTGGCACCATACTGGTCCAAAAGGCTAGGGAAACACGATTTCGTGTCGTATCAGGTATGGCCCTGATTCCCTGTCTGGCTGTCTCTCAATCTCAATGAATTGGTAAATGTTTATGGTGAAATTTGGGATTGAGTCAGGCATCAAGAAGAAGTGGAGTGATCAATGTGCACTTGGATGAGAAGAATCATAGAGTGCTGATTAAGGGCAAAGCTGTTGCAGTCATGGAAGGCCATCTCCTTGTCTGATGGTAAAGTCCCACTTTACACCTTGTACTATCAAAAAATCCTTGATTGAAAAGCAGTGTCGAAACCACATACTATAAATAAAATATGCTCAACCCTGAGGAAAGGAGCCAGCAGTGCAATGACTTGGTGCATTTTGTTTAAATAAATACTACTAGTACAAAATAACAAAGGTCGTTGCCAGTTGCCACAAGCCCACAACAGTATAAGCCGCCTCAATGTACTCCCTCTGTCCCAACTCAAATGTCTTACTTACTATTTTTGGATGTCCCATCACAAATGTATTCTTTCTATAAATAGAAATAATTTTCCCTTCTAACAACTATGTGAACCCTATCATATACTCACAAATCAACTCTACCTTAATTCTCGTGCCCAACAGTAACATGACATAATGAAAGGGACGGAGGGAGTATATTACTGGCTCCTTATGATGCTTGCCAAAACAAGTTGGTGAGTGGTGAGTTAGCCTGTTATCTCCGGTGCCATGTGTGGAGCAAAGTGTGTGTCATCACTAATCGGTGATTGGTGCTGTCTTCTACCATTCCCATTTCCATGCTTTTATAATTTTACAGACATATCTTCCTGATTCAGACAAGTTGTAACGCACATCAGATTATTTGACATTGTAGAAAGCATACTGCTTAAAAAAAGTTAACAAAGCTCAACACCAGCATGTAGTAGTAATTATGCAGACTTTAAAGCTCAAGTTTTTAACTCTATACAATGGTTTTGCAGATGTTCCTGATTCTTGTGTTCTCTGGCCGCTTGTCTGCTTCTGAATGCCGCCACGTTTGCTTGCCAGTCTCCAAGACATTGTGTATTTCAGTACTCCGTATTTGTGATTTGATAACGTAGTTTGTTTATGAATAAGTACTGTATAATACTAAAATGATTGATGAGCGAGTGTTTGTGAGTTGTGAAACATTAATAAAAAAATCTTTAAAATCAGATTTGTGAAATAAATCCAATGAACATAATGAAATCAAAATTCTATGATAAAAAAACAGTATACTCCCTCCGTCCCACTACACTTGTCCTGTTTGACTTTTTTACACTGTTGATTGTTCAGCTTTGACTCAATTTAATTGCAAGTATATATTTAACAAAAAATAGTCGAGATGGGTCTTGTTAGAATCGTATGATCACGTAGTTTTATAATATATATTTTGTATAATTTTTCATTGTGTATATTTTGAGATATTACAAAATAAAAATAAAAAAGTGCATTGGATTGTGTGTAAAAGTGAAACAGGACAAGTTAAATGGGACGGTGGGAGTATATAAAATCATTTTATGGTGGAAGAAGAAGAAGGGTGGAAATTTCGGGGAAAAGGCCAGCGGCATCACCACTGTAACTATCATTCTACATTTCTACTGTAACTACGCGCTCTATCACATACACACATACTCTGCTCGAATCAAACTTGGAGCCCAAACCTTACATTTACTCCTACGTCACTGTGTTCGTCACTCCTCGCTCCCTGGGATTTGACCAATCGCCCTTTTCTTGTGTACAGTGTTGATTCTTTAAATTATTGGGTAAGTTGTTGCTGCTCATTTGCAATTTCCCATTCCACTGCAATTTGATTCTGCGGATATAACCATGACGAAAACCCTAGTGAAATACTGCGTGGTAATTCATTGTTTTTCTTCAGTTAATTCCACGCATAAAAACTAATTTCTTCATTCTATAGACTACAATGGGTAAACTAAAGATTCATTCTTTTTTACACTTTAGATTCATTAATGCGTAAAAATTCAGGTTGATGCATTCACAGACTCCGCATTCAAGGGAAATCCGGCAGCGGTTTGCCTGCTGGAGGAGGAAAGGGACGAAGACTGGCTGCAAGCGGTGGCGCGTGAGTTCAATTTATCCGAAACTTGCTACTTGACTCGGCTTTCCGACTCCAGCCCCGTCTCCGTGCCAAGGTTTCGCCTTCGCTGGTTCACGCCTGTCGCTGAGGTTCAACGCCTTTTCATTTTCTTGTCATGATTTTTCCCACCAGGTTTCTTAGCTTATTCGAGTATTTAAACGGATTGTTGACCGATTACCATACAGTTGCTCGTCTTAATTACCGAATTAGACAATGGTGAATAATTAGACAACTTGTGCTTTTGCTGATAAATATCCAAGTCGGGATAGGAATGGATATCAGGATTGGTGTAGTTACCATGACTTCTTCCAAGTATTTAAAGAAAATAGCAGTGGATGTAGTTGAAAAGTTTCTGCAGTTACAGAATATTGTTTGCTTTGATGGCAGTGGCTCGTTATGGAAGATATACTTGTAGGCATAACAATGTATGGAACATACTAATATCCTTAACAATGTACAAGTACCCTATGGCAGCTTAGCTGAGTTAGTCTTCTGAGTGAATTCAATTGATTTATTTTCTACTGTGATTTGTAGCACAGGTTCTATTGTCTTAAGATTTCTTAACTGGAGAGTAAATACTGCTTCTCTTTCTGACAATGAGCATTAGTTTGTCTTTGGGATGTTAAATTGCTCATAAGCAAATATTAGTGATTGAGGGCCATGGGACACCATTGACCGGAATTCTAGTGAAACTTGATTCCTCCATTGGAATTGCAAGACTTATGGAGTTTCATTGCTGCCTTGCTCCAACATTTTTTTTTAAACTCCTGCTGGTTCATACAGGTGGATTCAGAGCAGTAAACTATGCATCACCTCAATTTTTGAACTATATCGTTTCAATTTACTGTTAGGGATTAGGCTAAAGAAACCATTGGTGTTCCCTCTCCATTCAAGTTCGTCGGATTGTTAATTTGGATATTTGTGTGCAGGTCGAACTTTGTGGGCATGCAACATTGGCTGCATCTCACTTTCTCTTCACACGTGATTTGGTGAAAGCTGATGCTATTGAATTCGTAACTCTCTCTGGAATTTTGACTGCAAAAAAGGTACCCGATCCCAAGGTGTCGGATTTATCTAGCTCTCGGAATGGTCATGCACCGGATAGCTTCCTCATTGAACTGGATTTTCCAGCTGTGCCACTGAAGGAATATAATGGTTATGATGATGTTTCAACTATTTCTAAATGCTTGAATGGTGCTGTGGTGAGTGAAATCCATGAGACAGCTACACTAGGAGACCTTTTGGTAAGTATTCTGTTTTCTTGTGGGATCTGAAGCATTTGCAACTTATTATAATGGTACTTGACTAGAAGTGTGATTCTGATTTCTGGGCAGGCTGTGCTACCATCTGCTGAAGCTGTTGAACAAGCAGAACCCAACTTTGATGAGATGCAAAACCTTCCAGGAACAGGAAGAGGATTAATTATTACTGGGCTTGCTTCATCAGGCTCGGGATTTGATTTTTATAGCCGCTTTTTCTGTCCAAAGCTGGGGATAAATGAGGTAAAGTAGTAGTAATATTCGTATTATACAGTAGCGATGCAACTATTACATCAATGAAAAGAACAGATGATGATTGAATACTACAAGTTTCCCTTTTCAGGATCCTGTATGTGGAAGTGCTCACTGTGTCTTGGCACCCTACTGGAGCAAGAAGCTTGGAAAATGTGATTTTGTTGCATATCAAGTAAGTCCCAAGTAACCCAACTTTCCCCCACTGGCCCGACCTATCATAAATGTGTTTAATTCGTGCGACTGATGACGACAGGCTTCTCCAAGAAGTGGAGTGCTCAATCTGCATCTTGATGAGAGGAATCAGAGAGTGCTACTTCGAGGGAAAGCCGTTGCTGTGATGGAAGGTTCTCTTTTGGTGTAATAAATCAAAGAAAGGGACATTGAGGAAAAAAAAAGATGTATCCACCAAGATTAGTTTACCCACCCACCAGTACCACCACCCATATGTATCCGTTTCCATTATTAGATGTGAGTTCTTCTCAACAAAGAAACTTATCAGTGTAATAGTAATTCTGTGCCTTTCTTCTCTTTGGATGATGTTGCACAAGTTGCAGAAAAGTGCTATATAAATAAATGAAGATGGCATGCTTCGGGTTGCTGCCATGGATTCTAAATACATAGTAACTACTAGTGTTGTAAGGAAGCTGACTGGCTGCATTGATGTGGGAGGGTAATCACGTTGAAGCCCACTACTACTTCACAGGTACGGTAACGGTAGTAGGAATTAGGAAAGAATGTGGTTTAGATTGTTGTCTAATTATACAAAGTATTAAAAGCGACGAAAGTCTAAACTAACCAATCACTCCAAGTCCAATCAATTTGCATTCCTCTTTCAAATTGGGCCTAAAGAAGATTGGGCTTGAACTTGCACCGTTTTCAATGTAGTCGCCCAATTAGCATTTGGTCCAAATTAAGCCCAATCAAAAATGAACGGTAAAATTTCAAAATTACAAAACCCTAGATAAGGCCGGCCGGCCATTGAGTGGGCGACAAGGAAGCTCGTCGCCAGGCACGCCGGCCAGGTTTGTTTGTTCATCATGTTTCTTTCTTTTGGCCGCGTTTGGAATTGGATTATAGAGTAATTAGTATTTTACACAGTGGATCGATGAAACAATGTTTCATCACCAAGTACATTCGTGTCTGGTCATAGCTGTACATTCCTAACCTAATCCTAATCTAATTTTAAATGTAATCATTAACTTTTTAATGTAAGGCAGTCCTTGTCCTGTCCAAGGTGCGGTATGGAAGGGATTAATGCGCTGTTTGCATTGTCCCTATTATATTAATTGTCGTTTTCAACACACTGACTCCTGTTTCTTTTTCATTTATTCCCCTCCTCCGAAGTCAAAAACCCATTAATGTATCCAAGAAAACAGCTTACAGTTTTGTGATTAAAAGTTAAAAACCAAGAAATGAGTAAATTACAGTAGTATTCACGCCATTTGTTTCTGTTCCTTGAAAGGTAATTTGAAATTCAAAGAATCGACAGGGATCAGCTGTTTATTTTATTTCATCATTGTAAAAAACGAGTCTTTGGTCCCCCCATCCCCATCAAGATTTCTTCTCGAACCCTTGCGTGTCAAGATAAAATTTCATCTTCTGGAAGAGGGAGATATTTTTAAATGTTTTTTTTTATTATCGAAAAGGATTTTACAGTTCACAGCTTCACATGAGACTTTCAATTTATCTGAAAAATCAAATTGGAGCCCGACAAAGCAAGAGATCTTTTGCTGATAAACAAGGGAGATTTGGAAAGTGACCCCATCTCCCATGGCTCTCTCTGCATTCATCCCATTTTCACATTTCTTATAATTAGATATTTTTGCTTCTTTAAACTGAGAGCGGTGAAGGTTTACTATCAGGTTTCTAAGGATTGCATCTCTTTCTTCTACTGTCTGCGGTACGTTCTCTCTTTTTCTCTTCCCTTTCCTTTAAGCCACATGGTTTTTTAAATTTAATTTGATTTTGGGAATTTGGCATTTTATCCCTTTCTTCTTATGCTGGCTTTCTGTAAATGCTGGATTCTTCATTACGGTAGTGGGTACTGTTTGCCTGGCATTGAGCAGAAGATTACTTGCAAACTATGCTCATTAAGTACCGATCTATTGTTTGTGTATGAGAAAACTATTTGGTAGTTAGATGAACTTCTTCTTTCTGGATTTCTGTGGTTTTGCTTTGCTCCTATGTGAAGATATGCAGCATTTTTTAGGGGGAAAAAAATAAAAAAATCTTGCAGAAAGAGAGGTAGTCTAGAAAGAGATGCCCTAATGGTCGACTGAGAAAACTCCAAAAATCCTGTGTGAAGATATGCAGCATTTGGCAAAGGTTTTTGCTGAAAATGGACTGAAAGAAAACTCAAATTTCCTAGAGTTTGGACAATCAGATTAATATTTCTTACATCCCCAAAATGAAGCCGTACCTTAAGGTGTTCTGGTGAAGTAAACTTTCTGCTGAAAAGCATCCCGTGAACATAGAGATTATTCCACCACCAGTTTATGCATAAATGTAAATTTATGAGTGGTTGGTGCATTCTTGTCACGTCGAGAATTGGGATCACATGTCTTCTCTTTAAACTTTTGTTTGTGATGAATTCATGTCTTCTCTTTGAAGAGTAAGCTGTCATACCTCGTTCCTCTTAAAATTTAAACTCAACAGACACCCTTGAGATGTGAGATTTTTTGGCAATTTTTCTCAATGTTGTTGAGTTAGTTCACCATTGGGGGCATTGTTCAACTAATTATGATTCCCTCATCTCTTGCTGTCATTTAGATGTGTTTGTTACCTTTATCCAGTCTTGGGTCTTTTACCTCTCCGAAACTGAGTAAAGTTCGAGTGTTTCTTCAACAAAGGATCGATGAACTGATGTTGTATCCTTAGAATCTCATACCACGTTTATACAGCGTGAAGTTTATGAAGGATTATCTCAGGTTATTTACTTCAACCAATATTCTGTTCTGTTTCAGATGGTAAGATAATTTCAAATATTAATGTCGGTTCCATCAGCTGAAAGTATCACTTCACTCAGTAGTGATCTTTGCTACGATATACTGAGGCGTCTGGATGGCGCTACATTGGCCAGCGCCGCCTGTGCTTGTGCTACATTCTGCTCTATTTCGAAAGAGGAAAGGCTGTGGGAAAATGTCTGCTGTTCCATGTGGCCTTCGACCGAAAGAGATGAGGTGAAGCACTTGATATCTTCAATTGGCGGGTTCAGAAAATTTTATGCAGACTGTTTTCCCCTAATAGTTCATAAGGAGGTTCCCGAATTTCACTGGGGCGACTACCACGACTATCCAGAGGAATGGACCGAAGCCGAATATTATGGGGACGAGGATGAAATCGAAAGCATCTCCCCCTCGGATTTCGTCTCCATTGTGGATATCAGGTTCAAGGACACTACAATTTTCTCAAAAGTCCTTTGGGCTATTCCCAACACGAACGGCTTCAACGGTTGGTTCTACAACTGCCCTTTCCGAATCGATCTCCTTGCATATTCATCCCGAGACAACAACAACAACAACCAATCCGAAAAACCAGATCACGAGGTTATGGTTCCACTGCCCGACAGCCTCCCCCCATTTTGGTCCATGGAGAGGGAAAGGAAAGACGGGAAGCTCTGGCAGGAGCTCCGGGATGGCATCAGGCTGAGCTGGATTCTCATCAATCGAAAAACCAAGAAAGCAGCGAATCTGTCGAGCTGGAGCCCCATTGGGGGGCAGAGACATTGGCCCACGGACGATGATTTCTTGCTGCGATTCGGTTCCATCCTCCCCGCGAAGGACATTCTCCCTTGTCCGCTGGTGGAATGCATCCTCATCATGAAGCTCAAAGTGGTTGTTGTTCGACCGGAGGGGGAGGGCGAAGGCCCGGAGAATACAGGGCTCAAGTTAACGGAGGTGAGTATGCAGGTAGGGGACATGGAAGGGTCGTATGTGAACGGGCGAAACAGCTTGGTTGTCCTGAAGGAGGCACTGCAGGGGTCTCCTAGAAGCAAGAACTACAGCGAGGCGCTGGAGTCGTGCCTTCGGTACGCGAGAGTGCGGAGCGAGCTCAAGGAGGAGAAGCTGAGGTACGAAAGCTGGATGGATACAATGTGGATCCTGGGGAGCATTGCTGCCTGTGTTACATTTTGTCTCTACTGTTTGTAATGGTTGCCAAATGATCAATCAATTTGTGGTGAAATGTAGTATTAAGTTGTGGAAAATAATGTTGAGATGATTTGGTTAGAGCCCATGTTTCATTTTCGTTGAATATTTTGACATTGGACGTTGGGGGTCATTGGTAATGATTGGGAAGCATGTTGGATTCACGGGTCCTGGCATCCGGGAGAAAATTGTGTGGATGTAGCTGGTGTTGGAGGTCCGGATGCAGAAGCGGATGCCCAATGGAGTATTTTGGGTTTCCGTCGGTGGAATATGTCGTTCCATTTTTGTGATATTGCTAGGATTGGGGAAAAATACCGAATATACCGCATACCGTACATACCGTATCAAAAAAATACCGAGAATACCGAAATTTTCGGTATACCGTAATTTTCGGTACGGTATGATATCGTACCGGAAGATTTCGGTACGGTAACGGTATAAATTTTTTGATACCGCAATATACGTTACCGTACCGAAATTCGGTATATACCGCGGTATCGATATGTCGGTATGTACCGATTGTTCGGTATGTCGGTATATACCGAAGGTTCGGTATAGCGGTATATACCAAACTTACCGAAATATCGGTATGACAATGGTATGGAAATATTTCATACCGAAACTTTCGGTATACTGAAGACCCGTATACCTACGGTATGAAAATTTTCATACCGTGAAGTTCGGTACGGTATACAATACGGCGAAATTTTTTCAGTATACCGTATTGACCCACCCACCCTAGATATTGTTAGTAGAAATAAAAGTTTGAGACATAATAATATCAATTACTAACTTTTAAAAATTTATGTATTACTAAAAGAAGATGGTAAATAAATGGGGAATAAATAATGATACAAAAAAGTTTTTAATTGCTCAGTCTATATAGGAGTATAATATATCATCCTATCCTGGAATGGGTAAAAGAAAATGCTAATTAATGATTAGATGCAATATTTTTAAAAAATTTAAGGAAAAAATTAGTAAGGGGAAAAAATGTAGATAGAGCAGAAATTATTTATGATTAAAATCATTAAATATACTAAAATTCTACCGTTAAATAACTAAAATCAATTGGAAAGTGGCGGGTGAGTTTATGTGCAGATGGTTTGCACAAGCTTATGATGCAGCTGTGTTGGAAGAATTTAATTTTGCGATGTTTGTATTTTTTACATCACAAAAATAATCTCACTCATCACAAATTACTAAACATCCCCACTTCCTACAGCTGTACTTGCTGGTTAAGGATTTGAATTCTCAAGATACTCTTAGTCATTTTTATTTTTTTTTATCATCTTTAATTTATTCATTGAAGTATTTTAGAACAATTATTACTAATTAAACCTTAGTTATCAATTTTAACATAATATTATTATAATTACTATGATATAATTATATAAAATAAATAATCTACTTATGCTTTCCTCATATAAGTAAATTGAAACACATGCAGAAGATAGAGATGACAAAAGTCTGAAGTACAACAATATTTTAATTAGGACAGCTCGATCTCACCTGTGTCGGGGCTAAATTTAATGTGATGCAGACAAGCCGGTGACGGTGTGTTGGGCACGTATGTATCAATCCGATTTTTATAATGGCATAACAATTGCCAGCAAGTGCATGTAACGCTAAAAATGATATGTAACCCTTTGTAAAGTGATGTATAAGACTTATAAAGTGATGTATAGATGGTAGTTTGTTTTTTTATTAGTTTTTTATTCATATAATCCATTCATCACTTTTTTTTATACTCACACAACATTTCATATACACATACTTATCACTTTTGAATGTGCTAGCACCTATAGGCCGCCAGCACCCAAACGATTTCCCGTATGTATGTAGGAGTGAAACAGAGAAGAACTCGTGCCTCATTATAATTGTTATGGACCCACCTAATACATATGACAATACAGATTTTTAACGGATAATAATTTAAATTGTGTACAATAAAAAATTATAAAAATTTAATATTCTTAAACTACAAGATTAAATAAATTTAATAAGATTTCAATTGACTATATTTTTTCTTATATAACTATAATAAAAATTTAAATTAAACTTGAAAAGTAAATAATGTCACTCAAACAATTTGATGAGACGGAGGAAGTACTAGTAGTCAAGTAAGTTACCGAAATGCCAAATAATTCCTCAGGCCCGTGCGTGTCGTGTCGTGTAGCGATGATTTTTATCATTTTACTACTGTGTCTGTATGTTGCTGCCTGGAGATATGTACCTCATTTATTCCCAGTCCCAGTCCCACTCAAATTCATGATTATTGCCCCAATAATTCAAACTTCAAATATTTTTCGGCCCCACATTTGGGAAAATAATACTAACCCCGTTCCATCTAATTTGTCTTGTTTGATTTCGTCACACAATTCAATGCACATTTTTAATTGTTAATATCTTCAATTATATACAATGAAAAATTATGTAAAATATATATTCCAAAACTACATGATTATACGATTCTAGTAAGACCCAACTCGATTATTTTTTTCAAATATATATTTATAAAAAAATTGAGTCAATGCTGAACAATAAACAGTGCATCTGTTCACTCCACTTGTGTTTCCGGGGGTGACATTGGGAGGTGATGGAGTATGACAGAAAGCTTCCTCAAGCCTGCGCTAAATTTGTTGCATGACTCGAGTCTGGAGAGCCTCTCCCCATAAGGAATTCCCTCTCGCTACTTCGGTAGCTAAGGTGTCTATGCGCTCAGTGATTTCAGTGACTCAGCGCCTCAGTTTCATCTAGGGTTCGGCGCGTAGGAGTAAATAAAATCAAGAGGACCTCAAATAGAGACACTGTATTTCAATTTTCAAAGTTAGAATCTCGAGGCTTGGAAATTGGTTTCGAATTGTCTCCAACGGCAATCTCTCCATGATTATTCACGAATACTGGAATATAAGTATATGCAAATCTTGAGAGTGGTTAAATTTCTTGAATTTCAACTGAAAGCGGAAAATACGTGGGATGGATGTTGGTCATTGGGGTCGACCCCACTGTCCCCACCCCAACCCCACCTTCACATACTCTAACTCCCCCTCGTGTCTCCTTTCCCCTTCTACACATTTTCCCGATTCCTCCAATTGCATTTTCCGCTGCCAAGAACTTCATCGCTTATCCCCTCACTCGTTAAATGATCAGTTATCCATTTGGCCCACATTCAATTGTCAACTTTCTCCATTCGTCTTTTTTTTTTTTTTTTTGTGTTTTCAGTTCTTGTTTGAATTGGAAAAAAGGCAAAAAGAAAGAACAGGAGGGGGGCCTTTCGATACATGAATTGGTTCAATGCTGTATGGTCAGGATTTGTGAATCTTGTCTTTCAGGGTATTGAATAGGCTCTATTACAGAATGACCCACTTTGATTTCCTGAAGAAATTGAAGTTCTTGAAGTCCCAGGAGGCGAGTCCTGGCGTTCTTGGGTGCTTCCTTTTCTCCGTCGGTTTGCTATTTTGCCTGTTTATGTTGGATTACAGGATTGTGGATCGTTTTGGTTTCCACTGGGATTCAGTGTTGGGTCCCCCACTGGAATCAGGGAAAGTTGGATTTCTTGAGGAAGGGGGAGGGGATTGTGATATATTTCAAGGGAATTGGGTTTTGGATGAAAGATATCCACTTTATCAGTCGCGGGATTGTATGTTCTTGGATGAGGGTTTTAGATGTAGTGAAAATGGTAGGCCTGATGATGTATACACCAAGTGGCGTTGGCAGCCAAAGTATTGCGATTTGCCCAGGTTCTCTTGTTTTTACTGTTTTTTCAACCTGTGCCTTTTTGTGTGTTTTTGTGCATTTTTAGTTTGTTCGTTCAACTTTAAAATATTTTTGAGGTTTCTTGCTGGAACAGTTAAGTATTGGTGTGCTCTAGTTTGTCGGCTACTGGATTCCATGGAGAATGATTTTCCTGCTTTCTTTTAGTTGAAGATAAGTGTATAAAAAATTGACCCGTCTTGTTCGAAAATTGACCCGTCTTGTAAGAAAAGGAAGGTTCAATGCACAAATATACTACCATCAATTAGGACTTAGAAGATGTGAATTCAATGGAGCCTTACGTCTCAGCCTAAGAAGCGAATAATAGCCAAGAACATAGAATTGAAGAAACTTGGTGAATTTTAATGTTGATGAACTCCTGGATTGAATACACAAAAGAATTCAATGAGGCTGATTTGTCAGGAAAATGATAAATTTCTACATTGTTCAACTTTGTGGTTGTAGCCTTGTAGGACTAATTATCAGTTTCTTTGGATTGAATACACAAAAGAATTCAATGAGGCTGATGCGTCTCTTTTGTTGATGTTTACCCTGGAAGCAGATTTGATGCGAAGGTTATGCTGGAAAAGTTGCAGAACAAACGACTAGCATTTGTGGGAGATTCTATAGGAAGGAATCAGTGGGAATCCCTTCTCTGCATGCTATCTTCTGTAGTTCCGAATAAAACATCAATATATGAAGTGAATGGGAACCCAATCACAAAGCACTCTGGCTTTTTAATCTTTAAATTCATAGACTTTAACTGCACAGTCGAATACTACAGAGCTCCGTTTCTAGTGTTGCAGAGCCGGCCTCCAGCCGGTGCTCCTAAACATGTGAGCACGACGTTGAAGCTGGATCAAATGGATTGGAGCTCCGCGCGGTGGAAGAGTGCAGATTTTCTGGTTTTCAACACTGGGCGCTGGTGGAATTATGAGAAGACCATCAAATGGTAGAGTTTTGCTTTTCTAGTCATATTCGATATTTCTATGACAATGCATTATTGCATTCTGCTATTTTGATTAGCTCCATAATGCTGTTTTCGGGCCATCTGATTTCTGTATAATTCAAAAGAATCAATCTTGTTGCTGTAACAGGGGTTGTTACTTTCAAGAGGGGACGGAGATAAAGATGGAGATGACCATCGAAAAGGCATTCCAAAGATCCATCAAGACCTTAGCGGATTGGATAAACCGGGAAGTAAATTTGTCCAAGACTCGAGTCATCTTCAGATCCTATGCTCCTGTACATTTCATGTATCTTCATCTCCCTTCAACTTATAAGTAGCTTCATGCTTCTATTATTCCTCGACTGTCTACAAAAATCTGTATTGTCTGTGTTATAGAGGCGGGGGCTGGAACAACGGTGGCAGCTGTAATCTGGAAACCACACCCGATTTGAGTACTTTGCCAGCAGCTTCTGACTCATTCCCCGAGTACAAAACAGTTCTCAATGGCTTATCGGAACATATCAGGATGGGAAATATTGAATTCTTGAACATAACAAGCTTAACCTCCCTGAGAAAAGACGGCCATTCTTCCTTGTATTATTTAGGCCCTGGAGTTGCACCGCCTCCTGGCCAACAAGACTGCAGCCATTGGTGCCTTCCTGGTGTCCCCGACACATGGAACGAACTCCTCTATGCACTGTTGCTCAAACAGAAGATTCCTCAGAAACAATGACTCGTCACTTGCAACGAGAAGCAGACTTCATAGAAACAACCGACGCTAAAGAGCACAAGGTTCGTCCTTTGGGATGTGCTTGCTGTCACAGTGAGCACCTTCGCGACTCGCGAACATTCAGGTCAGTTCCACATTGTTATACTTGGAGCTGGTAATGATTCTGGTTCATTTTGGTCAGGTAATTGCAAGTTTTTAGCTAGAAATTCAGGATCAAAATTTGTACTTGTAGAGACAAAAAAAAAGCCCCAATTATTACAGTAGCTGTATCTCGTGTGGTCAGCCTTATCATTGTTAATAAATTTTTCTCAAATATTTATCTATACACACACACAAGCTGCAGGTATATATATATATATATATACGTTGTTAAACATCAACCCTCCTGGCTCGGAAATTTGCAATTCCCCCCAACACCTCCACTTTCTGTGCCAAGGTCTCAACTTTATCCACAATCTCCAGCAGTAAGAAACAGAAGCTGGTGATGGCAAGATTTTCATCAGTTTTATCAACTTCCATCTTGCAGGATGCCGGCGAGAACGATTGAGGGGTTATTTGTAATTTCATGGATTGTAGTTTTGGGGTTATGAGTGCCTTGGTTGGTGTTTGCTCCATGTTCTTGATCCCTTCTCCAAGCTCTTTCAATATCCATCCTACTGTCAGATTGAAATTTTCACAAGGATCCTTCATTGCCTGCCTCTGAATTGCTGGTGGCTGTTGAATTTGAGAAGTAATTAGGAAAAGTGGTTTGTACTGATTAATGAAGTGAGATGATTAACGAATGTTAGATGGTAAACTTGCCTGTTTAGGGGATTGAAGGCATCCTTTTAAAGACAGAATTGCAACCGAAACTTCTCTCAGATGCTCCCCAATTTCCAAGTAATTTCCCCATGGATAGTTCAATCCAAATTTCCCATGCCATGGCTCCCATTTTGCAAAATTTGCCTGTCAATTTGATTAAATTATTATCAAATATATATATATATATATATGTATATATAATAAATGAGACAGCTATGCTTGTGATGGCTTAGTGGCATTAAATTAAATGAAAATGCTTAGTAACTGCTGAATGCATCAACACACTTGTTTAATACAAATGGAGAGACGTTTAATGACTTAATTATGTTTAGTTATTGATTAACCGTAATCAAAAAATATACTACTGCGTAATATTTAATCCATTTCAATATACTTGTCCAGCATCGTATTATAGAACCACTGCAGCAACTGCACAACTAACTCTTACATATTCAACAGCTGTTGAATAAATTCAATAGAGTTGTTGAACAAGAGTTGAAATGAGCATACTCAACAATACCAGGAAAAACAGTGCTGAATTATCAGAAATGAATTAATAGAAGTAATTACCAGCAAGTCATCATTTGATTTGGAATTGAGCACTGATTTGCAAGCCTGGACATGATCACTGATCCCTCCTCCTCCTCCTCCCTCTTCACAACCCTTCTCATCACTTCCCATTTTGAAATATTCATCCAAGCACCCTATATATTCAACAACAAAAAAAAATATATATATATATATAATTGACTCAAGATCTGAACAAGAAATATAGAATAAAAGTTGCAGTGTTGCAGGCAATGCATGCCTTGGAGAGCAGTGGCCAATTTATGGAACTTTGAGGCCGTGGAGAAATGAAGCTGATCACTTGCCCAGAAGGGGAAGACAGCGAGGCTGACAAATATGCAGACGGCGAAGCCCATGGCAATGGTGGCCAACCTGCTCTGTGCCACCTTGAATATCTTGTCCGCGCGAACCCCAGAAACAGCCACGAGGTTGAAGGTCAGGATGGCGATCATGAATCCGTAGTCGTATCTCTTCTTCAGCATTGGAATCTGCCTGCAATACGTGGCAGCACATCCTGACCAACACACACATTAATTCCATAACATTCAGAACATCATCCAACACAGATGGACAAGTAGTTCATGGATGAATAAACCAGTGAAAAATTTTTTACCAAAGAGGAAGAGAGAAGAAGCAATGACGATGGCCTGCCCAACCCCGCCGACCTTATCCGCGGCAACCGAAGCCGCACACCCCAATCCACCGCCAACGCACGTCCCGATCGCCCGGTTGATCCCTTTACCTAATGTGGCGCCCGCGTAGAACTCGAACATGACGACGACGGTCATGATCGCCCACATGGCATTCTCCCCGACCTGATCGAACATGGGGCGGAGCAGATAGATGAGGGAGACGATGACCAAGGCGATCCCGACCTTGGCGCTGTGGATGATGCTCCTCCTGTCCGCATTATTATTACAGCCTAGTTTGCTCAGAAAATGAACAAGGGACGTGATGAATCCCCGTCGTCCTCCTTGTCCTGTGCAGGTGAAGGCGGCGGCGGCGGCAGATTCTTCCCCGGCCGGCTTTGTACTGGTATTTGCAGTGGATTTCATCATATATCGTGTATTATGATCAGTATTGGGGTGCAGGTAAAATTGGAGGAGCAGAATAGTAGTATTCTTTGTGAGGAAGGATGATGGATTAGTGTTTGGGTGCCCATGTCACTTTTGAGTGCTTTGTGTATTGCATTTATATAATATAGGCATGGACATGGAACTTTGGATTGCATGGATGATGGACAGACACTCCCATATTATTTCATTTCTTGTCCCACTCTCAAAAATAGGAGTATTTCACTATTATTATTATAATGAGATTTGTTTTAATTTATGCCCGCGAAAAGGTGACACTGAGCCAAAGGTACCCCACCATTTCTTAGGCCCTGTTCTATAGGCCTTAATTTTTCTGGTCTGATCTGAATTTATAAGATCTGGTCTGGTCTGATCTGAATTTGTCCGGTCTGGTCTGAATGTTTCTGGTCTGGTCTGATTCCATCTGGTCTGGTCTGATCTGGTCTGATCTTATTTTCTCTATATTATTATAATGATTTGATCTGATCTGATCTGGACTGATCTGATCTGGTCTGGTCTGATCTTATTTAATCTGATCTGATCTTAATGTTTCTTATCTGATCTGGTCTGGTCTAATTTTTATAAAAAAATATGTAATAAGGTCTGAAAATAAGTCCTAGAGAACGGGTTCTTAATTAAGAAAAAAGATATTGTCACAACTTATACATATTAATTTTATAGTTCATTTTTCGTATCTTATCACAACCTTTTAACTATTACACTTGAGCTCAAAATATAAATTTTTAAATAGTTATATATTGCCTTAGAATTGTAGTCGAAAACGATCTATGATCTATCTATCTGTGACTGTGAATAGTCAAGCAGGGGTTTCTTTAAATAATTTGCCCAATAAAACCAAAAAAATTGTAAATGGAAAATTAATAAATGCAACCAATATTAACATGGTCGGTCTATATATGCATACATACATGTACTTAATTTATTTCAAATGATTTTATTTCGTTAATAATAAACGGAAGATTAGAAGCTGGGCAAGCTAAAGTGGGATTATTATATACGTGCCACTAATTAATGCAGTATTAATAGTAATTGTCACTAAAGCTCATCATCATATCATGAGCAAGTTAAGTCAAAAACAGTATCATGAATCCAAGTCCAACTTAATTCTAGATTATCTCTTACACAAACCAAAACCCTATCAATTAGCTAACATATACTTATATTATCTATATATATATATTTAAAATTAGGAAAAGAAGATAGAAACATTTATTAAATTAATATATATGAAAACATATCTTTTGATGTAACCACACTATTTACATGAGACGACAGAGAGTGTTGGACCCAATAGAAAGATACAAATAAGCTATAATAACCTTTTATTTATGTACATTTATATACACACATGTCACTATGAAATTTGTTCGTGACAATGTACATCTGATCACCATATGGTGGCTTGTCTGGCTGTCACACATATATTTAGAGACAAAATGAAACGCCTAGTACATGAAGTATATATATCATCTATAAGTGTAATACATAAAATAATTTTATATTAGGAGATATGAAAATCAAAGGTGTTGGATGACTCAACATTCACTTATACTTACAGCGACACTCAAAATACAATCCGTACATCTCTCTCGTCTGTGCAAAAAAGTTGGTACTAAGTATATACTCCCTCTGTCACATTATTTCTGTCTCAAAATTTTTGGACACGTCGTTCAATACATTTGTTTAACACTTAATATCTTAAAATGTACATATGTAAAAATTATGTAAAATGTATATTCTAAAACTACTGTACATGATTAGACGAATATAATGAGACCAAACTTGACTATATTTTTTCTTATATATTTGTGATAACATTAGGTCAAAGTTGATTAATAAACAATGTTAAAAGTCAAAATGGGACACTCCTGGCGGGACGGAGGGAGTGATTTATAATCACTCTCAACTCAAGTTGACTGATCATTTTGTCAAGTGGAAAATTCCTGTAGAACTTCATCAGTCAAACGAATATTTCGCTTGGGTCAAACAAATATATATAAGTGAGGAGTTAAAAGTTATAAGTAATTTCTAAGTTGTTTTTTTTCTAAAAAAAAAAAAGAAAATTATTTTTTTGGGTATAATTTTAATATTACTAAATCAACTTTTTACCATCCAGAAAAAGGCTTTTGCTTAGAAGCAAAAGCCCTAAGCAAAAGCCAAAAATTTTAAAAATAAGATTACTGCAAACTGGCCCGGCCCTTCTTAGAGATATGAGTAATATTTTATACTATATTACATATTTCTTTTATTTTTCTTTTTTTGTCAATTTTTTTAATCATTATATTTATAATTTAATTGAATCCACAGTTTGGAGCAGTTTTAGTTATTATATTTTTTCAAAAATATAATACTGTAACTTTTCTTTTCTTTTCTTTTTTATACATTTTTCTAAAACTATATATTTAAATTTCAGTATATATTGAGATCAACAGTGGAATTCAAAAATTTCAAATTTAATCATCACTGTCAATTAACTAATTCAATTTTTATATTATAATAATAATCCCTTTAGTAATTAGTTTTTAATTATAAATCACAATAGTTGGAGTAAATTAATTAATTACTAGTATAAAAAATTTAAATCATGATTTAATTGTCCCATGTGTTTGTCATTCTAGTATAGTTTATATAAATATCGAGTCTTTTTTCCTTAATAATGCATTATCATCGTGCACTATAATGTATGAAGTAGTATATAATAGGGAATATGGATTTGACCTAGTGGTCGTCATGTTCCCTAACTTCCAACCTTATGGTTGGTTATTCGATTCCCATCCGGTCCTCTATCTATGCGTCAATATTTGCCAAAAAAATAATGTACTGTATAATATACTACTCCTATTAAATATAGTAATAAGACAGTAAATGATATATTTAAAATGTAAAACTAAAGGAGAGAGGCTAAGGTGCGGTTTCTGCAAGAACGTAATGGTAATAAAATGTATAAAGTTTATTTTGCAATCTATTATTATAACATAAAAAAATAAAAAAAATGATTAAATACATCAAATTATATTTATTAAAAGAAAAACTCAAAATACATCATAGAAACTCTAAAAAACATATTCAAAAATACATACTCATATTCTCGATATGTTAAATACTAGTAATATCCAACACCATATCCGGACCGAGCTAGAAAGTACATGCATTAGTTATAGAAGCAAATGAAATTAAATTGCAAGAATATTATTCTATATTAATACATATATATATAGGGGTGTAAATGAGACTGATAGGCTCGTGAATTGTTCGAGCTCGGCTCGGTCAAAATTCGGTTCAAGCTCGACTCGAAACGGCTCGGTTCGAGTTCGAGCTCGGCTCGTAACACACACGATCTCAAGCCGAGCCAACCACTATTCGGCTCGAAAGCTCGATAATAGGCTCGATTTATTTTTATACATATATTTATTTATTATTAAATATAGAAATTATATAAAATATTCAAAGTATAGTATTATTATTGTTTATATCTTTTAATTTTTAAATTAAAAATATATTATTAATTAAATATATATTTTTAAAATTACTTAAATATGTAGATTAAATTAAATATAATTAAATATATACAATATATTAAATATAATTTCTTTTATGAATTATGTGAAAATGAAAATGATACTAGTTCGAGCTCGGCTCGACTCTGTCAAAGCTCGGTCAACACTCGGCTCGAAGTAGCTCGGTCAACGTTCGGCTCGGTCAAAGCTCGGCTCGAATTCTTATGAGCTCAAGCCGAGCTTACCACTATTCGGGCTCGGCTCGGCTCGTTTACACTCCTATATATATATATATATATATATTTATCATATATAATAATTATATTGGAGGGAATTGAATTTTAGTAATAGACTACATATATACAGTGTGACACGTTGTGAACACGGGCTGCTAAGCTCCCACTATTTAATTTGTCTATCTCAAGACACAAGTACTATATAAGCAAAGGAATTATACACACACACTCACCATGACCTAATAAATACTTGTACACTTTTTGTCTGTATTCAAGAAATGAAATTGTTGGCTGCGACTACTTTAATTTTCAGGTTATATTTCCTTAGCTAGCTTTTTGTGATACCAAAAAGCCCCACTAATGAATTCTCAAGATTTTTCCTTGTTATATTGGCCTGTAATTTTATTTCCTGAACTAACATCATGATGTCGACAGTAAATCTAATGGGTAATTAAAAAAGGGAATGAAAAATTAGTAGTATAACATGTACTGCTACTATATACGGACACTTGGTGCAGTGATGATGTCATAATCATGAGATCCCACTTGAAATAATAATGAGTTCTTGTCCAAGGATATACATTTGTGACTGTGTGTGGTTGGGCATGTATACATTAGTATATTATATTGTTTCATTGAAAAGTTTAAGAAAGCAATTTTTAGAATCTTGGCTATTTTATTACTCTATAGTACTAGTAGTATTATTTTTCTTTTTTTTTTCTTGGTAAATATTAACACTCATATGTCACTAGTATTATTTTTCTTTGAAAGAGAGAAAATTAAATTTATGGATAAATAAACATTGATCAGAGATAGGAGGAGGATGAGAATAAAGCAACAAAGAATGTATGCGTAATGCGTAGCATAGCACTATCACCCACCTTAGCTTATGATGCATCATCGCCCCAATTCACACCAATTAACTATATACTGTTATCTTTTAAATGCATCATTCCTACGTTTCATGCAGTCCAAGACATATTTTCAAAGGTTAATAACTCAAATTGTACATAAATAAAAATTATAAAAATTTGATATTCTAAAACTACGTGATTAGACAAATCTAACAAGATCTCACTTAACTAAATTTTTTTTATATAACTATGTTAAAAAAATTAATTAATGTTACTCAATGAATAATTATTACTATACAAATGGATCACTTATTTGAGAACAGAGGTAGTATATAGTATAATGTATATTTAATTTCTCTATGTATCATTAAATTTATTATATTATATATACACACACATTTAGAATACACACACATTACAGCAGCTCCGAATGATCAACCTTCTTTGGAATAAAATACTTGTAATAATTAAGAGTTAAATTCTTTTTTGGACCATTACAAGGTACCAATTCCGTTTTTAGGCCATGACTTATTTATATTATGATTTTTAGCCATAATAGGACAATTGGGCTCACTTTATGGCCAATTTGGCAAAATCAATTTGCATTCGGGCCGCGTGTGCTGAACGTGCTAAATGGATCACGCGCCGGCATAATTTGTCCCTTTGAATCCTGTACGGACTCAGTTTGCCCAATTTTTCACCCAAATGATATAGGTTCTCCTCCACAATCAAAATTGGGCGCGATTGAAACCATAAAATCAAATCCAACGTTTCCCCAATTTCGCGTGACAGATTACATCCGGATTCGTGGTTCGGTCACAACGCCGACGTATGAATCGTATACGTGTTGTGAGACAGTAGCGTCGATATATTTTAGTTTGGTATCAAAGCTCCCTGCTCCCTCGATATACTATCGTCATTTATTTTGAAATTTGGTAATAGTTACGTGATTCCAGTTACTGTACGTGAATGTATGAAAATTGTATTTGTAGATTCTGAAATTTTCATCGATTTTGTTATATGTCGATCGGAAGTGTATCTTGAGCTTACGGTTGTAATCGATAGGCAATTTTGATTGAAATTGATATTAAGTTTGCTGCAATCGGTGAAGAAAAGGCCTCATATGAAGTGTAACCGTTTTTCCGGCCAAAAATTGAAGATTTCCGGCCAAGAAATGGTACAGCACGCTACTGTGAGACTTTCTGAAATCCAAATGTAGATCCTGATCATTGTGACAAGGAGAGTTGAATGCATATAAGTTTCACCATTTTTGGAAGAGTTTGGACATTCACCGGATTTACTATTCACTTTCTTCTCCGATGAGCCAATTCTTCTCCGGCGATGTTGTTATTGTCTGGAAGCATCAACGAGATCCTTACGAGGTTTAGATTCATATTCTACCTCAATTTTATTAATTAGATCGCATCTTTCACAAGTTCGAACGAGTTGCAGGTTGAATATTATTGTTCGATAAAATTAGGGTTTTCGTACGAGAGAGTTTGAACATCCATGGCTTCTGGCAGCATCGAAGTTGTTTTTTGAATTGAAGTCTAACATGTTGAATTATCTACATCATGTTTGGGAAATTTTGGTACTTCAAAGGGACATCAAGTCTGGCAATGTGCTGCTCCACGGTGACAGAGGGTTAGGTTAGGTGATTTTGGGCAAGCAAAACTCTATACACACAACTCTATACTCGGCGCCTGAGGTTGTGACCAAGTGTTTTAAAATCCGGCAAAAATCCGTCAAGTATATCTCACACGGCCCAGTTAATGTTTGGATGGGTCAAATTGGCCCTAAAGTGAGCCCGATTGCCCTATTATGGCTAAAAATCATAATATGAATAAGTCATGGCCTAAAAACGGAATTGGTACCTTGTAATGGTCCAAAAAAACATTTAACTCAATAATTAAAGTATAAATAGAATGTGTTGTTTTATTTTAGACAGATGCTGCCTTGGAGACGCCTCATGTGGACAATTCAAACAGTGTTGTTTATAGAAAGTGGTTTTCAAAAATTCAACATACAGGCGTATTTTTCTGAATTAATAATTTTTAAAATTATTTTATACGGGTGGCTATTTTTTTAAATATATATATTTGTGGGGAAAAAAAAGTGATTAATGATGGGTATATGAAAGTGAAGGTCCCATAATGGGTACTCCATCCGTTCTTTTTTAGTTGTATTTCTAGCAAATATTACACAAACCAAGAAATACAATTATTACCACACAATCTTCCATTTCTACCCCTCTCATTTATCAAGAAATGTACTTGGGGTGGAGAGAATGAACATCATTGGGGGACTAAAGGGGTAATATTGAAAAACTTTCATAGAAATACCTAAAATAACAACTATTGTGAAACACTTTTTTTATCTCTCAAAAGACTACTGTTTTGGAACGGATGGAGTATATTCCAGTACGTACTCACCATTGCTAATTGGTCACAATTCCCAATATACATTTTTTACGTACTTTTAAATGTATAGTGATGAGAGGATGATGAGTAATCCACCTTGAAAGTTGTTTGGTTTTTTTATTCATTTATTGCTACAAAATGCATATTTATGCATAAAGATATGGAGATTGGAGTATTTTAATAATGGTGGTAAAAGGTATAGGGCAAGAAACCTAACCAAGACTTACAAAAATGCAAATCAATTTGAGTTTAGTAAGAAATACTTTTCGATTTCAATTTCAGTTAATCGACGATTAGTTTTCTTAATTTATTTTTCAATAAGTTAGGGACTGGCTTGTGTGCTGTTATCTATATTTGCATAATGATGGCACATGGTCAAGAAGTGATGCAACGGAACAATTTTTTTTTTTTTTTTTTTTTTTGCGTTCATAAAAATGATAAGTCAATAAGTGGTGGCACAAGATCAATGAATAATGCCACGGGATCAATAAGTGACGGCAACAGAATAATTAATGTGATCTACATCATCACTTCTTGAGTATCTCCTATCATTGTGAATGTACAAGCCAGTGCCATGCCTATACAGTAACTGAATTGAATAAGTTATATTATGAGAGAATTACTTGAAATATCATATGGATCACTTTCAAATTAAAACTGTAAGAAATAAACTAATAATCAGATTTAGAATTTTATTTAAAAATATTCAAATTACATAGTATAGTATTATTTAGTCGAGTATTATTCAATAATAAAATAATGTTAATATACGTATGTTATATACATTTGAAATTAAATCTCTCTATAAAATTATTATGTACAACATTAGTAAGAATATGTATTTTTCTGTAACAAATAAATATTTTGGAATAAATAACTTATTGATCTACTCCTCTAACATGTCGCTGATAATTAATTTAAAAATGGTTGAAATGTAGAACACAATTAAGAAAATAAAATTAAGTGGTTTGTTTAATTTAATTAGGGGGGAAATATATTTTGAATGTTGACCCGAAGCTTTGGATGATTCTAGCAAAAATTCCAACAATATTTATTCAACTTGAAAGGTGCGTGGAGAAAAAAAATAGGAAAAGTTCCCCGCCCCAACGATCTCCCGAGTGAGGGGGACTCTGTGTGGGACCCATTCCCACCCCAAACGCATAAAAATAAAAATAATAAAAAATAAAAAATAAATTAGTGCTACTACCAAGTAAAATATCCTTACCAATCCGTAGCACGGAATTGTATTTGTAGTGCGCCCAATTGATGTCCCGTCCCACATGCCACACACGCATCAAACTAATTTTTACTCTATGTAATAATCTACCTACTATTTTATCTATTGTATTCTTCTTCTTCACAATATTTCAACTTTTAACTCACCATTTTCCATTTCTATTTCAACTTTTAAACACTAATGTGCTCCATTTCTGGACTTCAAATATTCATGGCATTCATTCTTTATTTATAATATATATATATATATATATATAGATATGTGTGTGCGCGCACGCACACAACTATGCACAATTCACTTAAATTTATGAAACGAGTATTGAAATAAATTTTATTTGGCTCGTTAAGCTAACGAGTGAGTCGAGCTCAAGTTATGAACAAGTCAAACCGAGCTCAAGTATAATGAAAGCATATATATACAAGGATTAATTAGCCAATTGAATTAAGTGTTGGAGTTGAGGATTTCATGACTAACCCCAATTAATCTTCTCCTATTTTCCCGGTGTAATAGATGACATATTATTTCGTTTTCCGTTGTTGTAGAAAAGAATTAAATATTACTAATATTTAAATAGGCACATATATATATATACTAGAAATCATCCGCCGCGCGCTACGCCGCGCTGGACGACGGATGGATTTTCACTTTTATGTGGTCGTTGTGTATGATAGTGAAGGAATTTTGTAAAATGAAATGTAGAGTTTTTTTTTTGATAAATATACAAACCATCTGCGGAGCAGGCAATCTTAGTTTCTAGAATTTGCACTTTGTCGAAAATCAATCCAAAAGTTGTTTAATAAGAATTGGTGATGTGCTTACTCGTCTGCAACGAGTATGACTTCTTGTAGTGTGCCACGGCCTCGGGTCTTTGGTTGTGCAGAATCAATCACTGGTTTTTGGTTCAGTTTGAGCTCAAGGCTTGGGTGGAAATCTGGTAGGTCATTTCCTTGTGATTCAGCTGTCAGGACAGATAGTTCGTAAGTGGTGTAGAGTTTCAAGCAGTTGTAATGAAGCAAAAAGTACTCGTGATGAAGCAATTGTAATGAAGCAAATAGTTTCAAGCAGTTTCATGAGGGTGATGTACCGGTCAAATGCACAGCCTCGTATTATTGTTCCCTAGTATAAACCAAAAAGTACCGGCCGATTAGCATAGCATGAGGATGGAGTGAGGGAAGCAAGAATAATGGTGGCCTAAGTGAAACGAAGCAACCAGTGTCTACATAACACACTTGCCTGTTAAAAAACTTCTAAATTTAATGATTTAGTAATTATGAAACGAAAGAAACAGTGTTCTAAAGAAAAAAGAGGATAGGATTGTTGATTTCTTAAATCTGAGCATCATTGTGGACTAAATTAACACCACTCCTGCAATAATTAATTTTGCTATGAAAGAATGCTATAAATTTATTCAACACTTACTGGAAATCCAATTGAAACAAGTTCTAACTGTAATGAGCAGAGGTATAGAGGTATATAGGAGCTTCCTTCTCTTATTCGAACCATTTTGGACTAAAGGATGCAATAATCAGCCAACAAAGAACCCCTGTAGCTCAAATATAATTCAGTAAACAGTGTATAATTGAGTCAGTGGAAACTTAAGTTACTATAATTAGCCATCTTGATAAAGCGATGATGCACATGCTTTGACAAGAAAAAGGAATAAATTACAATTTATTTATTTATTTATTTGCTTTTCTTTAGGGGCTTAAGCATTACTGGAGGAAAATGGCTAATGAATTACCTTTCAGGACAATACCATTTCTTCCAACCCTTTGATACAACACTTGAGCTACAAGATCAGAAAATAACAAAACAAATTAATTCTCAGCATAGTGAATGGTGTTGCTATACCAATAGGAAGAAATGGCTCCTTACTTTACTATCAACATCACGCAGTACATTTCACTAAAGTCTTGTCCCCTTACATTTCGGGTCACTGTAAGAGGAAACAACAGTGTCATATGATTATGAAGAGAGGCAGGTAGGGAACTGAGAATATTAACAAAAGTTAAGTGGATAACCAGTTTTATATACACATAGGAGCTTGAAGAAACAAATTAATAGGTGATATTACAGGCTTATTTCATCGCTCTCCAGATTTTCGCTTGCGGCATGCAGGTTTGTTGCTTCAAATAGGTAGTCTGTCTGGGCCTCACCGAAATTGTCCGAAATGATCTTGAATTCCCATGTCTGGCCTACTAACATTTCGCTGTCGACAAAGAACTGGTGCCAACCAACGGCCATTTTCAATGAGCCAATGTTATAAATAGTGAGTTGTTCCATTGCTCCACAAATCAAACACAAAGACTCACAATCAGACACTTAAAAAACACAGCTAAAACATGATCTTCTAACCCCCTATCCCCCTGTCAGGAAAACACATAACCATTCCAGCACACAAATCAAATCACAACTCAAATGCTGAATAAATTCTACTAAAGAGATGCACCAAATGAAGTTCAGCCATCAATTTATAAGGAATAGATATCTATCCACACGTGATCCCTCAAAACTCCATTTAGCAGAAGAAACAACAGTTTAAAAGCTTAGACAACTCAAACATCTACCGTACAAGCACCGAAATTGCAATGAAACGCGAAATACATTTAGATAATGATACTAAGCACAAACACCTCATAAAGCAGAATGATCTAGGGAAAAATAAATATAAAAAAAATAATTACCTTCCAATGATCTACAGCGTTTTTCATCGAGTAACTTCACATTGTGTTGACATCTTAGAGTTGGAAACGCTTGATTAAATGCAGTTTATAGGCCCGCATATTTAATATGATGAGAAAAAACAGCTTTGTTGAATACCTAAAGTGCATCCCAAAAAATCATTTGGAAGCCTAAAGCTGCAGAGCAAATTATTGTCTCTCAATAAAGTAAGACTTACCATTATTGTCTTCCTATATGCCCATCAGAAGTGGAGTGAGCTTTCTATAGCTAAGAGAATCCAGCTTCTTGAAGAACATTAACTGAGAGAAAGGTTTTGGAATCTGGTAGCAGAACAAATTTTAACAAACAAATTCAATGGGTAAGGGATTTACTTAAATCAAGATATTGGGAACTTATGAGCAGCAAATTAAAATAATTGTTAAAATTATAAAAGACTTACTAAAACCCAAAAACTTCACCTGCCCATTTCTTGAATTAGTGCGAGGCTTATAACTTGCCTGTTTGCTTGAAGTGGTCGCTCGAAATGGGTTGATGAACTCGAATGGCACTGGCTGTGATGCAAGGAGCATGCCTGCTATGACATAAAAAACAAGAAAATATGACCGCAAACCCTTCAAAGTCGCTGTATTCAGAAATCCCCTTATTCTAAGACATAGAAAAACAACCATGCCAATTTTAACCTACCCAAACAATCCATATTCCAAAATATTATGAAATGCGATGAGCGTAGAGACATTCCAAGGAGAAAAGGGAAAAAAAGGCCGAGGCCAAGAATGATAAACTGACTATTATCAACTAATTTGGCCAGAATCCAACACATATGCATAATCGATCAGAAAATCCTTGAATAGTCAATGAAGAAGCAAAGCCAGATAAAGCGAGCACAAATAAATGCAAGTGAAACATTTAAACAACACACTCATGTCTTTGCAGAATTAAAGAATAAATAAAGGTCAATCTTGGCTGTGTTCTGGATTCAAATAAGGTGCCAGTGAAGACATCAACACACTCATTGAAGCACTAACACAAATAAACATAAAGCTTAGGAGGCAAAAGAAACACGAACAATCCGATAAATGAAGTGTCTGAAAACTTAGCAGCTCGCTGGGAACAACAGAAATAGAAGATGAACTTTCTGGAACACCCAAGACACTAAAAATTACATAGTATCTGTTGAATGCAATTCTGGGCATAAGCATGCCACTTTTGACACTGTGGCACCAGAAAGTAGAGATAATATAACATTCAGTATCATAATTTAATTTTACATTTCATTTCATCTAATGGCTTGGTCTTGGTAAGAAAAATCCTTAATGTGTTCCATTTCCCAGGCCCAGTTCCCACTTATTGTTAACCAGACAGAATTGGCAACTGTAATGTCCATCGCACTAACAGATAGAAAGCTCCCAGAAACAGATGGATTATGAAAAATTCTGAGGTCGAAAGCACATCAGCTTAAAGTGTTCCAATCTGTGTTCTAATCCAACAGACAGTAGCAATTACATTTTTAAAAGTAGGAATTACTCGAAGATACATGCAACCACAAATCCCTATGTACCAATGTAACAAATACCTATAATAAGCAACAAGCTAAAAGAATCAACACCAGCAGATTCCATTGATACACAAGCAGCAAGCAAAAAGACAAGCAATGGGTAAAATCAAAGTATTGGAAGAAGAAAACAAATGCAGAAAAATGAAGCAAATTTAGAGAGGAAAAAATACACAAGAAACAAATAATCTAAAACACGGAAAGCCAATTATATTTGTCCTCTTAAAAATGGGTAAACACGGGAAGCCGAAATTGAGAGGGTGAATGAAACAGGGACTTACTGAGCAAGGCCAAGAGAAGCCTGAGGGGAAGTAGCGGCGAGCGAGCAAGGAGAGAACGAGAGAGGGCCGGAGGGAGGCAGGCGGCAGAGATCGAGAAATGGAGAAAAGCGGCGGCCGGGACTTTGCGGCAGGGAGGGAGGCAGGCGGCGCTGAGAGGAAGGGCAATCGATGAGGAGAGACAGCGCAGAATCTGAGAATTTGGGGGAGAAAACGGAAATTAGGGCAATGGAGGCCAAATTCCACATAGGAACACATACGAAAAGAAATTACAGAGAAATCAATAAAATAGGAATAGAGCACCAGCGAAGGCAACCACCTGGACGAGAGCAGAAGGGAACGGTTGCACCGCAGGACGGATGGCTTCGTAGGGGAACGCCGGTCACGTGATGCCTGCGAGACAGAGTCAGCAGAGGAAGTCGTCGAGCCTGGCTATTGATTCACAAGGACGGCCACCATGTGGGTCGACGGCGGTGCGGGCCATTGAACATGACAGCAGTACGGCGGCAGCGAGCTAGGGCACAATCAAGCGGAAGGCCGAACGGAGGGAGGACAGAAATCGGAGCTTGGGGCATTCCTGTGAGCGTTCCTGTGAAAGAAAAATAGGGCAACTCAGCAATTGAAAAATACGACGTAGTGTGGAAGAAGGGCAAAATGGAAAATCTAACCCTACATTTACTATTCCTCCCAACAGTAAACTTGCGTTGCATATATATATAATAGATGTATGTATGATAAGATGATAAATGAAAGAATGTATGGTGATACGATGTGTGATGATGAAAAGTTGGTAGCTAAGCTAATAAGTGAGAATCGAAGTGATGGAGCAATGAGGAATAGTACAAGATAAGTGCTAGCTCCAACACAAACCATTACTACTACTTAATAGTAGGACATACTCACCTTCATCATTTTATCCCTTTAATTTATTACATGAATATTGAAAGCCATATATACCATTTTTTTTTTGATAATGGTGACGTGAAAACGTCGGCTAAGAGGAAGACTAAAAAAGCTACAGAAGGGGGCAGGAAAAAGAAAAGCAATTAAATTAAATCCGAGGAAACCATGTTCCAAGGCGATCAGCAGCAAGGCTAGCACGGGTGTCGTCTGGCGGAAAAGCCCACGTCGTGTAGTACTCCAAGGATTTGGCACCTTTCTTTGCCAGGATGTCCGCAACCATATTGCCCTCTCTAAGGATGTGCGCCCATAAATAACCCGGCCGTCTACAAAGCATGTCCGAGATATTCTTCACAATAGGAAACAACAAGTGATCTTCAGGGACGCCCATTTGAACAAGCCGAAGCGCCTCAGTGGAGTCAGAGAAACATAAAGCCTCACGAATGCCCTTTTGGAATAGCAATTGAACACCACGCCAAATACCATTAAGCTCTGCAAGAAGGTTTGACGCCATACCGATGTAGCCCGAGAAACCTTCAACCCATTGGCCATCCCCTGTACGAATAATACCCCCAAATCCCGCAGGACCCGGGTTGCCAAATGAGCTGCCATCCACATGGAGAAGAATTCCCGGATAGCGATTTGGATTCCATGAGACCAACCGCAGCTGCTTGGCCTGACTTTGGTGCATGAACGCCCTATTGAAAGCCATTCCCTGAAGATAGGATCGGCGAGCAGTGGCATGGCTATTAGGGTTTTCACCATGCATGCAGTACGCGTTCCGACCAAGCCAGAGATGCCACATCATCGCCCAAAACTGGCCACGCTTCCTCCGGCAAGAGAGACGTAGGATCTGGGGAATATTACTGCTGTCCACCTGCCTTGGAAGCTGACTGGAGCATCCCATAATCGACCACGACTAGACCGCCCAGGGGCACTCAAAAAATATATGCCAAGCCGTTTCACTTGGAGCGTCACATATGTTACACCTCGATGAAGCAGCTAATCCCCGTCTGAATCTTAGTGCATTAGTCGGGAGAGCATTATTCACAAGCAGCCACACCAATAAGCGAATTTTATGAGGACAAGGCAACTTCCATATCCAACTTTGGGATTTATCCTCATGACTCCCACGGCGCTGCAACACCCAATCATACCCCGAGGCAGCTGAATACTTGCCCGAAGGATCACCAGTCCAGGAAAGGCGATCCGTGGCCGATGGATGCAAGGGCGGAGGTCCAAAATTCATAATTTCATTCAATATCGCCTGAGGTAGCAAGATAGAGACCTTATCCCAGCGCCATCTACTCCCATCAAACATATCGCGGACTGTCAGGAGGGTATCCGAAATATGGACATAGGGAATACGGTGAGCAAGAGGGCCTCCGGGCAACCAATTCGAATACCAGAAATTACATTCACCCTTACCCAACCTTACGCGGACTCCTTCCCTAAAGACAGGTTCAACATGTTGGAGAGCCCTGTAAGTAGAGGATGCCGCTGGACGCTGGGGAAAGAAACCACCCTCACAACCATACTTAGCAACAATAAACTGAACCCAAGCCTTCGGAGCCGCAGTAACAATATCAAAATATAATTTCCCAAGCAAGGCGATATTCATGTCCCTACATTTCCTTAGCCCAAGCCCCCCGCTATTCCGGGGCACAGCAACCTTATTCCAATTCACCAAATGAAGACCATGACCTTGGCCATCCTTCCAAAGAAAACGCCGCACCAATCTGTCAATACTGTCACAAGTGGAGGAAGGCAGCCACATTGTTTGCATAACGTATGTGGGAATAGAGGATAGCACGGCACGAGCTAAGGTGAGGCGCCCCGCCTTGTTGAGAAGGTCTTGTTTCCAGGACGCCATACTCTTGTGAAGCCTTTCAACCAAGAAATCGAAATGGACTGATCTAGCCGCACCAGGGACAATCGGGAATCCAAGATAACGGCCAATTTCAGAGGTGAATTCAATATTGAGGATGGCAGAAAAAGCTTGCACATCCTGAGCAGAGACCTGGGCCGAAGCAAGACCAATAGATTTGCGAGTGTTCACCTTCAATCCTGCTTGGCCGGCGAAATAATTCAGAACATTATCTAAACAATGGATACTGTCCAGAGAGGCCGCAGAGAATAATTAAAGATCGTCCGCAAACATTAGGTGGGAGATGGCCGGCACGCCACGCCCAATGATCACAGGCCTCCATAAACCCTCCTCCACCCGAGCCGTAATCGTTCGGGATAACTTCTCCATAACAATAATAAAAAGATACGGCGACAAGGGATCCCCTTGACGGATACCCTTGCCCGGAGTGAAAGCTGGTAAGCTAATACCATTCCAAAGGATAGAGTACGTAGGTGAGCGTACACAAAACATAATGATACGGACAAGAGAGGCTGGTAAGTTCATATCTTGTAGACATTCCTCTAAGAAATCCCATTGAATGTTATCATAAGCCTTTTCCAGATCTACTTTGAGGAGGATAGACTGAGTACGACGTTGTTTATTCTTAACGAAGCCAAAACCTCTTGCAAGATAATCGCATTCCCAACCGTACCCCTTCCAGGTAAGAAAGCCGATTGGAAAGGGCCGATATATGATTGGAGCACCGGGCGTAGGCGATCGACTAAAACTTTAGTTAAGATTTTGTAGCTTACATTACATAAGCTAATAGGCCGGTAAAGACGGATCTCCCTAGGGACCTCCATCTTGGGAATTAAGCAAATAAAGGTCGCTGCAAGGCCAGGCTCAAATTGCCCATACCGAAAAGCATTCTGGACGAACCTGACCATATCCCCACCAACAGTATGCCAATAGCGTTTGTAGAATAATGCAGGGAGACCATCCGGCCCCGGAGCAGAGAGGCTGCTAATACTTTTCACTGCCGTCTCTACCTCAATCCCTTCGATCTCCCTATCCAGACCATCAACATGATCAATGCCAGTAAGCTGTACCAAGTTGCTATTAGTCTGAGGAGGCCGAGAATGTTGTGCAAATAAAGACCTGAAGTGAGTGAGTGCATGCTCACGTAAGACAACATCATCCGAGGTCCACTGACCCTCAATTTCAAGGCCAACAATCATACTGCGCCTTCGTCGAATAAGAGTACGACTATGGAAATATTTTGTGTTGCTATCCCCATGCCGAATCCATTTATCCCTAGCCTTTTGAGCCCATAACATTTCCTCCTCACGAAGAACCTCATCCAGTTCTAAAGTAAGCTTTGTCTCCAAGAGGACTAAAAAAGCTGAGTCAACTCTGCAGAGCACTCTTCGGATACCAGCCAAGCGACGAAGAAGACGATTTTTCCGTTTCCGTATGTGGCCAAAGGTATACCTGTTGAAGTGGAGAGAAGATTCTTTAATCTGTTGGCATTTCCCAATAATGGAGTGATCACCCCCATTCCAAGCAAGATCCACAACATGTTTATAATCTGGATGAGACGTCCACGCTTGTTTCCACCGAAAAGGTCGCTGCCCATAACTTCCCATGCGCTGGAAGCATCTCAAAAATAGGACGCTGTGATCCGAAGATCTCTTGGGTAGAATTTCCACGAAGCCACCAGGAAATAAATTAGACCATGCAACATTGGCTACCGCTCTGTCAAGCCTCTTCCTCCCAAGCGGACCCCCGGAATTGTTTCGTTGCCAAGTGAAGTTGTCCCCGATCGTATGTAGAGTCCGCAATCTACAGTCATCCAGCATCTCCCGAAATAATTGCGTCCGGCGGGGATCAAAGGCCAAGCCATCAACCTCTGATGGGTACAAGACATCATTCCAATCTCCAATCGACAACCACGGGCCATCAACCATGTTGCTAATTTGTCGCATAGAATTCCAATCACCCTCACGGTCCCTACCACAGGGATTTGCATATATAGCTGATGTAAACCAACCCACCTGTCCACTGGAGAGATGAAGCGTAATAATTCTGGGATGAATACAAACGACAGAGATGGAGATTGGCAGGCCAATGCGTTTGAGAACCCATAAACCTCCTGCTTGACCACTACATTCATTTATGTGCACTGCCTCATAGTTGCTTCTATAGAGAGGAACATAGAGCAGATTAAATAAGCCCCTAGGTTCCATGATAATAAGTAAAGACGGGGACATCGTACGAAGAAGATCCAATAGGTGGTGATGTGTGTTCCTATGCATGGCGCCACGGATATTCCATGCTAGGATAGAGAAGTCATGAAACTCAATCATTGTGGCACTAAGGCCAGATCAGAATCTACGGAGCCATCCTTATGTTGCCCATTCGGAATTGGGCTGCTACAGCCCCATTATCTACTACAATCGCATCTCCCTTAGCAACTAGGTCAGCCAATTTCCCTAGCCCTGGAGATATGACGAGTTCGGTGCCAGTGCCACCATTTAGCAAGTGTTTATATTTTGAGGGAAAGCTCTTGGAAGTGTTCAAGCCCTCATTTTTATGTCCTTCCTGACCAGAGCCCTTTCGTTCAGCTCTAACTCGCTGAACTCCATGCAACAACCGTTTAATTCTTGTTTGGTTCTTCTTACCAGCCTCAGTCCTAGCATGTCGAGCTTGTGGAACAGACACACCCAAGGAACCATCAGCTCCCCGGCACTGGGTACATATTGCGACTGAGAATCCTCCAAGGCCGCACTGCTAGTTTCGACCGGTGTATCCCTCTCCACAACATCGGTGCCCACTTGCGCTTCCAAGGGATCATTGGGAAGATCAATCCGAGTATCCTTCTGAATTAAAGCAGGATCTGAAGGAACCTTCGGCCTAGTTGCTTTCCCCGGACGTGGTTTTCTTCTTTTAACCACCATCCACTCTCCAACCCCTAGATCAACAGGGTCTGCCTCCTCCAGGCCATTTGCCACGCCCTCATTCTTCTCAATGCCAGTCATATTCTTCACAGAATCAGGGTTTATATCTGTCAGGCCCTTGTCCACAGGCATAGCGTCTGTAGCCGCCCTCGTCGACCTGTCATGCACCTGTTCTTCCCCAGTGCTTGAGTCTCTTCCCAAGTTCGGACATTGAGCATGCAAATGTCCGAAGCAAGCACACTTCATGCACATCACATGAAGGCCCTCATACGCCACGTGAATTATCTCGCCTTCAACATCAAGCATCCCAAGAAGCGGCTTGTCGAGGTTAATCTCAATCCAAGCCCGAGCATATCGTCCCCTAGAAATCATCATAGTGTTCTTATCAACCTTAATAAGAGTGCCCAACGTAGAGGAGATAACCCTCAACGCATTCTCATTGTAGAAAGCTTGCTGGAGTTCCGAAAACCGAACCCAAGTTTGGATTGTATTCACCGTAGATTTTTTTGGGTGAAAATCCGCAGACCATCTCCGAATCGCCAAACAATGATCAAAAACCATCCAAGGCCCCCCGTAAGAACCTTATCCCGATCCTCAGGTAGTTCAAACTTAGCAAGAAAGCAACCATGACCAACATCTAAAAGATCAAACCTGCCAGTTATCTTCCATGCACGGAGCAGCCTCTCCTTTAAAGCCACATATCCGACATGAATCCCTAGCACTTTGAGAATTAGGGCGTCTTTCCAAGGCTCATATAATTCGTCTAACACCTGCTTATCAAAGCGAATCTTGGGGCACCTTCTGTTAAGGCCACTACAATCGACCGACGCAAGATTGTCTTTGATCCAGTCCTTTTTATCAGGCGTTGCGATAACAGGATCCACAGGAGAGGGCGATTCCGCCATGGCGGCATCACGAAACGAGAGAGGAGCCACCTGGGGAGCAGCCGACACAGAACCAATGGAAGGCGAGACAAAAGATGGAGGCTTTCCTCCCGGATCATGCAGCGCCGTTGGAGAAGCCGTTGGGGGAAACGAGAGCGCAGGAGCGGGAACCCTAGTCATTCTTTTTCTCTGTGCCATATATACCATTTTTATATATCATGTGCACATTTAATTTAAACATGCCTGCCTATACATATATCAGTGGACTCTAATAATGTGAGAGCAACGTATGAGAACAATAGCTCCGATCCACTATACGCCAGTGAATCCACTTGCTCCAAAACAAGCTCTATCACTTGAGCCTAAGAAAGCACGAACCATGCATCCCGAATTAATAGAGGGTAAATGAAACATATATATATATTCATTCCCGGGCACACTAAGCTACCTAATTAAGGTTAAATTAAATATTCCTATGAATCAAATCACCAACCCTCCCCCACCCAGTTTCCAATATACTTATATATGTTCATGTTCATTCATTTTTATTGGTCCAAAAGCTATTGGTTAGGTTTTCGTCAAATTATGCATCCCTTAGCTTTTTTTTTTGTTTGGTGCTTTCATTATTTGTGGAAACTTAGCTGGGGCATTTTCATTTTGGCCCTTCTCTTATTTTCACACTATTATTTATCCTATTGTCATCTACAATCATTACCTCTTCGAATATCTATCTTCATTTTTTTACTTTTATTACACTATCAGGTTTTTCTGTGAGTGTGTTTTTAATTTGTCACATTCACACTGTCGACTGATAACATATTAATAAAGTGCTTTTGATTAAACATTAATTGTATTTATATATGTGTAATATAATATATATATATATATGTATGTATTTTTTTAAAATAGAAAAATGTGTCGTCCACTTTTTTAATTTACCTTTGAATTTTTGCAATTTAATGAATGGGCCTTTAAACAATTTGGGATATATTTTATCAAATACCCAAGCTCTATTTTCAAGCACACGCACAGTAGGCCCAATTTAGTTTTGCAATTTTATGAATTGGCCTTTTAACAATTTGGGCAATATACAAGCCCTATTTCATTAACATCATAATCGTTAATGGATTTTCAAGCCCACCTACAATAGACCCAATAATGGCCCAATTCGTTCCTTCCATTTTCTGCCTCATTTTTTGCCGAACGGGCTAGGAAAATATTCTGCCTCATTTGAATAATTATTTTTGTTAGTACTGATTTGAGGGGAAGTATTTAACCTTGATGAGTTCAATTGTATAAGCAACATACATAATCACAAGGCTATTTTTTCTTTTTCCTTAGCTACATAATTACAAATTGAAATTGTTGAACCAAGTATTGACAAAAGAGTTGAGCAATATATGGTTGAAGAATGATCAAGACGTTAGTCCAAACAGAACCGGATACAAAATATTTTTTCTTTTAAACATTGAAACTCGAGTATGGATAAAGTTGTGTGGGATCCCAAACCACATATATAGGCACATGCACAAATTACAAAGGATAATTACTCAAGAACCAGGTACAAAATGTTAGATGTACTGTAACTTATTAGCCAGCGATTGGCTCTAATTAGATTAAACGTAATCGACCGACTGACTAATTAATATACAGATCTTTAATTTCCTCATGCCACATTCAAATCAAATTACTCAAAATACAGAACATTAAAAACTATTGAATATATATATATATATATATATATATATATATATATATATATTATTGCAAAAAATTAATCAACACAAAAATATTCTGTGTGTGTAAAATCAAATCTACAAAGTATTTACAAACTATATGAACAATATACCAGAGTTTTTTTTGGGAGCCCAAACCACACAAATTACAAATGGGAGGGAAAGGGGGCGGGTGGGGATCAAACTCCCAACCTATGGTTGGGAGAAGGGGACTTGACCGCTAGGGTAAGTCCCCAGCCCCAACAATATACCAGAATTTAATTTACTCATTGCTTATTAAAGAGGAAGAAATGTATAAAAAGATAAATACCAAAAATAGAATTAGTTGTGGGCTGAAGACTTGAAGTTGAGTAAGAAGGGAAAGACCTCAAACTTGGTAAAAAGACAGATGAGTGATGAACCACATCACCCAGTCCTAGTCGTTTCTGTCGTACATTGTCCGTTGTCGTCCTCACGTCACTTAATGCCCTAACAAGATTCTCCCTCTCTGGCTTTTTTCCCAAATCCACAAACCCCCAAAACCCCAGACTGGGGTCCCTCTCATTTCTTTTCTTCCAGATTTGTTCACTCTTTTGCTCTATTGGAATAAAAGAGCACTACATATGTAAAGTAGTACTTGTAGTTCAAGTTCATCCACAAATTAAACACCTGTCGGTCTGCACCAACCAGTCAAATTGTAGTACTCCATCTTTGCATTGCACTGCCAGAGATCATCTCTGCCAAATTAACCCTAATTTTGTACAAACCCTTTTGTCTCTAACTCTCTCTCCAAAGTTCTTGTCTTCCTTTCACTACTATATGTATGCTTTTCTTGATTGATGAATTAATTTTTAGTTTCTTGATTTTGGCTGAAAAGGGTTTCGATCTGTTGGAATGGTTGATCATATTAAGAGCCGCCTTCAGAAGACACTGCAGGCCGCGGTTCAGGCTGTCCGGTGGACTTACAGCCTCTTCTGGCAACTGTGCCCCCAACAGCGGTAATTAGGGTTTCTGATGCTTGTCATGATCCAGTTCAATATAATGTACATTAATTAGATTTGATTTCATGGTGAAAAGAATTCTAGTTTGGAGAGATGGATATTACAACGGCGAAATCAAGACTAGGAAAACAGTGCAGCCAATAGAGGTGAGCACCGAGGAGGCGACGCTGCAGCGAAGCCAGCAGCTTAGGGAGCTTTACGAATTCCTGTCAGCTGGAGGGCAGCCACGCCGCCCCTCCATGGCCTTATCGCCGGAGGACCTGACGGAAACCGAATGGTTCTATTTGCTGTGCATTTCTTTCACTTTTCCTCCAGGGGTAGGGTAAGTTTATATTTATAAGATCTGTGAATTTTGATATCTCACACACACAAGAACACTTTACACTTTTGATATCTAAAGACGATAACCAAAAGCGGAGAGTTGTATAGCTAAAGCTTTTTTTAGATTTCTTGCTTTGCTTCGCTCTGAGTTTTACAACAATGGAAGTACCTATTTATAGAATCGAAAATAAACAACAGACAATGAACACATGATAATACTGTTCTTATTGTGGCTTCAAGCTTTTCGGCGAGGTAGATGAGCCTCCTTCTTGGACTTCGGCGATTCCTGTTACTTTTACGGCATTTGATGTTTATGCCGTTTTTCAACAAAACTCCCCCGTAAACTTCAAATGCTTCTGTCATCTATCATCCCTATCATCTTCTTAAACTTGTCCAGCAGTAGCTTCGGCAATGGCTTTGTAAATATGTCTGCCACTTGTTCTTGGCTTGCCACATGCATTAGTTCCACATTTCCATTTTTCACATGATCTCGGATAAAGTGGAAACGAACATCAATGTGTTTGCTCCTTTCATGATTCACTGGATTCTTCGCCAATTCAATTGCAGATTTGTTGTCTATGTGAATCATTGTTCCGCTTCATCTCCATCTTGCTCAATAGATTTCTTAGCCATACAGCATGACATACACACCAAGATGCTGCTACATATTCAGCTTCACATGTTGAGAGCGTCACGATCGGTTGCTTCTTTGAAAGCCAAGTGAAAGCAGTATTTCCCATAAAGAACACATACCCTGCAGTACTTTTCCGATCATCAATATCTCCACACCAATCACTGTCAGAGTATCCAATCAACTTGTAATCTTCTGTCCTCGAGTAGAACAATCCATGTGACGCTGTTCCTTGAATGTACCTGAGGATTCTCTTTAACGCCTTCCAGTGTGAGTAAGTTGGGTTCTCCATGAACCGACTCACAACGCCAACACTTAGTGCAATATCTGGCCTTGTGCATGTGAGGTAACGAAGGCTTCCAACCAAGCTTCTGTACCTTCCTGGATCAACTTGTTCTCCTTCATCAAACTTTGAAAGTTTTGCTCCAGGTTCCATAGGTGTTGATACGGGGTTGCACTTCTCCATCTTGAATTCTTTCAAGATCTTCTTCGCATATGTCTCCTGTGATACAAAGATGCCTCTTTTGGTTTGTCTAACTTCTAGACCAAGGAAGAACTTCATCAAGCCTAAATCAGTCATCTCAAACTCCTGTTTCATTCTTCTCTTGAAGTCTTCTATCATCTCATCACTGTTACCCATGAAAATGAGGTCATCAACATAAAGAGCAACAAACAAAATGTTACCTCCATTTTTCTTGATGTAGAGGGCATGCTCGTAGGGACATTGCTCAAACCCATTCTCTTTGAAATATGCATCAATGCGAGTATTCCATGCTCGCGGTGCTTGTTTTAGCCCGTAAAGCGCCTTATTCAATTTCAACACCTTTGTTTCTCCTCCAAATTTCAGATAACCTGGTGGTTGCTCAATGTAGACTTCTTCTTCGAGTACACCATTTAAGAACGCTGTCTTGACATCCATTTGGAATATTGGCCATTTGTACTGAGCAGCTTGAGAAATGAGTAGCCGGATTGTCTCCATTCTTGCGACAGGGGCAAAGACTTCATCATAATCGATTCCTTCCTTTTGCTTGTATCCCTTTGCAACAAGTCGAGCTTTGTATCGTTCAATCTCCCCTTGTGCATTTATCTTTTTCTTATAGACCCATTTCACTCCAATGGCCTGACTTCCTTTGGGCAATTCAGTGAGCTCCCATGTGTTGTTGCGTTCGATTGCTTCAATTTCCTCATTCATGGCTGCTTTCCATTTTTCATCTAGTACGGCATCTTCATACTTGATATTTTCAGCATCTGCCAACAAACATACAAGATGTACCTCTGTAGAGTCGTACAAATCTTGGAGACTTCTCATTCGGGGTTGTCGTGGCTCATCTTCTTCATCTTCTTCTTCAACAATTTCAGGATCTGTTGATAGAACTGTCGGAACAACGGCTGACGATTCTCCGACTTCGTTTGTAACTTCCTTTGAGTTATTCCAGTCCCATTCACTTGCTTCATTCACTCGCACATCTCGACTGACTATCACCTTCTTGCTTATCGGGTCATATAGCTTATACCCTTTTGTGAGTCCGTCATATCCGATAAAAACATATGCTTTGCTTTTATCATCCAGCTTCATCCTTCGCGGATCTGGTACATGTGCATAGGCTACACTACCGAATATCTTTAGATGAGAGACGGTAGGCTTCTTACCAGTCCATGCTTCCAGTGGTGTTCGATTTTTCAACTTCATGTGCGGGCACCGATTCTGTATGTAGACGGCGCACATCACAGCTTCTGCCCAGAATTCTTTGGGCATCTTCTTGCTTTTCAGCATCGACCGAACCATATCTAGGATGGTCCTATTCTTCCTTTCAGCTACGCCATTCTGTTGGGGCGAGTATGGTGCTGTCAGAAATCTTCTTATGCCTTCTCGTTCACAGTACTCTCGGAAGGCTGTCGAGGTGTATTCGCCTCCTCTATCAGATCGAATTGCTTTGATACCAATTTGTGAATTTTGATATCTCACACACACAAGAACACTTTACACTTTTGATATCTAAAGACGATAACCAAAAGCGGAGAGTTGTATAGCTAAAGCTTTTTTTAGATTTCTTGCTTTGCTTCGCTCTGAGTTTTACAACAATGGAAGTACCTATTTATAGAATCGAAAATAAACAACAGACAATGAACACATGATAATACTGTTCTTATTGTGGCTTCAAGCTTTTCGGCGAGGTAGATGAGCCTCCTTCTTGGACTTCGGCGATTCCTGTTACTTTTACGGCATTTGATGTTTATGCCGTTTTTCAACGAGATCTAGCCATGATCATACGATTTCAATTATAGTAGTAGCCTAGATCGCAAAAATTTTCCTTTTTCTAATTCTGGATTCATGGAATTCTTCAGCTCAGCTATGATCATGATCCATTTCCACTGTTGCGTCAAATTTTTTTAATAAATGGCTCATAAATTAGGGAAACTATTCAGGGATATGGTGAAGCATTGATTAGGGCTTTTTGTTGAATCTTTACAGGCCTGAATTTGGAGAATGAAAAGGAAAGCTGGCTTTTGTGTATAACTAATTTCTTACATTCAATGCATTACCTTTTTTTTCTGGTAGTACATTCAATGCATTAATCAATTTCTGAAAAACAAAGGCTACACATATGTATGTTACATTGAAGGTGGTGTAATTCCAATCTCATAATTTGATTAATTTACTGTATTTGATTGATATGTATATTGATTAATCCATGAAGGCTGCCTGGAAAAGCATACGCAAAAGGGCAGCATTTGTGGCTAACAAGAGCAAATGAGGTAGACAGCAAAGTCTTCTCAAGAGCAATTCTTGCCAAGGTAGTTAACTAATGTTTAATAACCCTAATTACATCTGAAAATCTTACCAAACTTATAGCTCACATATGTTGTCTTCTTTCATGTTTCTCCTCTCAACTATCAATTGATGTTCCAAGAGTGCGAGAATACAGGTAACTTTAACACAGCATCATCCTCATTCTTGGAATCTTTTTACTCCATACATATTAATTCATCTTGTAAGTTCATATTGTTTTTATTATTCAGACAGTCATATTCATTCCTCTCCTTGACGGTGTAGTTGAACTCGGAACTATAGCAAGGGTATAAATTACATACGCTGATACTAGCTAAGTACAAATTTGATCACTAACTACACTATTTGTTCATAAAAATCGAATCTTGATCCATATGTGTGCAGATTGAAGAAGACGTTGGAGTGGTTCAACGTGTAAAAAGCTTCTTCAACAGTGATCCTAACAATCCCAATTGTTGCCTCCCAAGACCTGCCTTGTCCGAGCACTCGACTTCGAACCCGATGCAGAATCCGTTCGTGTCCACGTTTCCTACAAACTGGATGCCTGTGGAATCCGATCAGTTGGAGGATCACAGCCGCCAGCAGGATTCGGGTTTTCCATCATCATCAATGGACGCAATGGCGGAGGATGAGGATACCCATTATTGTCGAACAGTATCGACGGTGGTTGGAAAGAATTCGTGGTCCGACCAGCAGCGACCGGCCGTGCCCTCCGCCGCCTCCGCCTTCTCCAGGTGGTCCTCGTCCTTCAGTTTCGTCGGGGGCGGCCACCGTGGATCCCAATTTGCCCTAAAGTACCTACTCTTCAAGGCCCCAATTTTCCACGCCAAATCTCGCGATCGCCCTGATTCCGCAGCGTTGCGGCGCGCCAATCACGCGGTGTCGGAGCGGCGGCGGGGAGAGAAGCTGAACAAGCGGTTCATGACCTTGAGGTCTCTTGTGCCGTTTGTGACGAAAATGGACAAAGCTTCGATCTTGGGGGACGTTATAGAGTATGTGAAGCAATTGCGGAGGAAGATTGTGGAGCTGGAGGCGGAGAAGAATTGTGATGTGAGAATTTGTGAGAAGCGGAATGCTATGATTGGGATTGAGAGAGACGGCGGAGAGAAGAAGAAGAAGGCGGCGGCGGCGAGAGTGGAGGTGTCGATAATCGAAAGAGATGCATTGGTGGAGATGGAGTGTATAGAGAGGGAAGGGTTATTATTGGATGTAATGCAGGTGCTTTGTAGGGAATTTGGGATGGAAATCTGCACCGTCCGATCTTCCATCTTAGATGGGGTTTTTGCACTTGACCTGAGAGCTAAGGTTTGTTTGCAAGCTTTTGTTCTTTCAATCAAATCAATACATGCATTAATTATATTGGTATGCAACCAACAGGATCCCCTAATGCAAGTCCGTTGTTTAATTTGATACAAATTGTTGTTAAATCTTAATTCGAACGCCCTAAATAAAATTCAACGAATAATCAGAAATGACTAAATGAGCTCTTTCATTTTTGGTTTAATTCTTTTCAAGGTGAAAGAAAATGCCGATGGAAGGAAAACAAGCATTATGGAGGTGAAGAAAGTGTTAAGTCAGGTAATTCTTGGCTAGCTATAAAGTCTTGGACATTTACACATGGTACAAAATTATTTCATATATTTAAGAAACACTCCTTGGTTTTATAATACTCGTTCAGTATTGTAAATGCTTTATTAAAGTTCACAGTAGCCTGTCTGCAGACGAGCACACAAATGAACCATTGAGGCATTGACCATAAAATCACTTGTAAATTATAAAAAGGAGATTCTTTTTCTTTTCTTTTTTTTCCCCTTTTCTTTTCAAGGATTCCAGATTAATAAACAGTCAAAAATCAAATCATAAGAATATATTGAAAAATAAAATCAAGTATAAGATGAAATAACAGAGAAGAGTCAGAATGTTCAAATTCTAAAATCAAAAGAGTGACGTATGGATCAGATAAAACAAATGATATGCATCAAACCTGAAGCATGCAAAGCAAAGACCGAAGAGAGAAGGTTAAAAACACCACAAAGGGAGAACAAAAACTAGATTGAAAAACAGTAGCAAAGACCCAAAAAAAAAAAATACAAACAAACAAACAAAGGCAAAGCCAGGAGAAAACAATTGATATAACTTATAAGAGAATCGAGAGATCATGACAATGGCGTGAGCCGTGAAGGCAGCAGCATAAGACCACTTTGGGCTATGCTGGCCAAGGGGGATTACGGGCTGATCATCGTCGTCCTGACATGCACAGTAGGCAAGGGAGAGAGTGCATCGATGGCAGGTGAAGGGCGTGAGTTTAGAGCAGCAGCAGATGGGTTGATAAATCCAGCTTTGGACAACTGATAAATAATCAAATGCGTAGTAAACTGAGTTTTCGGGGAATCAGAGAAGACAGACACTATATATTGACCAAGTTTAGATATAAAGAACAAAATTTTTCGACCCACAGCCAGAAATCAACGCTCATCATAACAATATTTGAATAAATACTAAAACCACCAAGAGGAACGAAAGTTCTCAAAATGTCATTTCCTCAACACCGTTGGCCATCTTCTCCAGGTCTTCTTGGCACAGAAGGGTTTTCTTACCCATCGAGCCCGTCTTGTCATATGGCTGAGCCATCCTCCTCAAGAACTGCATGAGTCAATGGTCAGATAAATATTATTTGCGAATATATGGGGCAAGATGTTCTACAAGTTCCCAAATCCAATGACATGATCCCAATTACGAGAAATGAATACAATCAGGAAGTAGCTAAATGATGGAAAAATTCTTTCTAGTTTCACCTCTCTTGCAATGTGTATGGCCATGTCTGTACTCAAGTTCAGGTGTGCATCCCGTAAATGAGAGAGAATCCAACCAGGCAACTTTGAGCGCTTGTCATGACGACTATATCTAAACAAACATCAAACATGCAATTGAGATATGGATCAACTATCAGAAATAAATATTGTATAAGTAAACACAATTGTGCACATATATTTTGGAGAATATAATTTAGGTGGTTAAGATTGTCTCACAGGAGAATTTATTGCTAACTTTCCAGGACATTTTCTTTCCAAAACAAAACTACACACCTCTTGTCAGCAAAAATCATCATCCCATAGTCTGCCTTTGATCGAATGACTCGTCCCACACATTGGGCGGCTTGTCTCTGTATATTTGTAAGCAAAATGTGTTCGGCACATGCAAATAGAATACCTAATTTTCATATTGAATGCAAAATGAGAAACATAAGTTACCAATGCATCGAAAGTCAAAAAATCGCCTTCTTTAATTTGGAAAGTCTCTCTCAAATATTCCAATCTCGCAAGCAATATTCTGCAATTACAACGGTGTTAAGGCGCACATTCTATTGCAAATAAGATTGTAAGATCTAGCTGACACCAAAATTAGAAGGCTGAAGCATTCCCTCAAATAACTTAAGTAATAGAATACAATAGCATGATTGATCCAGTAAATATCCAATGGAGTCTTTTGAAACTCAAGAATACTGCCATATAAATGAGTGATTCTAAAATATGTTAACATTAGGTTTGTGCAGGAAAGATTTGTCAATACAAAGCTCATACCACCAACCTGCTCAATGTGTACTGAAAAGGGACACCAAACATGATTACAAGTCTGCCATAATGCCTATCAAAGTCAATACCTTCTGCCACTTTTCCCCTGAGTTAAAGAGGTACGGCCATCAGTCAATACACACATCAATAAGAAAAATAAAACTACAGGAGTCACTATTTTGAAAATGATCAGAACTCATGTTGAAACAAAGGTGTTTTATTAGCATACAGCCATCAAAAATTCAAAACTAATGGATGCTCGGGTGTGAGTCAAAATATGAAATGTAATACAAACCCATCACAGTTCTTTGGACTAATTAATCCCGTAGACTGCATGCCTCACCCAAGGCACAAGCTTTGAAGTGCATACCAATTACCTATTCTTTTTTATCGAAGGTCTTCTAAAATAACAAAATTTCGAAGGCAATAAACTATAGGAATAACTACCAAGAATATAGAACCAACAATTGAGATGTGGATTTCACAGTGAAGCTACCTCGCAACTGAGAAAAAAACAGCACCCCTTCCACAATCACAGGCTCTACGGTAGTTATCCAGGGCCAGAGTAGTTTCAACAACATCCTGTGTCTCTATGAAGACCAGTTTATGCTGCATTATCTCCTGAAACACACTCAAAGTGACACAGTAAATACAACACAAATAAATATCATTAAATAACACAGAAACGTACATATGAATTCCCCCACAGATCTTATGAATGTTTATTTACCTTCAGAATTCCAGATTCATGCCAACTATTAACAATTCCATCCATGTAAGAATAACTGACAAAGAAACACACTATTCCATCTGGAACCACGGATACCATTTCAAGCAAAAGTTTTCCATAGTTTTTCTCGACACCAGGATCACTTCTGAGATCATACTTTGTACTCACAGGAAGCTGATCACTGAAAATTGAACAATAGATGAAGTGTTACAGATAACATTACGGCCACAACCCATTTTTCTATTTGAAGTAAATTAGACAATAATGACAAATATGATCAGTAGATGAGACCAGAATCCAAATCACTAACCTTCCACGAGTGAGAACCATAGGGCATATACAATCCCTTGTTAAGGACATTGTAAAGCTTCGACTAACCACAGGATTGAAATTGAGAAGACGAGGATAGAGATCAATGGGGCTTAGTGTCCCAGAGGTAATTACAACAGATTGGAACCGCTCAAAGACAGGCTTTATAGCAAGGGAGGCATCATGACAACAAAGCTGAAAATACATTACTATCTCATCAGACTCCAGGCTGATAAAATCAGAAATTTCAATTGTGTAAGAGAATAACAAATAAAATGACTGTTAATCACAAAAATATCGAGTGACTAAACACATGAAATAAAAGGTGACATTGGGTTTGAAGTGTCAATTTCAATTACCACAGTAAACAGCCAGAGTATCACAATGTAGTTGAAGACTTATCAAAGAACGGAGAATCATCTACTAGATATAAAGGACGGTAAAATACAAAAGATATCTATCCCCTAATCTACAGGTGCAGGATGACCAAAATGAGAACGAAAGTTGTTTTTCTTCACTTACAAAACCAAGGTACCTGGAGTACAGGATCGGGTATATGTGGCATTCTTTCATCAAAGGGTTCGATTATAATTGAAAATCCTCGAGTGTAGCTTCCCACAAGAGTAGCCATATCACAAATTGTTTGAATGTGCAAAAATTCATCAGTGTCGGTTATCTCCAGCGTTAACATAAGGGAATGAAGACGGTCATAACAAAACCTCAGCATTTTCTGATCAATACCAACTTGTGAATTAATCGAAGAAACAAATGTGACAGGCCCCTCCTTTTCAACATTGTCAGTTTGTAGTCTCCCTTTCAAGTACTGAACCAGCCTACGCAGAACAGATAAAAAATGCTCTGCACGCCTTATGTTTCCTGGCACCGCTTCCTTCAATATATCATCCGGCAAAGCAGGATTTGAGAGCCAAGTATCAGCAACTGCATGAAGCAAGAGGACAATCAACATTAACATCACACAGGTGAATGCTCAGTTCCCAAGTAAATAATGATTGTTCGACATACTTGGTAGGTTCCCTCTCTGTGCCAAGCCATCAACCAGCCGGTTGTATTCTGCCCGTAGACGACCCGCATCTGTGGCCTTTAACCTTCCTACCATGTTAGTTAAATTAAGATTAAAGAACAAATATACTAAATTCTCACCATTTCCTTTTAAAAAGTCATAATCTGTGTACTTGGAAGTTGGAAACTTGCAGGAATAGTGCATAAATTATATAAATGCTCAAAAACATTAAAAATTCTTTGATATGCCGAACCTGCTAAAGTAATACTATATTAATCTAAGAGCACCAGATATAACATTTTGAAATTGTACCACATAGGCAATACAATAAAAGCACTACCGCAGTAACAAATTGGTAAATTTAGAGAAGATAACCATAACTTCTGAACAGTGATAATTCCTTTATGGATGCATGATAGAAAAAGCACATACCTCTCAATCTCCTGGGACATCCTACTCAGATTCCTTGTTGCCCCTTCAAGTGTTTGCTTTCTTACACTAACACTAAGCGCCTCGATGCACACATTGTCAATATTGTGGGCCTCATCAAACACCACCACAGACTCCCTCTGCATCTCTTTTGATATGATTCCAGCAACTTTGGGATCCAGGAGATACTGGTAGCTATACACCACAACATTAGCGAATTGCACCATGTGGCGAGCTAAGAAGTAAGGGCACCACCCTTTTCCCTTCCCAAATGTCCTCAAATCCTTCAAGAATCACAATTTCAAGATCCATTTCTAAGATTTATACTGAGAAACATAAAAATCATTATTAATTGCACAGAATAGAAAAAATGATAAACTGGGACAAAGAGAAAAACCTGTAGCGTATAAACTCCAGGAGGCAAAACCGCATCAGAGGCAGCCCTCTCATAATTCTCAAAGAAGTCACAGGTCGGAACATTGGGATTCTCAACCGCCATTGCTCTTACCCAACTCGCAGTAAGCTTCCTGCAAGAAGCATCAACCGAATCACGATTCTCCGCCGACACAACAGTGGGATTCACGCACAAGTTCTTCCTTGATGAAAGCCCTAAAGCGAGAATCTTGGCGGAGGGCCCCAAATGCTTGACCTGATAATTGTGCAAGAACCTCAATTCGGCTAGGGTTTTCTCCATCTCGTGCACGGTGCGGGTGCAATAGAGGAGCTTGACCGGATTGGAGGGCTTGGACAAGGCGTAACTTGTGATTAGCGAAAGAAGGGCGATGGTTTTGCCGGTGCCCGTGGGCATCTCTAACAAGCAGTGACCTTTGGCATCGAGAGCGCGCTTGAGCTCAACCATGTAGGAGTACTGCTCGGGGTAGATGTTGTCGTAAGGAAAGTACACTGTGACATCCTCGATTAGGAACTTCATCTCGAACTGGCGCAATGTATTGCCGATCGCCGGAGTGGAGGGGGGTAGAAGGGTTTAAGGATTTGTCATTGGTTTGTTGATTTCGCGCCTAGGATCCAAAGACTGGTTCGATTTTGGCCTCAAGGGTGCGTCACTGTCATTGCGAAGAACTGAAACACACTTACAACCCGAAATGCTGAATATATTGTGATGTCTGCTGAAGCGTTTGGGCCGTAAGTGTAGTGGGCTTTCTGACTTATTATTCAGCCCATTACAGTAATTATTAGGAGCCCAAAGGCCCAACATTCCAAGTCCCTTTGAAATTTGAATGGTCGCGGAAGACTGACATTGAAGTGGAACTTTTTCATGCAAATTGCTGAATTGAATATAGTCATAAACTGTATCTTTTTTTTTAAAATAAAAAATAAAAATTAATGGCACTCGGAGCTCAACTCACACAAATTACAAAATAAATAAATGAAATATATAGTGGACGAATGAGAATCCAACATCCAAAGTTGGAAATCAGATACATGATCACAATCCTACCGCATTGCAGAATTTATGAGGATAAAGTGATTCCTTGGTATGGCATCGAATTGCATAAACTTGGGCCACTCAGCCCAATTGGTACAAAATTCATCCACCTTGCAGCCCGTCATGTTAATCTGGTTTGGTCAAGAGTTTATAATCTTTTATTAATTAATTCTTATATAATTTTATTATAATAATACAATTAGAAAAAAATATATAGTTAAGTTTAATCATATTAAATTCGTCTTTTCAAATAATTTTTTATATAATACTTCCTCTACAATTTAAGATACTCACTGAGTATATTTTTTTTTATATTTTTTATCTCTACAATTTAAGATACTAACGGATAAAATAAGTACTTCTTCTGTATTTTTATTAATGTTAACGTTTCTATAGTAAATACTATTCATTAAGTAATTTTGATTCGATTTTCACACAGTTATATAAGATAAAATATAGTCAAGTGAGATATTGTTATATTCGTCTAATCACGTAGTTTTATAATATTAAAGTTATATAATTTTTATTTTATAAAATTTGAGGATTGCGTGAAAACAAAGGATGTTAAAATGTGTATTTTTGAATACGTAGTTTCATAATATTAAAGTTTATAAAAAAAAAAAGAAAAAAAAATTGTATTGGAGTACTTAGTAGGGGATAATGAACAAGTCTTGTAACTTACCCCTAATTCTCATATGGTCCAGAAAGTATTTGAATTACTGAAATGATCATGTAAGTTAACTATTCATAACCAAAATAGTCCTTTATATCATATTTATACCTCATAACTTTTATTTTATTACAATTTGACCCCAAAATTATAATTCTTTGTTTAATTAGTTATTTTTCATTGTAAATCCACTTTAAACTATCCAATGCTTCTGAAAATTAAATAAACATCCAACAAATAAATATATATTATAGAAATATAAATATGTTATAAGGACTGTACTTCACAAAATATACATTTTTTTGGGGTAAGACTAGTAATCTTAAAAGTTTAGGGACCAAAAAATAATTTGCCAAATGCCCTCATGACTAAATTGATCAGAAAAATGAAAGTTACATGACGATCTTGGTAATTGAATAACTTACAGGACTATTTTGATTATGAATAATGAACTTACATGATCATTTTACTAATTCAAATATTTTTTGGACCAAATGAGAATTAGAGGTAATTTATACGACCTATTTGGTCTTTTAGTAGTGTGTCTATCACCAATGGTTCTAATATGTTGGGAGAGATAATACATGATATAAAATACTGAAGAATAGTTAATGATTACGTGTTCTAGACGAAATATTTGTTAAATTGTGATGTAATATAAATTTTTACAAGCTATGGTTTTTTGTATTAAATAAATAAAAACTCAAACTTCATTATTTATAAAATTTTAGAATCATAAGTTTAAACAATAATATATTAATTACTTCCTCTGTTTTTTTTGTTTGCTACGGACTCACCCAGCACACAGTCCAATACACATTTTAAATTATTAATAACTCAAATTCGATACGAGTAAAAATTCAAAAAGTTATATACTTAAAAACTATAAGATGAGACGAATCTATCTCACTTGACTATATTTTAACTTTTATAACTATGATAAAACTTCAAGTCAAAGTGGTTTTGTGAATAGTGTCATTTTCACAAGTGTAGCTTTCTTTAAAAAATGGAGGGAGTACGAGGCTTCTTCCCATTATATACATTTATGATTTATTTCATTCAGATTCGGTATATCACATTAAATGAGTTAGGATCATGATTCATGTTCACGGTAGTTTCAGATAACTTGGTTTACCAAAAAACATAAATAATAATAATAATAATTTCTTCTAAAATTAATTAGGGTGCTGAAAATAATATACTGAACATAATACTTCCTCTGTTTCTTTTGTTTGCTATGAACCCACCCAATACGCAGTCCAATGCACAATTTAAACCATTAATAATTTAAATTCGGTACAAGTAAAAATTCTAAAAGTTAGATATTTAAAAACTACAAAACAAGACGAATCTAACAAGATCTCACTTGGCTATATTTTAACTTGTATAATTATGATAAAACGTCAAGTTAAAGTGTTTGTGTGAATAGTGTCATATTCACAAACTTAGCTATATTTAAAAAACGGATGAAGTATACCGTTTTGATGGTTTAAGTTTGACATTAAAGTGGGAACTTTCATATGTTCATACCATGGAATTTTCTTTATTAGCACTTGGTTACATTTTTATCCACTTTGAGAACAAGAAAAATTGTAATTCGCCACATAGTTTTTTAGGGGGAAAGAAAAAGAATTTGTGTATCTTTTAAAATATGTTTAGATGGATGGATTTGGGTTAAGTGTATGATTTGAGGAATAATTTATTTTAGGAATTTGAAATCCATTTAGATTTAAATTTATTAAAAAATGATGTTAATACTTAATAGATAAATAAATTTGAAATTCATTTGTAAATAAATCATTTTGCTAATTCAACTAAGTTAAAAATTCACAGTCTTTATTGGCTGTTTAAAAAAAAGGAAAAGAATTTATTATTTATTATGTATTGAAATATCTAAAATGTTTTGCGATGAGGGCGTAATCCAAGTGGTTAAGTCCCTCGACTTCCAACGGAAGGTTGGAAGTTCGATTCCCACCGGCCCTCTATCCCTCTTTTTTATTCCCCTTTGTAATTGTGTGGCATTGGCTCTCACCACCTCTTTTCTGGCTCATCTAAAAGAAATATACAGAGTGTTTTTGTTCTCCGGTTCGGCTCCTTAAAAATATGCAGGATGTTTGTGTGTTTGTGTGATTGACTGTAGAGGTGTCAAAACGGGCCCAATGGGCGAAACGGGCGGCCCGCGCGGGCCCTCGTATTTTGCTGACTTGAATGGGGCGGGCCTAAATGGGCAGGCTCAAATTGTCTAGGCCCGACCTGCCCCACACGCGGGCCGCGGGCTTTTTATTTAAATAATAGTATTATTTTTTATTTGTAAAAAAAAATTGGATATATATTTTTTAGTGTATATATTAAAAATGAAAAAAAGAGTTTATAATTGGTATTTATGATTATAAATAAGTAAGTGTGTATTTATTGATACAATTATTTACTTTAATGTGGATTTTTTGAATAATTATTTAAAAGAATTTATGATTATTCAATTTTTAATACTAGATCTGTATATTATATTTTGCAAAATATAATATGTGTGACAAAAGTTTTATAATTAATGATTGAACTGATTAAAATTAGGTCTCACAGATGAAGTCTTTGCTAGAGTTGTATTAGGTAAGACTGTTTGAGCATAATTCATTAATTCTATATTAGATTAGGTAAGACTGTCTGGAAATAATTCACTAAAATTTGTATTTTATTAGGTAAGATTTATGGGCATAATTTATTAATTTATATTTTAAAAAATAAAAATTTATCTGCACTCATCTTTTTCAATAAATAGAATAATAAGGAGTTTTAAACTTAAAAACTTGATATCCATAAAATTAATGAACATGGAAATATTGGAATAGACAGATAATTTGTATTAAGATAATCCAATATGCAATCAATTCAATAATTTAAATGTTTGATGACATTATGCTAAACATTCATATTAAAGAATAATAAATTCAATTGATGCACAACGTTAAAAAAAAAAATCTGAAAGCCCGCGGGTAGGCCCGCCCCGCCGCGGGCCTAACCCGTAAAAGACCGTCCCACCGCGGGTTGGGCCCGTTGAGGTCTGCATCTAAACGGACCTCTAAAAGTTGAGCCCGCCCCATATTTTTTATCTTGCGGGGCTGGCCGGCCCAACATGCTAGACCCATTTTGACAGGTCTAATTGACTGTGGATACTATTGGCGGGCAACCGGGCATAACTCATACGGAGCGAAGTCTATTGAATTTTTAGTACATTCAATTTTTTTTTAATTTATTTTTTTAACAGCTTATACATGTTAGAAAATGAATGGTAAGAGCTCATGCCAAACAACTTAGGGGAATAAAAGAGAGAGATATAGAGGGCCGATGAGAAATCGAACCTTCAACTTTTCATTGGAAGTCGAGGGACATAACCAATTGAGCTAAGTCCTCATCCTCTTAGTATATTCCACAGTTGTTAAAATCTCGATACTAATCTTAAGATCTTACGATTTTATCCCATCCTTGTAAATCTTAAAATTAGTAAGATCCGGATCCTGATAGCAGAATGTTACGATCTTATGGTCATATTACTTAAACGCTTGTACGATCTCACAATTATTCCTCTTAAACGCATAAAATTTTTATAATATTTTATAATTTGAGATCAAAATAATTTTTTTCTTTAATTTTAAACTTAAGAGATTGTATTCCTTATGATGTGTAAAAAAACATACTATATATATGTGTATGTATGTGGAAATATTTTATGTTTGATTGTGATGCTTTTGTACTGTATTGTATTAATTAACTTGCAATAACACACGAAATAATGCTTTTACTTGTTAGTATGCATAATTGAGTTTGTCCATTATTATAATTTCATAAGATCTTAGGATCCCGGTTCAATCATACGATCCCGTATAGTCATTGACAAATGATTATTATATATAAATAAATATATACTTATGTAGGGCAAATCTAGTGAAATATTGGAACTTATAAAGTGGTGGGTTTAAACTTAATGAATGTGCATTTCACATTTTGATTTGACTTGAATATGGAATATGGTGTAGACAAGTAACAAGTGACTGTTGTTTTAAAAAAACAAATCAACGAGCTTATAGTATTCTTTTTCAGTAATTATCTCTGCAAAAATAGGGAAACGACTTCAATTTTTCCCCAAATCAGCATAAGACGAAAAAATCCGAATCGATCCCAGCTGGCAATTCAATGTCCGGCGCCCGCACCAGCGTTCGGATCGTCGTCGTCGGCGATCGAGGCTCTGGAAAGAGCAGCCTTATAGCGGCGGCGGCAGCCGACAGTTTCCGGCGCGATGTACCTCCCGTTCTCCCTCCCACTCGCCTCCCCGCGGATTATTATCCCGATAATGTTCCCATCGTCATAATCGACACCTCATCCAGGTGATTTTTTGATATGTTATTGGAGTGGAATAGATTTTAGTATTTATTTATTTATCTTTTCATGTTTTTGGCGTTGCCGTATTTTTTGTGTGGATGCAGTTTGGAGAACAGAGGGCGGCTCGCGGAAGAGTTGAAGCGTGCTGATGCGGTGGTCCTGACATATGCATGTGATCAGCCTGCGATGCTTAATCGCCTCAGTTCATTCTGGCTTCACGAGCTTCGGCGATTGGAGGTTTAAGTTAACTGCTAATTATACATTGTTTTAGAATTCGGTTTGGATTTCTTGCCAAGCGTGCGATTTTATTTTCGTTTGTTGATTTGGTAAAACTGAATTAATTAATATCAGAAGATGTGATTTATCGTAATGTGCTTGCATGGCTTTAAAAATTAACATCGAAATCAAAGAAATGGGTTTCGGAGATTGCCTCATCTTGTGCAGCTTAGTTCACTTTTCTCCCCATTTTAGTTTCCAGACCATGAAATGGTTGCTGATCAGCTATGAATTAATCCTTCAATTGTAAACAGACTTTTGCTGATGAAATTTGATATGCATGATTATCAATTTTTTTTTTTGATGCCATATGTTCACTTGAATATGCATTGTTATCTTGAGTACTTAGATCAAGGCACCGGTGATTGTGGCTGGCTGCAAGCTAGATAGGCGAAAGGAGGAGTATAATTTGAGTGTTGAGATGGTGCCACTCATGCAACAATTTCGTGAAATTGAAACTTGCTTGGAATGCTCTGCAGCTAATATGCTCCAGGTCTGAGACACAGGTTTAATCTTATTGTACATATTTGTTCTTTCTTTTTTAGTTTTTGTTTTTGAATGACAATGAAAATTTGCTTTGGTTGCAATGGTTTGAGATGTTTGCAGATACAAGAAGTATTCTATTTTGCACAGAAGGCTGTCCTTCATCCGACAGCTCCATTGTTTGATCAAGAAACCCAAGCTTTGAAACCTCGATGCATGAGAGCATTGAAGAGAATATTTGTTCTTTGTGATTGTGATATGGATGGTGCTCTCAATGATGACGAACTCAACGACTTTCAGGTTTTCTTTGCCCTATATATCTTCTTCTTCTTTGGTCTGGTTAAGAAATTTGAGGATTGAGTTTTTCTTTTCCTAACAAGTTTTCTTCTCGGTGTCAATGTGATTTTTTTTTTTTTTTTAAAATCCTTTTTTCATCTTATAATCATTATTATTGGTGGGCAGGTGAAGTGTTTCAATGCTCCTCTGCAACCTGGTGAAATAGTGGGTGTTAAGAGTGTGGTGCAAGAAAAGTTGCCTGAAGGAATCAATGAACTTGGTCTTACATTAACAGGCTTTCTATTTCTTCATGCTCTTTTTATAGAGAAAGGCCGTATTGAGACCACATGGACTGTTTTGAGAAAATTTGGGTATAACGATGACCTAACTCTTAGGGATGATTATTTGTCAATTCCCAGCAAAAAAGCCCCAGATCAGGTGATTCTTGTGGCAATTTTTGCACACAGTTACTTGCAAGCATGAGCACTTACCTCATCCCTTTAGTGCAGTTCTTCTACCTAATGCTTTGAGCCCTTGCAGAGTGTTGAACTGACAAGTGAAGCTGTAGAATTTTTAAAGGGAATATTCAGCACATTTGATGATGACAAGGTATGTTGTTATCCTGCTGTTACTTACTATCTGTTTGAAATTTTAATGTCTTTTATTCGAAGTGAGGTAGCTGGATAACTGGAATCTTTCAACAGTAAGGGATATGGAAGAAAAGATGTTGATTGTTGCTTGATTTTTAAGATTTGTTTATGCAGTTAGGCTTTGCCTAACTACTGAGAACCACTACATTATAAGCCAACTAGAGAAAAATGTTCAAAATTGTAAACTAGACTCAATTTAATTACTTTTCCTATTATTTTTATAACACCAGCGTTGCTCACTATCTTCAAAGAACTTCTACGTGTGATCAGTAGAACTTAAGTCACATGAGGTTCTTTGGTGATTGGTTTCCACTGCGATGCCCCATACTTTTTATTTATTTATCTATATTTATTTTTTACACAATATGATATATGATGCGCTGGGTAATTTATTTATTTTTTAATTTATGGTTACTGGTTCCATTGTGATATGTGTTGTTGCTGCGGCAAAACCTTTATTTCCAACTTACTATTCACAGAATCCCTCTAAGATATATGTGGTACATGATTTTTATACTGAAGGAAAAAATATTGAACTTTTGGCTAGTGTATGCTGCTACCATTGTGATTTGAGGAAAAAGACCGCTGCTTAGTAAGGTGTTTATCATGGCACATTGGTTTGCAGATTCTGTTTTAAAGTTGATTAACTTCATGCAGTAGTGATATGATGATGCCCATAGTTCTCGTATGCTCTTTGTGCAATCATTTATTTATTTATTTTAATAGGAACTACAATTGAATTTCATAAAGAACATTGGCCATCATTGTTGTCTTTAAACTATATAGTTGATTCTTTTGAGCTCGTATCCTCCAGAGTTTTTATATTTGCTTTCTGCATTTTATTTTAATGATGGGACAGAACTACATTGAGTTCATGTAACAAAGCATTGGCTATCATTTCCGTCTTTAAACTAGAATTGTTGCTCTCACAATTTTGTTCCCACTGTAGTTACTCTGTTTCTTCATGCTAGTCTATTATCTTTGTGCTTTTGTAGGATGGAGTTCTTCGTGAAAGTGAGCTTGAAGAATTATTTTCAACTGCACCAGTAAGGTGATCATTTTTTGTTTCTATTTTGCTTAGTACATAAGCAAGGTATATGTGTTCCTTATATATGCCTTTTATTTTGTGCCACTACTGGAGGTGTATTTCAATAGGATTACTTTAATTTGTAGGGTATCTGATAAGTGATAATTTACATGGTTTTGCGTATGTAATAATCAATAAAGTTAAGATGTTCCATTGCTTGTTTCTTTGTTTAGCTTGTTTAGTTTATTGGAATAAAATCTGTTCAACTCTTGAAAAAGTTGAAGAAGTATTGATTATTACCATGTAACCTGGATTATGAGGCAGAAATATATTGTTTTTGTGCTTCATATTTTGGGGCGCTGGCTGTGGATGCCTTTGATTGTTTTTAGTTTAGCTTATCATATGTTTAAGAATCTGAAAGTTTCATAATTATTATTGTTTTTAGTTTAGAACCATTTGTTTGTCACTTAGAACATACTGAATTTTTCTCCAAGCCTTCCATTCCCTATATATGTTTCATTACATATTCTTATTATTGTTTCCATTGCATTTTCCAGTATAATATCATTGACTTGGTTTTGATGATATAAATTCAGTCCCTGGGATGAAGCTCCTTACAAGGATGCAGTGGAGAGAACTCCGTTGCGTGGACTATCTATTTCTGGATTTCTTGCAGAGGTGGGGTGTGCAGCTTTCCAATTTGGGCAAGATGTGCTATAGATATCTTACATATTTTTACCTGGAACTTTCGTTGTCTATGTGTAAGATGATATCTTGGTACACTTGCCAAAGCTGTCATCTGATTTTGTCTTTTGACTGCTCTAATATATTTATAAATACTGGCGAATTTAACTTCACTTTATAGAGATGTAAGTAAAACTGTGCCTTTTCCAATTATGTGTATGCCTCAGATCAACTATTACGCCTTCTCTTACACTGTTACAGAAAATTCATGTTTTCTATTGCTTCTCTCTAATCTGGAGCTTGTCCTGCAGTGGGATCTTATGACATTATTGGATCCGGCTCAAAGTATTGCCAATTTAATATACATTGGTCATCACTGCAATGCTGTGTCAGCCCTTCACATCACTAGGAGAAGATTTATTGACCGGAAAAAGCAATATACAGAAAGAAATGTTCTCCAGTGCTTTGTTTTTGGGCCGAAAGGGGCTGGAAAGTCTGCATTGTTGGCGTCATTTTTGGGAAGGTGAGGTTGGAGCTGGTAGAGAACAGATTTAGTGCAGTGAACCGTTGTGCAGTTATTCTCAGGCTTGATATAATTTCCCAGCCTATTGTTTCAATTTTGTGGAAGACTTTCAATAGCTTGTACTTATATTTTTTTTATAGCATTGCTGCTTACACATGCGATTCCTAATTGCAGGCCATTTTCCAAAAACTACATTCCAACAACCTCTGAGCAATATGTTGTGAATTTTGTTGACCAGCATTTGGTGAGTGCTAATTAAACTACCTACTCTAGTTAGGTAATTCCCCTACAAAATGCTGATTCTTTACTTATTGCATGTTTAGGTAGATGAGTGGACGAAAGATATGATATTCCTAGCAATTGCTAAGTGAATGCAGGATTCATGAATATAGGTCATTTACTTGTTTAACTATGTTACCTGTTCCTTTCTCAGGGTAATAAGAAAACCCTTGTACTTAGAGAAATTCCAGAAGACGGAGTGAAGAAACTTTTATCCGACAAGGAAGCATTGGCTGCCTGTGATGTAGCTGTTTTTGTTTATGACAGGTAAGCATGCTTTGATGGCTTCATTATTATTTAAGGGTTTAGTCTTTTATAAAAAAAATGATACCTGCAATTTTCTATATTTCTTTTCCTTTTAAGTGGTAGGCCTTGGTTTAATGATCGCTGATTGTTATTTCCTCAGCTCTAGTGAATCTTCTCTTAATGGAGCAATAGAATTGCTAGCATATGTGGCTAGGCGAGGTGAAGATACTAGTTTTGCGATGCCCTGCCTCCTTATTGCAGCCAAAAATGATGTTGGTTCAAGACCTGCAGTAAACAAAGATTCCGTAAAGGTGTTGTTCCTCTGGCATACCTCCACTTTTGAAACTTGGCATGATTTTGAATTTGCTTTTGAGGACCCATTCACGAAAAAGCATGAAAGAGAATGGAAAGGAGTTATTTATGATCTATGGATCTGATTGAACTTGTTTTAGGTTTGCATGGATATGGGGATCGGTGTACCTATTCCTGTAAGTGTGAAAGACAGGGACCTGGGTGATGTGTTCTCCAGAATTGTAAATGCAGCTCAAAACCCACATCTGAATGTTCCTGAAACTGATTTTGGCCGTAGTCAGAAGCGATACCACCGGCTTGTTAATAGTGCCCTCATGTGTCTCTCAGGTACTTGGTGGTTTTTTTGTGACACACTAAAATTTAATATGGATATAACAGAAGTATGGCACCAAATCCCTGGCTTCCTAATACTGTGTGTTTTGTTCATAAATCCTATATTTTATTCACAAAAAACTTCCATATACATGTTTTGAGGAACTTAACAGAACATTTGAAACTAAATGAGTCTTTATATGAGTCTGCACTTGTTATGAAGTTTATTTACGCTCCACAGCCCTAGGAGTGCGACATACATTTTGTTCCACCATCTTGTATAAGGCTTGTTGTGACTTGATTTGACAAAAACAATTTGCAGTTGGAGCTGCCGCAACTTTCGTTGGCTTAGCTGCATATCGGGTTTATGTGGCAAGGAAGAACAGCTCCAGTTAGATTGGTAGTTCTCATGTTTATTAGACTGGTAGCATCTATATCTATATAATATTTATAACCCTGATGTGCGTGTGTGTTTTCCGCTGTTTAGTATCGGTTTCATTACGTAATGAATGATGATATTCATTGTGTATGTGTAGCAGCCAGCATCTTCTGTTTCTCCTCAAAGGGGCTGAAAAGTCTCTGTGTCTGATTAGTGTTGGCTCCTTGCTAATGCATACAATGCTTAGCCTGCTGCCTGCTAGTTATCCAGTGTTTTCTTATTATTATGCCTAAGTCATTATATATACATATATGCTGTTGTTCAGTATCATTTTAATGCTTAGCCTAGCTTGAGCCGTTGAGCGTCTTTACAAAAAGTAAAAAGAGCATTTTTATTCTGCTGCCGTTATGCAGATTCTAGTGAAATTTCATTTTTCATTACAATAGTTATGAATAATAATAAATCTATCTATTTCACCTTGATTGTTGCGAGAGACGTATTAATACGTTCTTGGTAGCATCATGCTTTCGCCTCCTTGTATGTGAGAATGGTTCTTCAAGTCGCAACAACTTATAATAGTTGTTGTATAAGAAGACATACCTACTGACCAAAGAACTTCTTTGGTAGTCACTTGCACCCGCCTCCTAACGCGAATGCCTTTTTTTTTTTTTTTTTTTTTTTTTTTTTTTTTTTTCCGCTTGTCCAAGTAGCAAGGACATATGTAGTATTATGCATTTTGATCACCTTCATGTTTGCGTTCTTGGAATTTGCTTGGTGTGAGTCCAAGTCCGTGTTAACACCTCCACGGATCGATGAATGAACTCATTTGTTAATCAATTATGGCACAACATTTCTTGTTCAAAACATGAATCCTGACCATCCTATTGTAAGCGTAAACTCTGGCAAAAACATTTGTTACTATTATCATTATTTCCTCTATCATAGTTCAAAACGCTTATTTATTCGAGCCAAAATTTAGATGCGCGAAAAGAGCTAAGCGTTTCTTTGAGACTCGATCGATTCTGTATTCATCAAGCTATGTAAAGACCCGATTTCTTTCTGTCAAAGTAATTAATGCAAGTAACCCCAGAAAATCGTGCGTGTTAAGGAAAATTGCCCAAGAAATCTGAACCTGGAATCTGCCACCAAAAAATGAAAATAGTAATAAAAAAGTGATTAGTCCAAATGTATGTGCTGAAACAGCAATGGAAGATTGGAACTGACTGCCAAAACTTCGAAGTTCCTAATTTGATGTTTGTGAGCAAACTCTATGTGTATTTAATTTTTTAATTTTATGCCGCCTCTGGTTATTAATTACTCCAATTTCCCAACATGGGTATGTATGTATGCCTCATATGGGGATGGTTTTGAGGAACGAATACTCCTCTATGGACACGTGTATGTTTCCCTGTATCGACACGCGTAAGTTATTACATAAGATGCGCCCAATCCCAGTGATTGAATATGGGGTTGAATAATGACAAGCTGACAGTATATGCACGTACGTACGTACCTGCTGCCATTGCCAATGGAGTACTCCCTCCGTCCCATTAAAAGTGACCACTATTTCTTTTTGGGGTGTCCCATTAAAAGTGGCCACTTTCCCTTTTAAGTAAATTAGATTAAGATAAACATGATTAAAAACACAACAATAATGACAATTGTACTTTCTGCACAAAGTCCCTATATATCTTTAACCATTAATATCTCAAAATGGGTATAAATAAAAATTATATAAAATATATATTCTAAAACTATACGATTAGACGATTCCAACAAGATCACACTTGAATATTTTTGTCTTTCTACATCATTACGATAATATTAAGTCAAAGTTAAATAATAAATATGGTTAAAAGTCAAATGTAACCATTATAAATTAGATGGATGAATTAGTCAAATTTACTCACACCACTTTAACTACTAAATCTCACTACCTAAATTTCCGTGCCCAAAAAAAAGGGGCCACTTATATTGGGACGGAGGAAGTACAAAATTTCAAATCAAACAAGAATAATAATTGTACTATGTGAGGAGGCTCCAATTGAAATAAAAAAAAGCTTGGGAGATTATTCTCTCGTCCTAGCTAAGATTTGGTCAGATATTGAGTGAGGGGATGAGCCAATGGCAATTCGACAACAAATTAGTAGTGGTGGGGTCGCTCCAACTTCAGTGTGGCTGGCTCAGGACAGGACATGTACTACTGCGCTGCAGGTACATTCAAATTTAAACAACAACAGTACTGCTGACTGTCCAAACAATTAAGAACCCCTTGTCGATCTGCTGACGACATCTGAATTTCTTTCCCGTCCTTCAGGGATAAAAATCATTCTTGATGATGATGAAAAACATGATGATTTGAAATATTTGGGAGGAGGAGCTGGATTAATGGAAACAAAATACTACTTACTAACAAACAATAACAACAATGAATATATATAAATAATTAGCTGGCTAGGAAATATAGGAATTGATCGAGTAGTTGAGAGATGATGAGTGGGACTGGGAATGACATACACATATGTCACTTTGGATTCGCTTGTTTGGTTAAACTTGGGAAAAAGGTTGAGTGAATGATGAGATGTTTGGTTAAACATGAATAAAAATTAGTAGTACTTACTAAATTATTATTGTACGTAGTAAATAAAACTTTTAATTTTGCATATTTGTTGTACTTATGAGTATTTAATGTAATACTACTAGCTATAACCCGTCGTCGCCGTCTCCAAATTAATTAACACATGCATACGACCACGACGACAGCATTAATTGTAAATAATGTGAATTCAAAAAACATTTCTTGTTGCAGGTCATCATGATCATCATAAATATATGCACATGAGGCCTAGGTGGAAACCCTAATTAGCTTGTTGTTGTTGTTGTTGTTGTAGCTAGTTAGCTAGTTATGAATAAAGAGTTAGGCTATATGAATAAGGGCCCGTTTGGATTGGCTTTTAAAAAAAGCAGAAGCCAAAAGCAGAAGCAGAAGTGAAAGCTAAAAACAGAAGCTGGTAACTTTTGTGTTTGGATGGAATGTTTGAAAAGCAGTTTTTTTTTAAAAGTGTGTTTGGATATGTAAAAGTGAAAAATGCTTTTGAAATGTGTAAATTACCAAAAAGGATATGCTATTTATATATAAAAGTATATATTTATAGTGTAATTAAAATAAATTAATAGGGGCATTTATGACTCTGCACACATTACTAGGTGCTTTTGGCTTCTGCTTTTCGGAGAAGCACCCCTGGGCTGCTTCTCTCAGAAGCACTTTTGCAGCTTTTCGAGGTGCTTTTGCTTTTTCTAAAAAGCCAAAACAAACACTCTTTTTTTCTTCAAAAGTGCTTTTGGTAGAAGCAAAAGCCAAAAGCACTTGAAAAAAAGTCATTCCAAACAGGCTCTAAAGAAATTAGGGGCCGGGGTGGAGACCAATGGGAGGTGGACGGACAGACAGACACAGCAGATGAAATGGGAGCTGCATGCATGCAGCAGGCAGGCAGGAATATTATAGGAATGAATGAGTATGTAGTAGTATAATTCAAGTGTTGAATGATGATTAATAAGAGGATGATCGATCGAGAGGTGAATAGAAGAAATTGAAAACAAAATACTCCTAATGTACAAGGAAACAATTAAACTACTACCATATACTCCTATCTATGCTGTAGTAGATCAAGATTCCCAGCAGCAGCAGCACCATGATGCATGCGGTGGGTGACACAGCACTAGATTTTCCAAATCCAAATATTTGTTGGAATCTGCATATACGCGGGGTCCTACTCTACTCCTACACACACACACACACACCTACATTTATATTTATATATAGGGACCGGTTACGGTGCAATCACCAAAACACGCAGCACATCAAGGCACCAATCCCAACCCGTTCGTTTAAGATCCAACTAACGGTCCAAAATGTAAAAGGATAAAATTGTCCAAAATATTTGTTTAATGTCCAAGTCGCTGAAAAATTAATACACATGTCATCGCTGAAGAACACTATATGTATGTCGCTGAAATGGACATAGTTTGTCGCTGAAATATATTATAGTGCGTCGCTGAAATATACTATATATAGTGCGTCGCTGAAATATATTAAACCAAAGAATTAGGGTTTTAACTTTCACGAAGTCGCTGAAATGCACAATATCAAATCGCTGAAAAATACTATAGTTTGTCGCTGAAATATACTATAGTGCGTCGCTGAAATATACTATACTCCGTTGCTGAAAATACACGGAAGATGCGCTGAAAACAATATGCATGTCGCTGAAAATAATATATTAATCAATAAAATCGCTGGAAATTACATACCAGCTTGTCGCTGAAACGTATTAAAATATATTTTGGAGTAATATGACATAATTACCTTTTTACCCTTCCAGTTCATCTCAACCGTTGATTTAAAAAGCTAATCAACGGTTGTAAAAAGCACATCATGTCAAATCCCATAGTTGCACCCTAACTTCTCCCATATATATATATATATATATATATATATATATACACACACACACACACACATTTGGATTCCTTTTATATATTTCTAAATCACGTCTTTCTTTTTCTGCAGGTCCCTCTACTAATGATATATATACTACTAGTACTACATATTGTTTAATTTGCAAGTTATAATGTTTATTGTTTAATTTGCAAGTTATAATAATGTTTCAATAATATGGTGTATTTGATCTAATACTTCATAGGATTGATGATTCGATTAATAATTACTACACAATAAGCTAAGGATCTAATAACCCGGCCGGCCGGCCACCTTTAATTAGCTTGTAGACGTGCCCTCATCATCATTATATTATTTGCTTTCTAGCTACCTCATTTGTACGTGATCTTAATTATTTGAATAACATATATATACATGCATCTCCATGACGACCAATTAGAGCTAAAGCTTCTATTCATTCATTACTACTTCTTAAAATCTGCAAAATACAACAAAGAATTGATAATATATATATTACATTACTAAACGTTAAAAACATTTGAATACGGAGATAGTATATAGCTTAGCTAGTTGAGGGATCGATCGGATCGTATATATGTAGTTAAGGACAAGAAAATTACAACTCATTATTGTTGCATTAATGCATAGTGTTGTAATAATAATAATAATAACAATCAGCAGTCTTATTTAATACTCTACTTAATATATACTACTAAGAAACAATAATTAGAGTTGTAATAAGACGGATGTAAATATGTAATGAATAGCTAGCTGGGCTACTACAACCATGTTTGATTGCGACCAATCAAATCAGACTGAGGCTTTCATTTCATTCCAAGCTAAGAAATAATGCTCGTGTATATATATGATGTAGTGAACATTTAATCCCATTCTCTTATTGTTTTATTTTAACAAAAGCATCCATTAAAATATACTCCTCCGTCCCACGAAATCTGGCCACTATTCCTTTTTGGGGTGTCCCACGAAATTTGACCACTTTCTATTTTTAGATAAATTAAAATAATATAAATTCGATTAGAATTTTAATTATTCTCAAATCACGTTAGAATTGCTCACTTTTACTATTCTGCACAAATTCCAATGCACTTTTATTTTTCTACACAAAATCCCTAGCATTTATTTAATTCATAATATTTCAAAATTGGTACAAATAAAAATTGTATAAAATATATATTATGAAACTACACGATTAGACGATTCTAACAAGATCACACTTGAATATTTTTCTCTAATTGTATCATTACATAATATTAAGTCAAAGTTAAACAATAATCAGTATCAAAATTCATTAGAATCTTAAATACAAAATGCCTATACTACTTTAACTACTAAACCCCACTACCTAAATTACCGTGCCCAAAAGAAAGTAGCCACATTTCGCGGGACGGAGGGAGTACTAATAGTAAGGCAGATTATTTAATTAAATAAATTCCCAAATTGCAAAATATCATGAAGAGGTACATACACATATGAATTTATTAGTAATAAAATATCTTCCATTACAATTAAATACTACAAAAAGGGTAGACACTCTCAATTGGCCCCTCTCATACTCATTGCCCACACTTGTCGTCTTACACAACTTTCTCCCATTTTGGACCATAGCTTCACATGCTCCTCACACAACCTATCTATGCATCATTTTTCCTTTTTTCTTTTTTCTTTCTTTCTTTCTTTCTTTCTTTCTTTCTTTCTTTTTTTTTTTAAAAAAAAAAATGGAACTAATTTCTGATACACATTTCTTTGGTCCCAAGTTCCCACCAAGCCAAAGAACATAGATTACATTTATTTATATGAAAAATTATCTTTACACATCATTTGAAACAGAAAATTACAACTCCGGTCCATACTTTATAAGTGAATGAAATTTGCAAATTTGCTTATTTTCCCCCGTATAATCTCCTTCACATATGTATAGTTTTATGAGGCATCAAGTAAAGAAGAAAATTATATAATATATATATATATATATATATATGTGTGAAATCTTCTAAAACATTATGTAAATTAACACATCAAATTAACTGTTTTTCTTAGAATGGTTGAATTTCAATGTATTGCTGAATTTTGTGGATGAAATGTTAAAAGTATTTAGCTTTTCAAGATGAAAGTATTAAAACTATTCTCATAATTTTTGAAGCAACGAGTCGACGACTAATCCAACTGTTAAAATCAACACGGCCAAGTATACTGATTAATTATGCTCATAATTAATTAAAGTATATTTTTTTTAAGGAGAATATTCCAAAATATATCAATATATCTTATAATGTACACATATTTTATAAAGAATAACAATGAATGTATTAAACTTTCCATCAAATTACTCAATCCTAAAGCGCCATACACTCATATAAAATTGACAACTTTAAGATCACCTATAGTCAAATTTAAGAATAATAAAAAAAATAAAAAAAATCAAGAATAATGTAGGGTGTGTGTGACTGTGTGTGTACAGTGTGCATGGATCAATATTATCCAATCCTTTGAAAAGTGTGAATAGAAAAGGGGCAAAAAAAGGTGAAAAACTAATGTATGGACTATGGTAATGGTAAGGGGCAAAGGGGTAATTAAAGGGGTCCATTTTTTTTATGGTGGGGTGTTGTATTCCCCATTGCCAGGAAGAATGTTATTGGCTGATGATTTCCAATGCATAATATATAGATATATTTATTGGGAGGGATATGATGCAGGTACCTGCACCTGCAGGTATGATGCCCAAGGTATTTCATGTGATGTCAAGTTGTCATGTGATGTCTCCGATATGTTATGTGATGTCTTGATTATCATCAACTATAATTTAATGTGATGTCTAAGTTAATTTTTGTGATGTCCAGATAGGTATATATGTGATGTGTGCGACAACTTATGTGATGTAATTAATTTTAATTATGAAATGATCGGTCATTGGTGTGTTGTCCACTTATTAATAACAATATTTGGTATGCGGACCATGAAAATGAGACTGCAATTGATTTAAAAAATTTAATATTTAATGGGAGAAAAAATATTTGAATTATCATAGTGCTTTTTAAGTGTTGGGAAAAATGAACTTTATGTGATGTTTCTATTGATTATTAGTGATGTCCGGATGAGTTCATGTGATGTCTATGCTGTTAAGTACGCCACCATTGTCAAACTATCACATAAAATGCATATTACATCAAGGTCTGCATGTGCAGACTTTAGAATAGTCTGTACACTAGCTGAACCGATATTTATTATTGATAGATAGATATATTAGAAGGTTCCAAGAAACCTAGTACACACAGTGCATTACAGAGGTACTGACTACTGGAGCTGCTGGTCCCTCCTCAATGTTATTATGTCTGGTGCTTGTAGTGTAATGTAACTACTCTTGCATTATTATATGGTGTCACTTAACTGCAATTAGGTCATGATATTTACTTGTAACTTCTTATATAGCATGTAGTCTATAGTCTATAGTCTACACACATACACATATACACCATGCCAAGGATCATCATAGAGCAATACAATCACTAAAAGATTATTTTAAAAGAAACTTTGAGGAGGAGGATGATACACTAATTAACATATTTGAGTATGTTCCTTTCTTTTCTTTTTTTTTTTTTTCTATAGAAAAAGTGAATTGGAGAGGCAAAAGGGTTGGTTGCTTTCTTGTAGGGCAATGAAGGTGTGAATAATCACAAGACACAAAGAGAGAGAGGGCAAAGCACATGCACATGCACTTGTCATGGCTTCTCCCAATTCTTTTTCCCCCAATATTATCCCTAAAGACCCTTACCTTGTTCATGGGTCCCATCCCACACTCATTAGGCATAAGTACACCATCCGTACTACACAATTATATATTCATGGTATTCTTACAAATTAGAGTTTCACAATAATAATTATGATGACATTATTAAACATAAGAATTGAGATGGTGGCAAAGGTCATATATATCCTCATTTTTTTTTGTTAATTATATTAACATGAGCAAAAACTTTCCAGTGCGTTTCGACCTCAACCTCATATTGTCACCACAAGAATTTCGCAAGAAGGTGAAGAAAAGGATCACTGGGCGACAAACAAGGCGACGAAAATCCGTCAAGTGACGGAATTTTAGGCGACGACTTCAATAAAATTTCGTCGCCTTACCACGAATTTCTTGTAGTGTGTATTGGTGAAAGAATCAAAAAGTGAACTTGTGTTTCAAATTTGTTGTTAGAATGGGGATGGATAGATGTGTAGTTGAATGCTGGATTGAAGGTGGGTGACCATCCATGACAACTATAAATCTATAATGATGGCACCTTTGAAGGATTCACTAGTCATGATATATACAACTTGTTTTGGTTTCCCCCACTCTATTGGTGGCCGTTTCACCAAATCATTATTCCATTTAATTTAATTTTATTTTGTTAAAAATCTTTTTTAAAAGAAAAAAAAAAAGAAGAAGAAAAAAGATAATATGTTTAGAAGCCCTACACTTTTGTGTGTGTAGTCATTCTCATATATGCTCCATATTCCTTTGTTCCTCTCTCCTGCAAAAGGGATTTTATTTTGATCAATTGAAAGGAGTGTATATTAGTCACAACTCACACAAACAAATAGAATTGACAAAGTCACAAATTCACCACAAAACAGTCCACCAAAAAATGGATATAATGTCCAGCAAGAAACAATCAAACAACAATCCAAAGGAATTACCACATGGAATTACCACACTACAGTACTACTGAATCATCATCATCATCATGTCAATTTGTAACCATAATAACTACCACTCTGCAGAAAAAACATAATAATACTAAAATTTAAAAACAGTAGAGAAGAGCTAGCTAGCTGCTACCCAATCTTCTACTACAAACCCTAATTTTTTATTATTTTTTTTGAAGCAGAAACCACCCAAACCCACACCCCTTTCAAGAAATAGCCACCCAGAAAGGCAAACTTGGAAGCCTTTGATTGCCACTCCTATCTCCATTGCATCTATTGCTGCCGGCGGCGCCGCCGCCGCCGCCGGTGCTACTGTTAGACCACTCCTTCCCCCCGCCGCCCATTTTATTGCACTCAATTTTCCCTCCATCTTTCCCTTCCCAAAACCCTCCATTGATCTCATTTTCATCACCACTTTCATCCACATTCTCATCTCTCTCTTTGTCCCCATCTTTCTCATCCAATTCATCATCCACACTATCCAACCCCACATCTTTCACCAAAGAAAGCCTCAGCCTTCCGTTCTTGCGCTCGGCCTGAAAGCAAGGCCCGCTGATGGAGAACGTGAACGCCCTGATCACCAGCCGCCCCCCTTCGCGATGAGTCCGGACTCCGACGACGCCGCCGTCACTCCCACTGATGGAAGTTAAGGGAGGTGGGAAGTTACTCCCCCGTTTAGCATCATCTTTCTTGCACGAATCGCCTCCTCCTCCTCCTTTCGGTGTCCTGGCTCCGCACGCCGGCCTCTGCTGCTTCTCCTCCTCCTCCGGAGAAAATTCGTCGATGGCTGTACTCTCGATCACGTTGCTTCCTGTTTCGCTTCCGAGGCTCTCGGTGCACATTTCCAGGCTTCTTGAGCTGAGGGACGAGCCGGCGCGCTTGACAAGGGGGTGGACGTAAATTTGGCCAGCTTCATCATCAGTCGGATTCCTGTGGTTAGTCAGAGACTGGAAGGAAGACCAGTGATCGGTGGATTCTTCGCCATTCCGATTGGCGACACAAATTTTGTTGATGGAGCAGTAGTAGTGTTTTGAACATTTGGCAAGAGGGAATTCAGGTTGTGTGTGAGGAGGAACAAGAGAGGAGGATAGGGCTTGTTTGGATGGAACCAATAATTTGTGCATTAGAACAGTTGGGTCTAATATAAGGGGCTCCAAGCAGGACTGCAAACCGTGACAAGCACTGGAAGCAGCAGAGGACATGTTTTCACTTTCTTGATATGTAATGTGGAAAGGGGCAAAAACAGGGGATGGTGAAAAAACACTGCTGGTCTTTTCTATCACAATTTCGGACATTTAAATTCTTCAAGAATGGTGGTTCTGAGAGAAATCAAGGCAAAGATGGGAAACAAAGGAAGGGAGGACTTTGCATGGAAAGAGATGAGGAATCACAAGGGCTGAATTTATTAGGAGCAAAAAGTGTACAAAAACAAACGAAGGGGTCTTCATGTGGGACCATGCCCCTCAGTGGCCCATAAAAAGATTTTTTTTTTGTTAGTGGTATAAAAAAAAATAGTGGAATTAATATTGAAATTAGAGACAATAGTGACAACTCAAAAAAAAAAAAACAGAGGGAAGGTAAGTTGAAATTTATGATTTTGGTATCACTACAAAAATTAATTGGTTGCATCGAAGTCAAAAATATAGAAAAAGAATTTAAGTTAAAATAATAATTTCATCCATTTAAATGATGTTTTGTGCCACTACTACCATATTCATACATCCGCCCATATACATATTGAACCATTTCCATAAAATGTACTCAGCTATATACTAGAATCTTTAGTATGGTACTTATTTTTTTTATATATATAGTTAAAATATTTTATTTAAAACTACACTACAATTTTTTATGTTGTACTCCCTCCGTTTCATTATAATTGTCTTGTTACTGTTGGGCACGAGAATTAATGTAGAGTTGATTTGTGAATATATGATGGGGTCCGTAGGGAAAATTATTTCTATTTATAAAAATAAGACATTTGTGATATGACATCCAAAAAAAATAAGTAGGCATTTCAGTTGGGACGGAGGGAATAATTAAAAGGGATTTCCTCGTGTTCACAAACATTATGAAATCTCTCCGCGTTTCTACACCATGAATCCCTGATGCTCAATTAAGGCAGATCATGGTGTAGAAATGCAACGAAATCAAGCCGAGATTGTGGTGGTCCAAAGTTGATGTGTGAAGACATTGTTGAGATATTGAAGAAAAAGACGTCCAAGAAGGATGTTGATGAAGACACTGAATAGATGTATACTATATCCCTACGCCTAATGGAATATTCTGAAATGGATGGAAGTGTACTTTTGAAAAGGGAAATAGTTCAACGATATCTTAGTTTTTTCCCTACAAGAATATGTTCCAATGGGCTACAAATATTGTGCAAGATTTAAGATCGGGTTTAGGTGCTTAAATGTGGAATTGAGCAACGTGTTGAATGTCAACAAATATATTTTAGCTCTGTAATGTGTAATGTTAGGTATAATGCAGTGTATTTTGATTATTTACTATGTTTGATACATAAATGGTCACAAAACAATTCTTATACATCTCATACTCTGCATATGTGAATTATGATGCACTTATAAACCAAACACTAAGATTGAGTGGTTTTTAGTTGCATCAATCATGATCATGATGGCATTTATTGGGCAATTAATGCACAATGAATAACTGATGATTGTGAATAATTAGGATGGTCCAAAATTTCGGATGAATGATTAATTTATGTTCCAAAACCAGACACTAACAATGAATTTGTGGCGCATTGCAATTCACAGGAGGGCTGAATCTGATTCTCATTTACTAAAAATGTATTGAAGACAATTAAAGAAGCTTGTTTTTTCTCACCATATCTGCACCAACAAATGTCCAGTGGTGTATGTTTTCACTTGACATTCTTATTTCCTAATGCTCACTTATTTTCATTTCGTTTTTTCAACTTTGGGGGACTCAGCTCAATCACCTAATTTTGATTTACTCTAACACCATAGTAATCTTACAAAAGCAGCAAAATAAAACACACAAGTCTCTTGGCCAAACTATCAAGAATTCCTATTATTTTTCTTCTCTCTTTAAGTCTCTCACACTACAATAATACTTCTCTTAAAAGGAAAAAAACAATGACAAGCACAATGATATCATACATGTAAACAAATAATAAAAAGCCATTGCCCACATATCTACTCCTCACACCACTGAATCATTACTTTGCTGAATTTGGACCGCAAGAAAATGACATGTTACATTTCATAACATCATTGTTTTCAGCATAAATTTGTTTGATCAGTCAAATGGTATGTTTTTGGACTTGTGGTGGTGTTCATCGGTAATTCGTAGAACTTCACTTATTCAATGAACAGAGATAATTCCTCCACATATATAGAAGATATGCTGCTTAATGAAGGTGCACTAATAAAACATCGAAACATAAAAAGATTCTTACTTCTAGTTTAGGCTGCGGTTAGACAACACAGACATCAATTAGTCATCGAAAAGCAATACTTTCCTATTGAAGAATAGCCGAGTATAATTTGCTCATAAGTTAAAATAAATAAAAACTAGTATGTGTCGCTTCCATTTAAAACTTAAAATCGATCAGAATTTCACGTCATTAAGTTACCATAAATAACAAACTCCGCATATAAGGATATGTATGAACACCCTGATAAGAAATGTTTTCGCCAATAGGTTATGACATGACCAACCCCAGGCCTACCAGGTGTTTAGTTATTTGTCAATGCAATGACTATATACCGCATTGTGAAAAAACTAGCACATGAAGTTAATAAAACCTTGCTGTTGTATACTAACCTGAAGTGAAGTGTGGTGAGTTTGGCCATGTGTAGCACATGTTATTGATGTGGAGCTGAGTACCTGTAATAGCACCGAACTCACATGCAAGGATACTGCACATCGTGAAAAATATGATCATTTTAGTCTCAAGAGTGAAATGAGAATTTCAGGAAACAATGTTTAGGCACTAATCTACTGAGAAAATGTGACAACCCTGAAAATGTAAGTGTAGCAAAGTATAACAACGCAGAGAAAGAGTGAGGGACTGTGCGTGTTATATGGTAGATCATAGTCTCATGTTAAAACATTCATTAAGAAATGAAATAGGTTTAATCACAAAACTGGAATGAAAAATAGTAATTTAATGACAATGCAAATTGTGAAGTAATAATGGTACCTTACTAAGCAGAAATAAAGAGAAGGGCATTTTGACACTCTTTTCCTTCTTATGTCACTGTCAATCCAAACAGAGCAAAGCACAACATGAAACACAAAAGTGGCTCAATTTAAATGCAAATTGGACAGGCTTCCCCTACCTCACAATCTCACAATCCCAACCACTAAAGAATTGATTGGTGAACTATTTTTGGGCTCATGAATCATTTTGTGCAATTTCCTGCTTTCAAATCATAATCTTGATAGTACTAAGTTCATGTGCAGACTGTCGATTCACCCTCAGCTTTTGTGATGAAAAAATCTACAAAATCAAACTGGGCTCTACCCCAGTATTTGTTCTTGTATAAAAGTATAATCTTGTTTCACTTTAATTTATCCTTTTTTTCCGGCGAAAGCTAGTGGAGCCTTGCTCCTATGTCTCACCCTGCAAAGGAAAGCTAGAAATAAAGGGAAACTAATCACATGCAATGAAAAACCGGAGGTGAATATAAGTAAATCCTAATCTAAACCATACTGTAAACAAAAATAAAATTACCATAACACCAAAACTTGAGTAAAGGGAAAAAATCACATATGCACTAATGTTACATTGTGATCGACAATGGGCTTTACTTACTGCTAACTTGATAAATGAAGGTTTTGGATTTCAATCTGCAGTGTTTCAAGTTTTTTGTCAATAGCTGCTAATTCATCTAAAGTGGCCAAAAGTTCATTCACACGGTATTGTGCAACTTGCTGATAAGGTTTGCCAATCACTGTAACAAAATTGTTTAAGCTATTGGTGGCCTCCGTAAGGTCCTTGTCCATTGCTTCTTCCAGCTGACGCGCCAAGCCATCTGCTCTTTTTTTCATTTTATCCACTAATTTCCGCCTCTGGGTGGGCAGGTTTGATATCACCAACAGACTATCATCAAACATGGATACAATTATAACCATAGGTCTCAGATATTACAGTAGAACAGGACAGTTGACAAACAGAAAGAAAAAAAAAAAAGAATCACATACCCGCCAGCAGAGCAAAGGCCTACAGCAAGAAGATCTTCTAAAGTAGAGTCCAAGAGAGATGTCAATAGCGATGCAGACACACCAGCTGCCCCAAGTCCACCAAAAGTACCCAAAAACTGAAAATGGAAGAACATAAAAGAAGTAGCATTATTCCACTTGCCTTCCGAACCAATTGTACATGAAACAAATATCTGACCTTCCTATTCAAAAAATGTGGAATTGACACACGTAATGAGTCATCACACAAAACCACTCATATATATTTTTTTCAGGCAAATATCATTGGACGGTGTGGTTTAAAAGAATAATGACTGGTATAAAATGAATAGTCTTTTAGAAAACTACTCTCAACTCATGCTTTCTAAACATCATAATGAAACCTAAAACAACAGTAAGAAATACCAACTGGACAAGATTAGGTTAGAATTCAGATTAGATAGTGGATTCTTCTCCAGGCGATGATGCCTACTGCCTACATTTCTAAATAAATGGATAGAGCATCTGTACTTCTCTTCTGCAATGCTGTTTTCATGCTTATTTTTTTGGTGAGGACAGTACTGAGATTAAAAATACTTTCCTAGGAACAAGTATTTCAACTGAAAATATTCATTTAAATTATCAAATGCAATTTCCTGGACTTAAAGCATCTATCTTGAGCAAATGCGAACAATTACGGCCATATTAAACTCAAATCAACCATGTGTATGTCACAACATTTAACAGGTTCCAAACGAGAAGCTGCAACAATGCAACTAGTCATTTTGGATGTATTTAATTTGCACAGTTATTTGGCGCAAAGAATGGCTCAAAAAAGTAAAACCTTTTTCAATCAGAAAATAGCTCGTCAAGAACTTACTACTTCACGTATTTCTTGCTCGAACAATTTAGAAGCAGCAGCAGCACTAAAATCCCCAATAACTGTTACACCGAGTTCATGCTTCATTCTTAGCAGCTCAGAGGCCTCCAGTTGTGACTGGACAGATGGAACAACTGAAGGCCATCTTTTCTCAAATGATTCCTTGTACATATTTCCTTTGTTCGCATTACTGGATTGTAGCCATCTAGCATATTCCTCAAGCAGTCTCTGGACGCCAATTAAAGCTTCAGAACAAATCAAATATAAAGGGAAACATTGAACCCTAGTTGCAAGACAAATGAAAAAAGGGGAAAAAATGGACGTAAAACTAACATCATACAGGTGGTTTTCTACTGAGTGGTCATTGGTTGTCTCAACGGAATAAATGTGAAGCAGTGAAGACTCTAAGATAAAGAAAACATCTTGGGCACCTCTTTTGAGTATTTCAGAACAATAGAACATACAAAATTATCAGGGTGCTACTAAGCCTTGTCTAAAAACTAAACCAGGAGCAATTTCGTGATGGAATGTAAAATGACAAGTTCAAACACCAAAGTCTTGCATCTCTAGGTGGGCAAAGTGTCAAAGTATGGTCTCAACTTGAAGTTTGCTCAAGACAATGAACAAAGTATCTACTCACTTGAGCTTCTGTAACAGCAGGGCCTATAATCTCATTGCGAAGACTTGACACCACTGACCTTTGGCCAGATTTATTTCCTCCAAGAACATATGAAGCAGCAAGGTCGATATTTGATAATTGCAAAGTAGATTCTGCAAGTTTAATTGCACGAGCTTGCGCACTATCAATCTGCATTTGTTACCGACCAAAAATAACATGAGATTTTAAGAAAATATAGTAGGAAATAAAAATTCAAATTACACTAGCCACTACCAGGGACATTATTTGTCTCTTCCATGAAAGGCTCTCATTTTCCATCTTCAGTTTATATTCTTCCACACTGTTTAGGAGATTATTCACAATAACCAAATCCTTTTCAGCTTGCTGGCAATCCTCCCTGACAAGCTTTTGACAAGCAGAAAGCAAATTTTCAGCGATCTTAACAGGGGTTTCCAACTTAAGTTTTATTCGTTCAACCCCATTGCTCGTTGAAGTATCCAAAAAGCTATACAGGTACTTCTCAAGATTGGAAAAGTTGTTGGCTCCCAAAAATGGAGTGTCCTGTGACTGTTCTTGCTTTTCATGACCACCAAAAGAAGAAAGTTTTGCTTCTAAGGCACTACGTGCTGATACAGGGTACAAGGTGATGTGTTCAACATTCAGCATCTTCCCAGTATTCTCAGTGATGAATGCAATAGCTTCCCCAAGCTGCACCATAAGCAATAAGAACTTATCACAGGAAACTCATACACGCAGTTTCACCATAGAATTTTTGTCCGCCCAAGTGGGAAAAATTATGTGTAATCAGTGGAACCATACCTCATCAGCATTTCGATACAGATCAGACTTATTAAGTACAAAAACAACTTTTTTATTCCATTGCTGAGTATACCGAAGAAAAGAAACCTGCCAGAAAACACAGGAAATAAAAATATAAGCTTCTTGATTAAAACAAAAGGAAAGAAAGGAGAATGAAGCAGTCTACATGAAACTAGATAAAATTCAAACATGATGTCCTGCTCAGAAAAAAATGTCCAAAATAAATCCAAACTGATAACAAAGTTAAGGGAAGAGAAACTCAAAAAAAAGAAAATAAATAGAAGATACAGCAGGAAAATCAGGCAACATTTATATATATCAATCAAAGTGGCATATAAAATGGTTTAAATGCAGTTATAATATAAGTTCCAAGTTAATGAGAGTGGTGATAGGATCTGAAATGCTGTTCTAGCAACTAAATAGTAGTAGTAGTACTACCCAAACACACACACACACTGGCTTGGTTAAGAATTAAGAGCAATCAAAATATTAACAATATGTCATGACCGCTTAGGATAGGTTGATTTTGCAAGCGAAGAAAGTAGGGGTTTCTGATAAATAAATCAATCAATCAATCATGGTACACATTCTGAATCCAATCCGTATTCCATGATTCCAAAAATAGGGGGAAAAAATATCACCACTACAAAGTCCTCAATATCATTAAACCCCAAGTAGTGACTAGATAATACCTCACTTTCAGTTAATGGTCGATCAGCTGACATCACAAAAAGAATCAAATCTGCTCGTGGCACAAATTCCTCAGTTAGTCGTTGTTGCCTTTGAAGTATCACATTTGTCCCAGGAGTATCAACAATGATCATCTGTAAGTCAAGCATGATGATAGTTTAAAAACGGTTGCAGAAGATATTTTCCTATTACAGTCCCAAAGTACACTAAATCACAATTAAATTCACAACCAGCAGTATCCAATGTGGATTGCAAGAACTGCAAAATCCCATTGAGTAAGTTCTTCGAAAAATCATCTCGTACCATTGATGATAAGTTGAAAGTAATACTTTCAAACAAAATTCAACATTCATATTCAGTGGTATACGACTTGTAGAAGCCCAATTGCTGAGGCACAAGCCTATAGCTCCTAAATTGTTCAACTAAAAATTATTTTAGATATAGTAAAACCAACTAATTGAAGAAGCAGATGAAGAAAGAAATTTTCTGAATACATAGTAAGGGATATCAAAGAAAAGTGAATCCTGCAAGACTGCATACCAAAATTTGGTTATAGTTAACAGATATGACCTGCGTAGACTTTTGGGCAATGTTAGTGAGATTAAAAGAGCACAAGTTCAAAAACTCACTTCCTTTAGAACTGGTGCTGGTATATAGCATATGTATTGACCATCCGGATGCCTCTCACACCTTTGCTCACTAAACTCTTCTCCAGAATAGCGTAGAAAGGTGATCTCACTAGTTGTAGGAATAACCCCATCATCTAAGTATTTTTGCCCAAGAAAGGCATTGACGACACTTGACTTTCCAGAGTTGAACTCCCCCTGATGAGCAATTAAAAAAAATTTATTATTGAAGGTCCCAGCAATGAAACAAATGCAGAATTTGGAAGTATTTACAAGCACAAGACTAATACTGTCAGCCTTCAATGGAACCACAAAAACATTTGAAGACCCATAACACTTAGGTTGAAATACATACATACAGATTACCATCAGAAGATTTCTTCATCAAGAAATTCAAAGGAATGTGAATACTCATTCATAACATGCAATGACTCAAGGTCATATTGAACAACATGACCAACTAACAAACAAAAACACATTGAAATTTAGAGCTAATACCCATGCATATCCGTTCAGCACACAATTACCACTATAACCAGTAAAAAGGGTTCATCCAGTTGAGAAACAGCATCTTTGAGAAGTGAAATGTCCCCCATCTGCAATTTACATTAAAACGTGGCATAGGGTTAGTAAAACATCAGAAGCAGCATCAAATATAACTTTAAGAACACCTGTAACTACCAAAGCTTTAGCAATAAAAGATCACCAGTGGTGTGGCTCTTTCAATGAGATTAATAGCCTCGAGCAATATTGACCTCTCTTTATCAATGAGCTGTTTCTCTCTATCTTCCAGTCTAGTAAACCCAGAGACCACCTTCTTCCCTGGAAACCCATTCTCAACATCTGTATCTTTGAGATTATCAAGAATTTGACTGCCGTGATCTTTCCCATTTGATACATATTCGGTATATAACAACATATTAAAGAAATCTTCAGATAACAAGTTGTATTCATCCACTGAGACCACTATACCACTAACTCCTGATCTTAGCAAATCTAAATATGACCTCGAGGATTTGCCATTGTTAAGAGAACCAACCATTACAAAAACTGGAATCTTTATGCGTCCAGACACAGAGCTCAATAGACCCTCCAGATCATCCCCATTAACAGAATAGATAAGAAAGTCAGCACCCTCAGTCGTAGAAGCGTCGAATGCAGCATCAGAGGTTTGGACATTCCTTGCTACCAAAGGAAGGATCACTGAATCAGCCTTTGCATCCAACAACGTATTTCTTGCCACGATTGCAGGGAGACCTACCAAAATAGTTCTTATTAAATAATAATAATAATAATAAAATGCATTGATTCAAAACAAATGTGGCACATTCAAACACCAACCCAAAGTGAAAGTTCAAAATACATCCCAATTTGAAGTTTAGAACACATCCAACAATCAAAATAAAGCACATTCTATAAAAAAAAAAATGTAAAACAAAATCCATAACTCCATGTCACTTCCCTATTTCAGTTCTGTAAAAAGAAAAAAACATCAAATTACAGAATAATAAAATAGGCTTTCCTGAGTGTGCCATGGCGCATACCACAAAGAAGGGGTGTACCATTCCACAAGTTTGGCGCCACAGGCACCATGTATCATTGCGTGCTCCATAACTATGCCAGATAGCAACCAGAAACTCAGGAAATATAAGGCAAATGCCTAAAACAAAATTCATTTCTTGTGGGAAAACAATATGGTTCCATATGTTACAAAAACAACGTTGCACCCATCCTATGTAAGCCTCAATGTTTCCCATTTCTCGATTAATCCTACACCATATTCACAAATTTCCACTTCCCAGTTCCCAACCAATTCAAGGCAAATGCAAATCTAACATGGAACTTTCCCAACATGGAAATAATACAGTGCTCCTGAATAAATAGGTAGGCAGGCACCTGACACGATTTTAACAAGCAAACCCTAAGCGAGACTCAGCATTTTGATAATCCTACATATAGTTCTCAAGTCCACACATATCCATAAAAACTTGTGCCTAAACTCAACCATATGAACAAGTAGTAAGCACATCATACTGCATTAGAACCACATTTCCCTCATTCACTGATAATATTCATCCCCAAAACAGTAATTCAGAATATTAATTACTAACCTTGATCAGAAAGCAAAACACCGTTGGCATTAACCGCCGCCGCAATATCTACGCGCTCATCAATCAACAAGTAAGCCCTGTCCCTGATTACAGATTTCAGAAAACACGCCGCCTCATACAACTTCTTCCCGCTCCCGTCGCCGCCAGTAAGAACTATAATCCCAACCCTATCCGAAACAGCGTCATCAACGACGTCAAGGACCGCCTTGTCATCCTTAAACACTTCATCGGCGCTCAGTCGAAGGACAAGATTCGGCACCTTGATCTCGGGGCGCTTGTACCCGCCGGGGAACACAGTCCTCGGCGGCGTTTGGTTAATTGAGCTTAAAATTAGGGAATTCCTGCCCCTTGTGCCGGCATAGCTAGTTGAAAAGGTTCTCCTCGAGGAGCGACAGCAAGAGGTCCGTAGTGGGGGCCTAGGATGCAATACCAAGCGGTGGGGAGAGAGGAGAGGAGGAATTAATGGATATACGGAAGAAACCACCATAGATAGGCCGTCCGTGTACGGCGGAGGTGGCGGTGGTGGGAGGTGGCGCAGTAGCTGTGGTGACGAGATTGGAATTGGGATTGAGAGCAAGATTTTGCTTATCCGAAATATCCGCGGAGATATTGAATTGCGGGCATTTGAATTCCGCAGCTACTTGGGAGGTCCCCGGAGTTCAACACCCTCAGTGGCACTGTGCGTGCGGCGGGAGCTTAAGTCCCAAGAGTATCTTATTATACTTAGGCCTTCTCCAATAGTAATACCTCTACTCCAGGTATTTAGGTGCCACATCACCGCCACCTCAAAATTTAAATACCTTTACCTAAATACCCAACTCTTCTCCCAACAATAATACCCAAAAAGTAAGTATTTAGGGGACCCACTTACTATTATATTTATTATATCATTTATATTTTAATTATTAATTATAGAAAATAATGTAATTTTAAATAAATAATAATTAATATTTTTCAATTATTTTAATTATTTAAAATTTTAAATTATTCAAAAAAATATTTTTAAATATTTATATTACAAAAAATACAAATTCAAGCCAAACATAATAAGGAAAAAATATAAATGCAATGATAAATAATTCACAAAGTCTAATTAATAATAATTAATTATAACTAATTAAAATCACAAGATAATTAAAAAATTTAACAAAATATGAAATATTTAATTTTTATATTTTTTGAGGACTTATGTAAAGGAATATTGGGACTAGAGCCTGTTTGGATTGACTTTTTCCAAGTGCTTTTGGCTTTTGCTTCTGCCAAAAGCATTTTTGAATGAAAAAGAGTGTTTGTTTTGGCTTTTTAGAAAAAGCAAAAGCACCTCGAAAAGCTACAAAAGTGCTTCTGGGAGAAGCAGCTCAGGTGGTGCTTCTCCGAAAAGCAGAAGCCAAAAGCACCTAGTAATGTGTGCAGAGTCATAAATGCCCCTATTAATTTATTTAAATTACACTATAAATATATACTATCATATATAAATAACATATCCTTTCTGGTAATTTACACATTTCAAAAGCACTTTTCACTTTTATACACCCAAACACACTATTGAAAAAAGTTGTTTTTTAAACATTCCATCCAAACACAAAAGTTAGCTGCTTCTGCTTTTGGCTTTCACTTCTGCTTCTACTTTTGGCTTCTGCTTTTTTTAAAAGCCAATCCAAACGGGCCCCACTCCACTGTCAAAGACAAAGTGTGAGCCACATGTTGATTGCAAGCAAATTTCAAGAAAGGACTTTTAAACAAAATTTAGTGCTTAATTCTATTCATTACACACATGATCGAAAAAGTATTACCACTGCCCACAATCTATAATCCTACTTGTCTAATTCCTCATCAAAAAAATTATCTAAGGATTTGGAGAATTCAGACAAATCTGCATGTGGGGTTTTGTAAAATCCCTCATCATCACCATCTGCTGGAGAATAAAAATCCAGGCCTATTTCCTTGACAAGATTCTCATAGGAGGCCGAGAGATCTTTTGAGGTCATCTGGTGATACTCCACAAGCTGGTGCAGACACTGGTTTTCCCTTTTCAAGTTGGCATTTTCATTTGCCAATCTTGATTTTTCTGCAAGAAGTGCTTCCAGTTGAAGCCTTACCTGCACACACACACACACCCACACATCGACACAAATACACATTCAATAGAATGAATCCTCAAAACAACTCAAGTTCATTTCTGTCACAATTGCAAATCAAAATTCACATTATATGAGTGGTGAATTACCAAATCATCTTCGTCCGGCTGGATCCCCGTGCCTAATCCATCTCGAAGTTTTCTGTTCTCTTCCTCTAATAGGTAACATTTCTCCTGCAAAAAGCCTAAATCCGATCTGACCGACCTCAATTCTCTAGCCATGGTAGCTGCTTTTGTCGCCATGGAAATCGCCATCTAGAAATTCAAAATCTTGATCAATCAACATGTCAAGGCTCCTGCAACTAAGATATAATAAATCAAGAAAGAGGAACCTACATTTTTCGCTTTCTGAATTTTCCCCATGTAGTATGAGCATTTTCCTTCTACCGTAGATGCAATTTCGCCTCGATCTTCACTGCACTCATCTGAATCCAATTTCCTCTTCGTTCCTCTCTTGTCGCCCTCATTGTTATCGTCTAGATTGGCTTCATTCCCTTCTGCTGATTGAATTTTTTCTTCGGCTTTGGCCTTGAGGGTTGTGGCTTGAACTATGTCATTCATTGTGGGTGGTCTGGATAGATCTCTAGCTCCCTGAAAATTCAAAGACAATATATTTTGGGGGAACACTAAACTTAGAGGCCAGATGTTATATTCCATCAAGAAATCTGTGTTCTATGGTGTAACCTGCAGTGCATTCTCCAGATTGTTGGACAGATGCGAGAGAGTCTGAGCCACTGAATCGAATCCCCGAATTAAAAGCATCGAATCCTCCTTCATCCTCCTCGATCGCCCCTCGGATTCGCCAGTCTACAAAACCAACACACCAAATAAATCTTAAATTCACAGCTAATCGAATCCCTAGAAATTTTGCCAATTTAAAAAAAAAAAACCAAAATGTCTCACCAATTGCGTCCGCTTGGTTTCCACCGGCTTTCGATTTTCCAGAAGTGTGTCGACACGACTGCGAAGAGTGTTCCAGAAGCACTCATCCGACGAAGGATCAAGCATCGAAGGAGAACACCCACGAAATTCCTAAAAAAATAAAATAAATTAATATTGAAAGAAATCAATCAACACTCAACACAGAATCTCGGGGACATATTGCAATTAAAAAGGAAACAGAGCAAGACGCGAAGCTAATTGAAGATACCTTGTGGAGAGAAGCAGGGGAAGGAGATTCGAGTGATGCCGCCATTGGAGAGCTTTTTCCTGGAAGTGAAGTGTAGATACCGAGGGAGAAGAAAGGTAGGATTTCCAACGGCTAGTTTAGAGGATGAGGGTTTGGGGTTTAAATAGGGCTGACCGCCGAGGCCAACGTTCTGAATTATGCAACGGCTATGAGTATTTATTTGTTATACTTGGGTTTAATAACTACCTAAAATATAGTAATGAGGTAAATACTGAGGTCAACACCAAAAAGGGAATTTGTAATTGCAATATATGTATAATAAACAGAAGCAAAACAAGTATGGTGTAATATATGTCATCTGTAATTTGAGTTTCTTTTAAAAAAATAAAATAAAATTTACTAAATGTTAATGTTTTCTGAGTTACCTTATGGATGATTTTATACTACTATATTCTACTCTATTTTGGAAGTCTGAATGGACAGTGGGTAGTGGGATTGAGACTGAGAGTATGAATGGATGATAATGGGTCTTAGAACCAAAAATAATAAGAAAAAAATAGGCGATGTAGGAAAACACAAAATGCATGTGGCTGCTGGGATTCGAGCCCAGGTCTCCACGGCCACAACGTGGAATTCTTACCACTAAACTACAGCCACTTTTGTTGTCCTTTTCTGCAGTTACCTAATTATTACCTAACTAAAAATTTGGATTTTATCTCATTCATGTGTGCTATTTTTTGTCAAATCTAATATTTCAAACTTGAAAAAGCTTGAAAACTAAAACATATTCTTACAAGTTACAAACATAAAACTATATAATTTCCCCAGTCTTGCCCAAACCCAATTAAGGTTTCCATGATGTCATAAACTAAAGTAGTTATGGCATTGCCAAAATGGCGTCAAATTTAGGACATAAGAATTAAGATCCCATTCTGGAGGGTTGAAATCATTAGATGATCAAACTTCTCACCTCATTCAAAATAGGTCAGGAAACAAACATAGACCTAAATATGAAGTACAGAATAATCGACAGACCCCCGGGACCAGACTCTTACAAACTACTCAGGATTTCAACTTTCCAACTCTGTAGTGACCAGGATGAGTGTCACTTTGCAGCACTTATTCTTCTTCGTGCTTAATTTCATTTAGGCTCGTCTAGTTTAATAGTATACTCTCCTCTCCTCATGTGTTACAATTGATCTTTGGGCAAATGAAACACACACCGCCCTTCTCTTTTTCTAAAGATTACCTTTTTTCTTAGCATACTTGTTCCAAAATAAAATAAAAAAAAATATATAAACCAAGTAAAATCGAAATCAAGTTCAAGAATTCTGAATTTGTTAACCAAGAAATTCTTTAAGGGAGAAGCCTCTTTTTTATTGATGAGTGTCAAAAGGATTACAAGAATTGCAGAAAGGAATTACACGGAAATAAGAAAGCTGTAAAGGAATTAAAGTGCAGAATGGAAAAATAAGCTGAAAGAAACTTGCAGAAAATAAAAGTTGCAGAAAGTAAAAATATGAAAGTGCGTCCTCTTGGGGGGTTTCTGGATGCCCTCTGAGTGTGTCTCTTCCTCCTTTTATAGAGAGGGGGACTGACACCCTTCCTTGCTGAGACGCGTGATGGCGCCGTCCACCTTGACTTCTGTGACACATACGGCGCATGCGAGAGGATGGCGGCATACGGCGCACGCGAGAGGATGTCGGCTTGAGGATTGACAGCTTGGGAGGGTTGATGGTTCTCATCACTCCCTTGTTACCCAGCTTCCCTTGGTCATTATCCGGATAAATCTTAAATTGGACCGAGCCAAGAAAAATAGATTGGGCCTTTTGAAAGTGCGTCATCTCTTCCGGATATATTTTCACCAATTGGGTTGAACACTCTACATCAATAAATGGACCTTCAATATTGGACTAATAGGGATGGGCCTTCAATATTTTTGCTCTGTTAACAGATGCCCCCCTTGCGCTTTTAGTCGATGGAACTGAGACTGAAATTGCGCATATATTTTTCTAATGCCGCCGTCGGCAACCTTTTATTTTTATTTTTATTTTTATTTTAAATAATGATGGCGGCTGTCACATTTGATGATAACACATGTGCATGATAACACATTACATGATAACATGATGCCACCAAATTCAAAAAATTTGGATTTTATCTCATTCACGTGTGATAGTATTTTCTGTCAAATCTAATACTACATATCAAACTTGAAAAAGCTTGAAACTAAAACATATTCTTACAAGTTACAAACATAAAACTATATAATTTCCCCAGTCTTGCCCAAACCCAATAAAGGTTTCCATGATGTCATAAAATAAAGTAGTTATGGCATTGCCAAAATGGCGTCAAATTTAGGACATAACAATTAAGATACCATTCTGGAGGGTTGAAATCATTAGATGATTAAACTTCTCACCTCATTCAAAATAGGTAACAGGAAACAAACATAGACCTAAATATGAAGTACAGAATAATCGGCAGAACCCCGGGACCAGACTCTTACAAACTACTCAGGATTTCAAATTTCCAACTCTGTAGTGACCAGGATGAGTGTCACTTTGCAGCACTTATTCTTCTTCGTGCTTAATTTCATTTAGGCTCGTCTAGTTTAATAGTATACTCTCCTCTCCTCATGTGTTACAATTGATCTTTGGGCAAATGAAACACACGCCGCCCTTCTCTTTTTCTAAAGATTACCTTTTTTCTTAGCATACTTGTTCCAAAATAAAATAAAAAAAATATATATATATAAACCAAGTAAAATCGAAATCAAGTTCCAGAATTCTGAATTCATTACAAAAATAGACTTGGTTGGACTGGTTTGACAGCAGACAGTGGCCCTTCTTCACACTGGGGTAGTAGTAGTTGTTGGTTAGTAGTTTGAATATTGGTAATAGGCTCATCGCAATTATGATTAATGATGTAATAAGCCATTAATTTTCTCCAACAACATTTGTCCTCTTGTACTATTGGAAGTGGCCCAGCAAGCACGACACTTTCCTAATTCTAATCCCGTGTTAATCAAAATATACGTATAAAATGGGAATACGGGAGACTGTAGACTGTAGACTGGTGGTATTTTTATACGCAGAAAAGAGCATGTAAGGTACAGTGTAAGTGTAAAATAATGGAGGAGCAGTAAGGCAGTGGGCCTCTCCTTTTCTATTATGTGAAGCTGTGCAAAAAGCAGCCAAATTCGAGTGGGGGAATAAGGTACAAGAATAATTTCTTGCTTCCTCATTGAGTGAATCTGCTTTTTGTACAAAAGAGTAGGTGATGCTCTCCCCTCCCCTGTGGTCAAGGTAAAAGCTTTGCTCTGATTCGGGGGAAATCTCTTGTTTTTTCCTCTAATGTAGCAGATGATTGGAGCACCGGATATCTCTACTGCTCTGTGTAAGTTTAAAGCTTTGATTTTTATAGCGTACTTGTTTTGGAGCTTTTGTTGGCTCCTTAGATTTGGATAGAATCTTTGATTTGTGTTTTGTTGCTTCTGATTTGTGTCTGAGTTTTTGGACTGGGATTGGATTTGGAGTAATTTAGAAATTGATAAGCTGCGACCTGGATTTTGTCGGTTATATTTAATGCGATTGGGATTAGGGTTAGAAACTAAGACCTGCTGATTGTAGTTGGAATTTGTTTGTATATGCTTTCTGTTGGTGAAATTCCAACTCAGTAAATTAAATACTTTGAAATTGGGAGCAGGTTTTCTCCATTGAAGCTGAATTTAACAGGACAGTGGCTAAATACCATTAGCAGTTTCTCTGGTTATTACTTGGTTGTTTGAATAAGCTGGAGGAGTCCGATGGCATGATCTTTGGAATAATTGGAAAAGATGTTTTGGAGATTTTGCATTTCTTTGTTTTGTTTCTACTTTGAGTACTCTCTGGTATCTGAATTGGCCCGAACATATGCCTTGAAATTACTTGGCTTTGTGCTGAGGCAGAATTTGGTTGTTTGTTTACAGCTTCACTTCTGTCTGTTAGGCACCTACTGTGTTCTATACTTCTATAAATGACAGAAACTTTTGGTTTGAACCTCCCCTGTTCTATCTCTTCCTGACTTGTCAATGAGTATTCTTCCATTTCGCATTTACTCGCAAGTGATAGATCAATAGGAGAGCCTGTTTCTGTAGTACTTCAGTGTCGTGCATTGAGATTCGAATTTTACAAGCAACAATCCCCTCTTCAGACACCTTACTGTGTTTAGAAACTGATACACGACAACTTGCGTTTTATGCAATGCAAAGCAAGTGTATCTAGGACACATTTAATTATCTCTATCTTCCCATTTTTACGAACGCTTCAATGTTCTGCAGCATCACTTGCGTTGGAACATTGCCTTTGGAATTCAGACTGTGTGCTTAAAACTTTCTGAAATGGGAAGTTTGGCACTTGAAAAGGATAGTAATGCATCCTCAAATGACTATGCATCATTGGGGCTGTGTAATACGAGCAACAACCGTTCACAAAAGCCCCAAGTTTTGTCATATCTCTCTGCATTGCTGGAGAGATCTGTGCAGAAAAACGAAAGGCTACTAGAGACTTCCCAAACCAGAGATGTTATCACCGTATTTCACGGGTTAAGAGCGCCTTCTCTGAGCATCGAGCAATACATCGATCGGATATTCAGGTACTCCTGCTGCAGCCCCTCCTGCTTTGTTGTTGCGCACGTATACCTAGACAGGTTCATTCAACGGACAAGCATCTTCTTAACCTCCCTCAACGTTCACCGACTCCTCATCACCACTGTGATGGCAGCTGCCAAGTTTATGGACGACGCGTACGATACAAGAAAAAAAAACTCTTCTCTTTTACTTATGCATTTGCACAGATAGATAACCTAATTTTTGTCTAATGCATTTCAGATTCTTCAACAATTCCTACTATGCAAGAGTGGGAGGCGTGAGCACCGCGGAACTGAACAAGCTGGAGATGAAGTTCCTGTTCGGTCTAGATTTTCGACTTCATGTAAGCGTGGAGACATTCAACAAGTATTGTTCCATACTTAAGAAAGAAGCAGCCACGGGAGGACTGATCGAGCACCCTCCTGGGGCATGTGGGGTGGAAGAGAACTGGGCAAGCAAAGATGATTCAAGCCGTGCCCACTCAATTGCCAGATGAAAGGAAAGCCTTTCACAAGGTACAAGTCATAAAAATTTTCAAGCTTTTGAGGCTTCCCATTTCATGTTGTAAGACTGTACGTAGGTTTAGTTGTAGGTTTTCCTTAATAGGGCTGTGTCCATTTCATAGTCTTGGCTATAGCTTATACTACTACAATTCTAATCAATCGGGTTCGCGCCTGCATGATTACCATTTATGGCTGAAGGATGGAATTTGTTCTCAATAGTGATTTATATTGAAGTGTTGATATATATATATTGTTATTCAATTTCTTAAGTTGAAGCTGTTATATATGTGTATTGATATTACTGCAACCAGCAAGAAGCTGAACTTGTGATGACAGGATATGCTTAATCCGTATGGAGTATAGAATGTATTGTAAACCATACAGAAATAATATCCAGCAGCTCTACCATCGGTCAGTCGATCACGACTTTCGACCAAGTCATCTACATTTAATTTACAGACTGTATAGTAGTATCTTGAGCACTAGAACATTGGTACCCACAGGCAACAGATTCAGTGTGTAGAGGTTGTGAGTATATAAATGACAACTGTTTTTTACTAACTGGTGCATGTGTTGAACAAATTACAAATGGAAGAAATGTAGCAGCTATAACCTGTAGTGGTAGCCTAGTAGTGGTATTAGTACTATTAACTAAGACCATAGGTAGTACATATGTATGTTGGTAGGCAGACAACATGAACATGTGAAATGCACATAAGACAATTTAGCGTGAATGATTGTCCAGCGTTGTCCCAGCCAGCTTGTGAAGAAGCTCTATGTTCATGTTCTTATTAACATTGGATATATATATATATATACTAGAATTCGTCGGGTGGCGCGCGCTACGCTGCGCGCGCCGGTGACGAAATGACATAATGTATGAAAATGCAGATTTTCTATGGTAAAAACAATAGAAGAACTAAACATAGTGCACCGTGCATGTCAAAGGATAACAGAATAAAAGGAGCGGGTCTAATTTCTAATCAGAAACAACCAACATATAACACTTATAGAATTGTATTATACTGATGTCTGGAATATAATATATTTCCCTCTTTTGACCGGTCGTATTTATGATCTTCGTTAAATGGTGCCAGACATAAGCAATTAAAACAGCTTTCTATGTAACATAATGTGAGCCTGTAAAAAGGAGAATAATTTAAAATAATTTAGGATTTTAAGGTTGGTTGAATAGAGTTAATAACATACTTTACTTGAAATCTATTTGCAGTCCTTTTTGCCCGTTCTTGTGACGTTGTGTAAAACACAAACAAGAGCAAGAGCACCAAAGCTGGCCTACTAACAGGACAAACAAGGGTTAATTTCTCTGAAGTTCTTGTATGAGCAATTAATAACTACAAACAAATGTATGTAATGACTATGTCTACACTCTCTCCCAACAGATGGCCCATATTTAGATTATAGTTGGAGGAGCCATGAATGTAATAGGATCAATAATTGAATTGCTACTATTAAATTTAGTATCCATAATCCCATCCCCTACCGATATGATCTAATTTTGTATGTAACCAATCACACAGAAGACAAAGGCAATTCAACTTTAGAAGACATTTGGCATTAACTACTTACCGCAGACAATCCTAAAGCATGGTGCTCTCATCACGAATCAGTTTACATGAATATGCCTGACCATGGAATAAAGCTAATAAATAATATGAGGAATTCATTGATTAAGAAACTAAATAACATATAGTACAAATAACACTTGTAAACCCGGCTAAAAAATTAATATTATGGAGTTCAGATTCACATGAAGGATGAAAAGTGTCCAATTTGACAAAGAAAAATTTCCAAATGCAAAATAAAAACTCAACCTGATACAATTGCCCCAGGTTATTGAGAAAACTGAATCTAAGTAAGGAGCCATAAAATGGATGTCTCACAAACATGTTTGATAAAAATATCAAACACATTTCATCATCAAGGATCACCACATTCCAGCGAATTGACCAAAAATGAGTTGGAACACAAGGTAGAAATCCAAAATAACATAAGCACATATTCATCAGCTCTTTCAGAAAAGTAAGAGGAAAAATGTGTACATAGATTAATAATGTTTTCTTCCAAAAAATGCATACATATTAAAATTGAAACAAACGTGGAAGAACCCCCAATAGCCCCTCAAAACCATGACTTTCTTAAAGGTATCAAAATTATCCCAGGTTATATTAAAGGTACTGAATGCCAACGAGCGAAGATACTTATAAATCATATGTTACTTTTAAGCGAGCCATTGTTGAAATGCAATTGTTTATATTCAGATTTTATTACCTTGATTATAGGAACGCAAGGTAAAGCGTGTATATTAACATGTATACAACATTACAACATAACGATGTGTTAGGCATAAATGCCACCAAGATTTCCATAAGAATCTGGAAAAATAAGAGCATCTTGGTCACATAAACACCAGCTGCAGTGTACTGGCATCTGAAGAATAAAAATAGGAAGACTGAAGGATGATGCAACTGTGCAAGAGTATACTGCAAGACCAACAGTAAGTGTACTCTTGTCATTAGAGAACCTCGATTGACCTTCCCAAGCTGTTGAACAATTCTACGCTCATATTCTATTGTAGTGCAAAGTTAGTATAGAATTTCTATTTAACTTTTGCACCATTTAAATAACAGATTTGCTATCTCATTAAAGAAATAAGTTTAAATTTCTTAAAAGTGAAAAATGTTTATATACCTCAAGATCATAATTATAGTTATAGACTTGTAGTACTCTTAAAATACCAGAGTCACAATTAATGATCAATGACAATTGCCAGAGAAATCATGATGCTCAATGCTTTGATACTCCAGAAACACAGAATACTTGGTGACAATTTTAACCACAATTAAAATGCATAAAACGGTGAAGAACCAAAGACAATCCAAATTTATATTTTCAAGTGGTATTTGTAATTTTTGTTTTATGATACAGTATTTATATTTTACATAAAGTGCCTTTAAGCATTCCATAACAATACCAATATAAATGATATTAGATTGACATATTTAAGAATTCAACATCTGGAGCAAGATCACTTCCATTTATACAGAGCAAATATTTCCCCGAGCATAGAGGGCAAGAAAAACAATGCAGAGATTGGTTTGATCTAGATCTACGTACAAAAGTTTTGTATGAATTCAAATAAGTTTGACAAACTATGGTCCCCATCACTCTCAAAGCTATCTAACAACCAATGTACTTGAAAATGTTTAACCACCAAACGATGGTTAAAAACTACGATTAACACTATTTATAAGCAACATCAGCACAATCGTAAAAAGCGAATGGAACTTTAAGAAAAACTAAAATAAGATCGAATTGATTAAAACATCCAAATAGAGAAGTGAATAGTTTCAGTCTCACTGACCATCCCATCTACGTAGTGAACCAACCCACAAACTCAATGTACCAAATGCAGCCACTAAACTTCAACAGATTGGTATAACAAATCAAAATCAACAGAATATAATCCTCACAACTAAGTATTCAATAGATCGCTACAACAATTAACAGGATTCTAACACGGACAGATTGGGAATGCAAACTATTAATGTCGATTATGGGGCACACAAAATGAGCTTGCATTTTACCAAACACCTCAAAAGCGGGAATGAGAACAGTAAATATAAAATCTAGAGCACATGAAATGAGCAAGCACTTTCCCAAACAACTCAAAAGCATGATCTCAACACAAAGAATCTCAAATTCACAACACCCAAATATCGTAAAATAAGGAACATAAAGACAGAGCAGAAAATTACCAATTCCAGATAACAAAAGGCTCACAATATTCCGCAATATATTCCAAATGTTAGTCCCCAGAAATTAACAGCTCCATGCCACACTGCAACAATCAAACAATCAACAACCAATAATCATTACTCAAAAATCAAGGAACAGGGAATCCCCAATATAGTCTTACAATCAAAGCCAAACCATACCAACTTACATGAAAGAACCCGGAAAACTAAATTGGGAGCGCAATAAGGAATTGGGTTTATCAATAAGAAGCAAGTAAACAGAAGAAAGGCCACCAACAAACCTCCTAATTATCACAGACCCAGATAGGCGTCTCTGAATACTGATCAACCCTGTGCGAGCTATCCTCCGCCGTCTGATAAGGGTTCGAGGACAGCCCAGAGCTTCCCGCTGCTGAATGCCGCCGAATTGGTGATTTCTGAGAGTAGCAGCAAAGCGGCAGTGGCCGGCGTGGCTACGCGAAACGGCGAGCGGATGCGGCGGTTCGCTGGGGGTTAAAAATGTAGAGTTCCAACGGTGCTGCATGTTCAAATGGTTTGAAAATGGGCGTTGGGTGAATGCTAGGGTAACATTAAGGAAGTGCCACAATGGAAGAAAAGGCCAACGTACTGAGAGTACAGTTGCGCGTGCGACAGAGACAATCAATGGGTATGACCATATGAAGCTAAATACAAATCCAAAAATGCCCCCGAAACCAAAATCCTTACCCGGGGGTGCGAGCCGACACAGCAGAAGCTGCAGCAGAGAAGCATGGGATGCGAGCGGAGAGAAGGCGGTGTCTGGCGATGCTGTGAATTTAGTCTTCAATCGGAAACAGAAAGGGGTTCCTCAGACGGCAGGCGACACGGCGGTGGTTAGCGGCGGAGCTGCAGGGATCGGACGGCATATGTTGAAAATGGAGAAGGAATCGGGTCGGGCATGTTCACGCAGCGTGCGGGTAGTCTAGGTAGAAGGCGGCTGGGGAGACGCGGGAAGAAAGGCTCGAAAAGAAAGGAGGAGAAAACGGAGGGAGGACGACAAAGAGACTGGGAATGGAGAATGGGGGAATTGGGGATCAGTGGTTTGGTTTGGAAGGGTTTGGTGGTAAACGGGGGCGGTGGAACGAAGGGCAGGGAAAAAATTCTTCCGGGCGGCAGATTTTACGGATTTTTAGGAACGGAACGATGGAAATGGAAGGAGTGCAGTCTCGAGAAAAATGAAAACAAAAGGAAAATTGAGAAAGCATAAAACGACAAAATGCACTGTTCATTGAACAGTAATTCCGTAAGGTATTTATATATATATTAGATATAGCCATCCCATATAGCCTATAGGTGAGGTGATGACTGATGATATGACCCAATGGCTTTCTTTAGAAGAACCCTTATCACAGATTCATTGATTTTGGCACTGGCTAGCTATGCATAGAAATTTAACTATAGTAAATATAAAATGCAACCCCAAAAAGAAGCAGTCCTCGAGCATCAACTGGATTTCACCGGCTTAGGCCATCTCCAACAATGAACTCTATTTCCCAGTCAATTCTACTTTATTTTCCAGTCCAGTTTACAGTTTTTCACTTTTCATCTCCAACAATCAACTCTAAATTTTCCTCTATTTAAGAATATTCCATTTTGATTCCTTTTATTATTTATTTAATGTTTATTTATCAAATTAATATATTGTATATTATTTAAATTTTATAATTTAAAATTTTATTTAAATTTATTATGAATTTTATAATTAAAATTTTATTAAATCATATCTTTTTTATTTTATTGTTAAAATATAATCAATAAAAATAAAAATAAATTATATAAATAAAAAATTTGATACTAAAATATATTTAAAATAAAAATAATACACTTGTAATTATTAACAATAAAATGTAATAATAGAAAAAAGCTAGTGAAATAGTACTTCATACTACTGGAATAGAAATAAAAGAAAACAAAAAAAAAAAAATAGCGTTGCTACAGTGCCCCGCTGCAATTGGCGGGGCACTGTTCATTAGACTGGATAATGATGTCCAGTTTGGCGTTTGATGTCTACTGTTGGAGAATGATTCTCCTTTGTTTTCCCGTTTAACCCTATTCTACCTGTCCCGCTGGAGCTGCTCTTATGGGTCATCTGGGCAATTTGTTTTGTAGTGTAGTACATATCTTACAATATTGATACGGCGTGGGTCAGCATGTTTGTACATTAGTAGTTATGTTATGTAAGTACATGATGAAAGGGACAATAATATAATGGGAAACTACTACACTGCTGTCTGCTGGTTTTGCTTTTATCCTTTCGACGGTGGCTGGCTTCACAAACATCTTTTCACCTTTGTCAATTTGTCGTTCATGAATTGAACACCAATAATAATAATAATAATAATAATAATAATAATAATAATAATAATAATAATAATAATAATGAGGATGTATTTGTACTGCATATCAAATCCTGTCAATCGTGTATATATGCACTGTCTGACAATGTATTCATCCATGATCCATGCATACATAGATAAAAAGCTAACATTGCCCAACACTTGGGTCTGTTTGGGAGTAGGGATGGCAATGGGTCTGGGTCAGAACCGAGAACCGAGAAAGACCCGAGCTTGGGTCGGGGTCTTACAAAAATGGACCCAGAACCGACCCGTTGCCATCCCTAAGGATGGCAATGGGTCCGGATCAAACCCGGAACTGAACCGAACCCGAGCCCTGGGTCGGGTCTTGGGTCTTTGCGGAACCGACCCAGACCCGACCCATTGCCATCCCTATTTGGGAGTGAGCAGCTAGCGGATAGTAGATTTGACCAGCATATTTCACTAAAGGTGTTTGGTAAATCAACATGTATCAATTAGCAGATGGCATGTGGAAGTGTATTTCAGTCGATTTCAAATACGCTTTCTAATCTGCTTTCGAATGGTAGCAGATGAGAATTTAGCAGATTGGCTCAATCTGCTGTTCAATCTACTCCCTTATATTTGGTTTACCAAGCAACTAAAAATAGTAGATGAGATTGTCAAACATGCTAATTTCAAATATGCTCTCTAATCCATTGTCTTCCAAACAGACCCACTAGTACTGTAGCCATGCACAAATCAAAATGTATTTTAGTACAGTACTGTACATCACCTACTGTCTCAGTCTGTGTATGCATATGTATCTTGTAGTGTATGAAGAAGAAGAAGATTGCGGTCCTAGCTCACTCTGGCATTTCATTAGTGTTGGGCAATCTTATAATCGTTATGACTTTATCGGATTCACCTTATGCCCAATAATGCAGATTAAGTTAATTAATATGTTTGAGCTACTTATTATAGGCAATGGTGTCTTTCTTGGTATAGAGAACAGTCATATTTAAAGCTGTTACTTTATTGAAGCCCTTTTAATTATATTGTTAAACCAAAATGTGAGGTTAGTATAAAAGCTACATATTTTATATACTCAAGTTAAAAGAAGTTGTTATTTGATTGATTATTAGCAGTCTTCACAACAAAGAAGGGTAAAGAGGAGAGAAAATGCTTTTGTTTGGTGGGAATGGGGAATGGATTCTCGATCCAACTTGCTAATTTGAATTCTGCTCTTAATGATCTCATGTTTAATTCCTCCTTTTATTTCCATTAATCACGTAAGCATACATAAATTTATTATTATTATTATTATTATTTATCTAAGCATCATTGCTGAAATTTTACCAACTTAAAACTGGCCAACTAACAGTTCTTGTTAGCCAATCCCAAAATTCAAATTAGAATGTTAATTAAATGGTCCCTTCGACCACTTCACTATTTTACTATACATGTAGTCAATGAGTTTTCATCATCCACCTGTATATTATTTGTGAAAAGATGTGTCATGCTTGGAAGCTCTTGGAGTCTAGCTAGCTTAGAATCTAGCATAGGTTTTGCCAATGTTCTCTTGGACATTTATTTGGCCTTTCCTTGATTAAATCTTGTATTAATTATTGACTTTTTACACCCTCCCGCGTAGGATCATACACATGTTAATATGCTCATTTGCCATTTTGAATCGAATGAAAATGTTTGATTATTTAAACCTATTACTAGTATTTGCTTATTCTGCAAAATTACTGATTAATCAAGTGTTCTTTAAAGTCTTCTAAATAAAACAAATTGAATGATAATTAATAGTAAATCTCACGTATAATAGCAGCTTTACATTTTAATTTATTATTTAAGAGAAACATAAGAGAAATGCTCATTATATGATGATTTTTATAACCTTGATAAATATTTTCAAATCTAATATTTCATTCACTCATATTATTATTATTATTATTATTATTATTATTATTATTATTATTATTATTATTATTATTATATAATATGCCAAAGTAGGATAATAATTCCATCAAATACTTAAAAATATCTACTTTATATACTAATAATTTCATGAGATTCGTTCATACATATTTGTGTGTCTGGTTTTATTATATATTCATTTTATTATTGTTTTAAATTATTTTTTTTTTTAGTAACACATGTTAGGCAAGCTAATTAGGTAGATCACCCCCCATCAACCAGAAGCAAACTCGAATTGGGTCAACATAACTAGTTTGGTCAGCAAGTCAGTACTAGTATTATTTTCTTGTACTAATATTTACGTTGACAATGAAGTACTACTACTATTTTCCAAATTCCATCGCGACAAAGCAATGAAATAAATAGCTGAACCAGGCAAAGAATTACTTGTGTTCGATAGCGAGGCCACAGAAGTAAATTACATGACACAAACAGACAACACAATAATTAGTTATCCACCCGACCAAGGAAACAGCAAAAGTGCTTTCATTTCATTTCATTCTTCGATCACTTTTTTTTATTTTACTTTTTTTCTAGACACTACTCCACCACTTCACATTTTCACTGCATGGAAAAGTGACGCAAACAGTTAAAAGTTGGCAAAGTGACAGTTAACTGACATGAGAATAACAGCAGCATTAGCAGTAGTATAATAACGACAATAATAATAATAATCTAACAACATGGAATTCATTTTAAACAAATGAAACTTACTAACGGTCGTTACCTGCTGAAGTAACTGCCGTTTCCTTGCACGGTCTCTGCGTCATGCCGTTACTTAACAGCCGTTCCACAAACCCTTCCATCCTCTCTCCGTTAGTTTCCTTAGCCAATCGTTTCCCTCCAAATGGCAGTGATTGCACCCCTCTCTCCGTCAACATCGCCGCCGCGCCTTTCCCGGCGCTGTTAGCCTGCCAAATTTGCACCTCCGTGTCGGTATGGATGTTGATATCGATGATTTAAAGGGAAGAAAATTGATTGATATTCCGTACCTGAATTCTAATGTAATTGTCAGGATTCCAACGGAAAGCGTTTGCGAGCATTTGATCGACGGTTTCGCAGACACCGTCGCGAACAATGCCGACTACTGTTGCCGTGGAGCAGTCTCCCCCGCTGTGGCTGATAAACTTCGTCGTGATTGATGAATTGATAGAAAATCCGTTGCCGATGGAGAGGACCAGCAGATCATCAACTCCGGTGACTGACGGAAAATCACGCTTGTTATGCAGGACGTGAGTGACGGTGGCAGCTGCGGGGTTGTTCATCACGAGACCGCCGTCCACCGCCAGGCAAGACGTCTTTCCGTCAATCGAAGAGAGTTTATACGGCTTGAACATCGACGGCGTCGCTGACGTCGCGCGAATCACCTTCCATAGCTCAAAATCGAAGCTCGGAGATTCTGACGCGTCGGCGCGGGAGAAAACGAAAGGCGCCGAGCTGTTTAAGTCAAAACACGGCACGAGGAGAGACTTACAAGTATTGTTCAACGTTAATTCCTCGCCGTTATCACTCCGGAGCGCCGCCTTCAGCGCTCTATCCATGCTCCTTCCACAATACCTCAACCGCCGCCTAAATAGTCCGACCTTTCTCACTTTGAACAGCTCCGCCTGTTTCTCCTGCACGAACTTCGCCGCGCCACGGGCGGAGAAAAGCGGTCGGCCGGCGCCGTTATCCGCCACAAGGAATACGGCGAGGAGAGCGCCGATTCCAGTACCAGCCACAATATCAAAAAAATCGGCGATTCGAGCGTCGGAATTGCCAGTTCGCTTCTGGATCTGAAGCTCGAGATGAATCAAGGCAGCGCAGGCAATGGCGGCGGTGGTTCCTCCTCCGTCTATGCTCAAAACACGCGTTTTTGTGGTGTCGTCGTATTGACGCAGCCACTTCTTTTCCATCTCGGAGAAAATCTCAAACGCCGCCTTCCCAAATTCCATGGATTATTGTGTGCAGTGATTCTATGAGGAAATTGGGATAACAAAACAAACGGAAGGGAGGGAGGTCACGTTTAAATGCTGAAGCACATTGATGGCGGCGTGAAATTCCTAATTTATCTCTCGCGCGGTAAATAAATGGCGGTGAAAGTGAAACTGAAGAAGGTTGGGGATTATTATTACTCCCTCGGTTTTTTATAAGTTGTAACGTTTGGAAATTTGGTACTATTTACCCATGTACTTCGACTTAAAATTTTATCATAGTTATACAAATTAAAGTATAGTCAATTGGGATCTTGTTAGATTCGTCTTGTAAAGTAGTTTTTAAATATCGAACTTTTAAAATTTTTACTTGTAACGAACTTGAGTTATTAATGATTTAAAATGTGCACTGGACTGCGTGCATTGTGGGTCCGTTTCAATTTTTTGAAAACGGATGAAGTATTATTTATATAGTAGATTATTATTAGTATTTTTTTTTATTTTTTTTTATTTTATTAAAGGGAGAGATTCATTAAGAACGGCAAACTCCAGTGCCGGAGGATAACACACACAAATAATTTTTAAGTTAATTTCTTCAAGGCCAATAAAATGTAACAAAAATTGTTTATCATATGCTTTAATTGATACTACTATTTAAATATTTAAAAGTTTGTTTGATAAGCACTTTTTAAGCCAAATAGTCATCGCATTAATATTTTTCTAACTTCATATCCGTCATAAATGTTAAGTAGTAATAGTAGTATTTTAGAATGAAGAACGAATGAAATATGGAATATTAATATATGTTGTGAGAAGGAATATATAGATGAACGATAATCATTTGTGAATTGTGAGACAGGACAGACTCAATACTCAAACGATAAAAGGAATAATAATAATAACACTATTACTATTTACTATGGTAGAATTCTAATTTACTACCGAAATTTTCGTTATAAAATTTACAAAATGTCTAAATTAGAGTACTATACATTCAACATTCTGTCTTTTACTTTTCTTGCATTCTTTCTTTCTCTTTGTAGCTTTTCGTAGTTTCTCGACTCTTTGGCGTTCCTAATCACCCAAAAAAAAAAAAACAGAAAAAAAAAAGAACAAAAACAAAACTGTAAGGGTGTAATATTCATGTAATAGTTACACCGGAAAATAAACATAAATTACTGATCAAGAGTATGTTTCTACAAAAAGAAATATACTTATTCACTTCCAAAATTATCTATTCCAGTGGTAAAATTTGCATGTTTGGTAATTATTTCTTAATTGATTCCACCGAGTAATTGGGATTATGTTAATCAATAAATAAATTTAATAAATTGATTTCATTATTAATTTATGGTAATCATATATAGTATTTTCTTCATTTTACGTTTATCTTTCAGGTTTCTTTTCCATAACACTTGATTGAACTTTTTGTTACAAATTTATTTGCCCGATGTGTCGGCAAATGTGTGTAGTAACCAAAACCACACAAATTACAAATGAGATAAAAGGAAGTGATAGGGAGCCGGGTGGGGATCGAACCCCAACCTGTAGTTCTGAGACGAGGGACTTGACCACTGGGATAAGTCCCCAACCCCATTTATTTGCCCAATGTTAAACCACAACATTTTTTAAAAAATTGGATTGGAAGACGAGGGAAATTGAATTGTTATTGTTTTTTTTTTTTTTTTTTTAATCGTGTATATTAGATAAATACTATAAAACAAACCAAACGCTGTTACCCTGTGTGGTATCAGGCTCTGGCAGCTTAAGCAAAGATCCCGAGTTCGAGTATTTGTGTATGCAGAATTCTGCTTTGGAAGAGACAATCCTTCAGTACTAACCAGATGCTCGAGAAATTAGTCTTAGGCCCTATGTGGCATAGAGATACCAAGTATATGCAAAAAAAGATAAAATATAAAAAAATATATACAAATATTAGTATTAAAAATGGTGGTCAAATTTAGAATAAAAAGTGTTGGTAGTAATTAAAGAGGGATACATTGCAATGAATAAATTAAAATACATAACCGATGGAGGGATTGTGTTGAGGCAGAAGCTAGGAAAGTAAGCAAGCTGGAAATCTTGTCCTTTCTCACCAACTTTCGCATTTGAGGCAATGACCGAATATTGGGAACCAGATTTTCTCAAAATGGCCTTCTTTCGTTGCTACTTGCTACCATTCCAACACATGAAAAATTAATAAATTAGCACTTTAAGTTTCAAAATTTACTAAAATAGTTCTTGTTGGAAAATATGGCCCATTCATGAAGCTCGAGTACAAATTGGATGAATTTGTTGCTACCTTGCTCCATTGGATTGATCAGGCCACCTTTCTAGCCCTAGCCCAAGAAATTCTTAGGTTTCCATCCAAATCTTTCTCTTATATTGTCTGATTTTCTTTCTTTGTCAGTGTGATTTCATTTCCCTGGTAAGTTTATTTCCTTTGTGAGAGTTTTCTTTCCAGTGTGAATTCTTGAGCTATATATCTCTCTCTTTTGTGAGTGGGTGAGGTATCCGATTTCTCTTCTTTGTGAGTGTACTGAGTGTAGCCCAAATCGGTTCAATGGTGTTTGGTAGCTGTGGAGTTCTTTCCTGCTTGGTTCTTGAATCTATGTGATCAAACATTGGGGATAGGTTGCTTGAGCCCGGAGGAAATTCATCTACATCTCTTGATTTTGTATTGGTTACTTTTATTGTGTGTTATTTCAATTTATTGTTCCAATTTCTACACTTCGTTTGTGTTTTGTTCTTGGTTTGGTTTCTGTAAAAATCATAACAGTTCTCTTTGTTTCATTTGGAAAAATTAGTCCACTAATTTTGATTTTTTTCATCAATTTAATCATTTTTACATAATAAATTTAATTAACATGTAATAAAGGATGATTAAGCCATTAATATGAATCCCACAACCGGCCTTAATTAAATGAGTCAACTCACAATCCTTAATTTTGTTTGAATAAAATGAATTTTGATAAATAATTATTTTATTTGAATAAAATTAGTTTTTAATAAAAGGTAATTTTTTCCGGTGAAAAAGAAAACATAAAAGAAAAATGAAATGTATGCAATTAAACCAATTTGGTGAAGTGCAAGTGTTGATATTTATTGTGTGTTATACACATCAATAATCAAACACCATCTAAAAAAAGTGACAGGTCAATCATTATATCACAGCAAGGTTCAAAATATGAACAATTTTGAGTCGTTTTTGCACCCAACATTTCCATAAGTTTGATGGATGAATTCCAACTCGAATAAGTTATTCGGTCCTTTCTCGTAACTAATTATTAAATATTCGATTTGCCTGTTCACTCAACATGTCGGACGGATTGCGACTGCAAATTTTTGGGGTCCTAAAAAAGATGAGTTACTACACTTCCCTTCATTACCACTTCTCAGCAAACTCCCATCTCGCAAGTCACAACCCTTCATTTGTAATGAGTAGTAATTTTTAGTTGCAAGTATAATTATTTAATTAATTAAAAATAGGTATTATTGATATTTTAGTATTTGGTTTGGAAGCTGAATCAGCTCCTATTGAACTGTTAATGGAGTTCTTCGTGTGTGTTGAAGGAAAGTTTTTTATGTGCTGGGTGTTTTTATACAGCCCAGATGCCACGGTGTTTGGATAAGCGATATGAAACTGATTATCTGATTATTGCGTTTTTAAAACGCAAATAATCAACTTTGCAGCACCATTTTTTAGCGGTTAAACTGATTATTTGCGTTTTGAAAACACAACAATAAGATAATTTATTTTCTTTCAGTTTATCCAAACACCCATGATCTAGCACACACATCGGTTAGCACGCCAGCATATACTGAACTTTTCGAGTTCAGCATGCTATCCAAACCCAATATTTTAAACACAAGCATCCACTTTGTAAACTGTGAGTAATATTAAGGCATAATAAAATTACAACCACCAAATCCCAACATTCTAGAATTAAATTTAAACCCTAACATGATAAATAATCAAAACCACCAATTCATCCAATCTAAAATAAATCAAAACCCAAAACCCTAATTCAACAAAGCCAACAAACTGCCCACCCAAATCACAAACACCACCACCGCCAACCCAACACTGCAGGCAGCCGATCCTCCACCATTACTAGAAGGCATTGGGCCTAATGGGCCGACACCGGACGCCTTGGGCTCCACAATTGGGCCTTTATTCGTGTGGGCCATCTGGGTCACCCTTATATCCACCTTCTGCCCGGCCTCGCAATGGCCCACGAAGCCACACGTGTAGTAGAAATGGCCCGGCCTCCGAATGACAATGGAGTCATTACCCGTTGAGTAGGTTGCAATGGGAGCCGTCATGTTGCACTTATGGTACCCCATCCGACTCACTTGCAGCACATTGTGAAATCTTGGATCGTACTCAAAAACTGCACAGCCAAAATCCCAAATTCTAAACAAGACAACCCTACAATTCAACAATGGTTTAAAAAAACAAGAAAAGGACAACAAAAAAAATACTCTTACCGAGAGTGTCTCCAACAAGGAAGGTTTTAGAGGAAGTCCATGAGTGGTAATTCACATTGCCGATGATAGTCCAGCCAGGGGAATCACCAACTCTATAGACATAGCCCTGGGCAAGACAAGAAGCAACAGCCCAAATAGAAAACAAGAAAATCAGACAGCCCATGATTGATTAAGACAAAGATACAGAAAAAAAGGGGTGATTGTTGGAAGGTAGACAAGTTGGAAAATGGTGGAATAATGTCTCTTGCAAGACACAGTAGTAGTATTTATTAATGAAGAGGGATGTTGAGTTAATGAGTGTGTGGAGCCACACAATAAATGTATGAGTGACCAAGTAGGATTTGCCGTTTTCAATAACATGCTGTTTTTACCTCCATATGTAAAAAGATGAGATTTGCTTTGGCCATGTTTTGACGGGTGATTCATAATTTTTTCGTGAAGTTGAGTTGAAATGAGTGTACAAGTTCAATTTGCGTGAAGCAAGTGATTTTTTTAGGTATTAGTGTTTAAAATTGCCTTGTATTCAAATTTTGAAAAGTCCATCATCATTATAACTCTCTATTTTTAGAGTGATAGGTAGTTCACTTTGGATTATTTTTCTCTCTTGTGTAAAACTGTAAACTACCATTTTTATTTTTTTGTTGGTGACACAGCCTAAAAAACGAGCAAATAAAGAAAAAAACGAGAACAAAAGGAAAGCAAAACACAAAGCAGACCGATTCAGGCCATCACAACTTCAACCCTTACGTCCTAACATACACAATCCCCGACGCATCCTTGTCCACCAATTCCTTAATACCATCTGGAGGGAACGCTCATGATGTATAGAACTCTTCAAGACCCGCAGCTCGTCTGGCACACGCATCAGCTACTTGGTTGCCTTCCCGAAATATTGAGCCATTCTTTTTAGAACTTATGGTATTGTACACTCATATGATGATTGTAGTAAATATATATATATATATATATATATTACGATTTTTCTTTTAATTCAAATATAGCAACAAGGGGATGAGAACTTAACTGCCTCGACTTTCAACGGAAGGTTGGATGTTAGATTCCCCACCGGCCCCAATCCCTCCCTTTTATTCCCCTTTATAATTTGTGTGACATGAGCTCTCACTACCCTTTCCCTAGCCTGTATAGACTGGTCAGCCAAAAAAATATATAGAAGCAATTTTAAATTTTTAAAATGTGGAAAGATATTTCTCAATTTTAGAGCTCACCAATCCTACATTAGGAGGACATTTTTAAAAAAGAAGGAAAAAAAAAAAGTGGTGCCATGGTAGAGGGTAAAATGGAAAATTGATGTCTGGATTGAGGGTAAAGTAGGAAACGCCTGTTTATTTTTGAGGATGGTGAGGGGAAAAAGTACCGTGAGAAATTGAAGAATTTGGGCGTGCGAAGGCTAAAAAAAATAGTGAAAAGTTTACTCTTATCCTCAAATTTCTGAGTGTATGCGTATGCTCCTCTTGCTCAATCTTCGCGAGGATTAACTTTCCATTGCAGATAATATCTGCCACCTGCGATTTTATCTCAGGCATTTCGTCGAACAGCTTGCGTCTCCTCCATGGCGGCCGCATTCTCGCCTTCGTCTCACTTGCGCTCGCTCTGCGGGGCTTCTGATACTCCCAGAACGTGTTATTCGTTCCCAGGTCGATACTTCGGTTTTATCTTATCGGTTTTGGGTTTATATCGCGATTAGTCTTATGAGTTAAGCTTGAATTTCAAGCAGATTTAGTTAATGTGGGTTCCTGGAGTGCGTCTGCGAATTACGCTCAGTTTCGGGTCGCGGCAAGGGGGCATTCTGCGAGCCGAGTGGTTTCTGGACAGCAATTGAAAAAGAAGTAAATTATAGGGATTATGCTATTTTTTTGTGTTTGTTTTGAATTTTGTGTTTGGTGATATTTTTATAGTATGTTGTTGAATGTGTTTTTTTTTTCAATCATCAGAATAGGAGTGGTTAAGTGCGCTACTATTGAGGAAATTGAAGCGGAGAAGTCTTTGATTGAGGAAGATGCTGTAAGATTTTAAATAATACGTGAAAGAATCCCCATTATATTGTTATTTTTGTTCAGTCATTTGCCTTCTTTTTTGAATAGTCAAGCAGCTGTATTGCTTTGTTTGTTCTCATGGTATTCAGAAAGAAAGAATGGAGAAGACTATTGAAAATGTGAAGTCCAGTTTCAATTCAATTCGAACTGGAAGAGCGAATCCAGCAATACTAGATAAAGTTGAGGTGGGCATAGCATTACTTCACTATGAGTTGCTGGTTGTAATTCTTGTGTATTGAGTTGCTGACTAATCTGTAGAGTTTAATTTGGTTCCCTTGTCGTTTTTGTTTTCCTGTCCTCTAAGGTGGAGTATTATGGAACACCAGCCCTCTTGAAAACTATAGCTCAAATCAGTACTCCGGATGCTAATTCACTCTTGGTGCAGCCCTACGACAAGTCAAGGTTGGTGTAGTTGTTGTCCTGCCCCTCTGAGGCAAATATGAAATTAGAAAGCCTGTGGAACTGCTTTACTATCTTTTGTATGCACGGGAACTCTGCGACTATGTTTGCAGTTGGGTAAAAAGGTTATTTCATGCTTCAAAATGGTTGTTAGTTCAAACCAGCTGCCCAAACGACGGCATTGTACTTATTTGAATTTCTTTTCTTTCGTAGACTTTGGAACAAAATATAAGGTTCTTTTGCATTCCTTATATTCATGGAAATAGTTGGTGCCAACAAACGAATCTACTTGTTATTGTTGGTTCCATTTGACTGGCAGTAACATGCTATGTTTTTGTCTGGCTCATTTGCATCTGGGTTGCCGGTGGCTTTCAGTTTGAAGGCTATAGAGAAAGCCATTGTTGGCTCTGATCTTTGTTTGACTCCAAATAACGATGGAGATGTTATTAGGTTGACACTTCCACAACTGACATCCGAAAGGAGAAAGGTATTGTTGTGTGATCTATTGATAAGTATCTATGCTAATCAGCTTATGCTAAATACTATTTATATTATCTGGTTGAATCTTTGCCAATATACCTCAAACCTTAACTTATAATCTCTTCTTTGTTCCTTTTTATACTGAAGGAATTGTCAAAGATTGTGGCCAAGCAGGCTGAAGAAGGCAAGGTAAATTCCTCTGGTTAAATGGTTAATTTACTCAAGTGCATTGCTGGCTTGATGGCGATACAGCCTTGACTCAAGTGCCTTCATTTACATCACCCCTCTTTCATTTCTCTTTTCTAGGTTGCTATACGGAATATAAGAAGAGATGCCATCAAAGCATATGAAAAACTCGAGAAGGTCTACAAACTGTGATTATCTATTGTTTCTTGTTTCCCCTATGTTTTCCGTCTCATGTCCTTGTTTCTAATCTACATCACATTTTGCAGGAGAAAAAACTCTCAGAGGACAATGTCAAGGACCTATCAAGTGATTTGCAGGTACAAAGATACATTATGAACTGCTAGCCCATACGTTAGTAGTGCAACAAATTGGCCCTTTCGCACCCAACACGATCATACCAGGTCAAAGTTCACAAAAAGTAGCCAAGTATCTATGCCCTTTGACCGCAGCTTTTTTGACCTATCCCAAGAATGTGAACTTTCTAATATGTCCAGTATGAGGACAAGCCTTCTGATGGATAAACCAAAAGAGAACTATTGAACTCAAAATTTTCTATATCTAACCGGTTATATGATTATTACAAAACATACCAAGAATCAAGATAATGGATATGCGGTGACTTAGGAGCATGCCTCTACCGATAAAGTGGCTTTGAAGTTTGAAATGAATTTATATTAGATTATTTTGAGATCTCATTATATATGTTTATGAATGTCATTCTTCCGCTGGAACATTCAATTTTTTGGGAGAGTTTAGAAATGAGTAAATCACTAGATAGCTTCCTCACGGTTATGACCCTTGTAATTTTTAGGCTTTATTCTTCCATCATATTTTATGCTGCTAGCTACTTTGACAGATTCTAGATTTTTTTTTATTATTATTATTTTTTTTACACAGAAAATGACAGATGAATACATGAAGAAACTCGACGCAACCTACAAACAGAAGGAGAAGGTATTATAAAACAAGACTTCACACCTTCAGTACCTAGCCTGCACTGTTTCAATTTTTACTCATTAATTTCTATCGGTTCTAAGCAAGAAAGATTAGAGATTGCCTATGATCAAGCTAAAATCTGCATTGGCTTCATTGCTTTACATCTTGAATCTCTCAATTCAATTCCTTTGGCAGTTGCCCTAAAAATCTACAAAATAGAAACTAAAAAGTTTCACCATGGAATTTAAACAAATGTATCTTATATTTCCTTGATCTTGGAAAGACAGTGTTTGCTCTTCACTGCACCTTTGATATCAAAATCGTGGCCTCTTTATGTGCATTGTTTTCAGGAGCTGATGACAGTATGAAGATCGATGATGATATGATCCGGTCTGATCCAATACACAGTGCATGTAAATGGTGTAGTTCCCTGACTTTAAGGTTGTTCCTTTTGGTGACGATGGAATGCATAACATGTGGAATGAGGAAGGAAAAAAGACAGTCTGGGAACTCCCATGTGTGGTTGTATGGTATCTTTTTGTCATAGTTACTGAATTGGCACTTGTAATGAATCATACAAGGTGCACGCCATAACATGTCCACTTCTTTCAAATTTTTGACATATTACCATGTGGAGGAGCATGATTTACATCTTATTTTTTCTTACATGCTTTTAATTATGAGGACTAAGGCGATATGATAGCGTACTTGAAATTCTACTGTAAGCCCCTTTTTCACTTGGGCCTTTATTCACCGGGGTGATTAGAATTGATAAATTATTTTATCAACGCTAAGGCTAATCACATGTTCACTTGGATTGATTATGACCCTTTGATTATATAAGGATTTTTAAATAATGAACTAAACTCATTGAATTATGTGAGATTGATTTAATCTCATGGGATAAAATTAAATTAGTTAATTCAAAGTGAATAAGCCTAGAATCTACTTTCTCCATTTTGATATAATTGCACTATTTGCATAGTGTTTATTATTCATTGAAAATAGTTAAAAGTGAAATCTTGTTGGATTCGTCTAATAACATAGTTTTATAATGCTATCAAATTTTATAATTTTGTAGAATAGTTCAGAGCTAGTATAATCTATAGCACAATCGGGTTCTACTAGAAATAGAGATGTGCATACATCAAATCAAATAAAATACTATAATAAATTAAAAATAACAATGAAAATTTACCAACAGCAGTTGGCTTGAGTGAATGGGGCTCTAGTTGTTTAAGCAAGGTTTTGGGTTCGAACTTTGTGTATGCAAAAAACTGCTTTGGAAGAGGCGCCCTAAAAATAACAATGAAAATCTAAAAGATAGGGAAATTTGGGCACAATTATTATAAACCGATAAATATAAAATTCATCAAATGACACTGTTGTAGTTGAAATAAAAATGTTTTGGTATTAGAGTTCAATAGAGTCGACAAAAACATGATAGGAGTTTTTTCTCTTTTTATTTTTTAAAAAAAACAATTAATAATCCAACCCCCAGGATTGACGAAAGCCATTCCTAAAAAAATGAAAAAGAAAAAATTTCAAAACTCCACCAAAAATTATTTAAATATGATAATCATCTATGTCGTATACAGTACTTCATAATGAAGTGGCCTTTAAATGGTTATCCCAATGTCAAGTTTTCATTAGGCTACCGTATCATTTTTTTCTCTTTCAATTTCTTGTAACTATTAATAGATTGGTCATATAAATTGATAACCAACAGTGTAGCCAAAAAAATTGGGGTGTAGCTCGTGTGCTGTCAACAACATATATTGGCAAAAATAGAATGATGGATACACATAGAAAAATAATGTCAGAGTAATGAAAAATGATGACTGTGTGGAATGATGTGTGCACATAAAAAATGATGAATATTATAAAATAAGCAACATCATTTTCATAATGTGTACATCATTTCATCGTTACCTGCACCTGCTGGCAACATAATTGCCTGTACAGGGACTGTATTGAAAAAATTGATAACCAACAGATGAATTATTAATTCTCTTTTATCATGAGTAAAGATAAAATTTATGTATTCTTAATATTAAATTAATTGTCATAAGAATAAATTGAGATTCTCATGTGTTTAAAACCTTAAGGTGACCAATTACGCAGCGAGTGGATATGGTGCATATAACTGCATATGCAGGTGACATGTTTGTGATGGGAAAAGTGTTTTGTGTAATGGAAGAGATATTTTGTATAATGAAAGAATATGTGATGTGAGATATGTTCTTTGTGATGAATGTCTATACACATATATTTTTTAAAGGTTTGTACGTAGCTAAATTGAATTACGCAAATGAATTATTAGTGATTTTTTTTGTCTCTTCTATGTATTTGTACAAGAAAAAATATGTTGATTTTTTCATATTAATATAATATATACATGGTTTATTTTGTAAAATTGAAAATGATATGATAATTTATACTTTTCTATAGATTTTTGAAGTCCTTTCTTCAAAGTCTAAACATGCGTTGATATACGTGACTCATCTTAAGTACTCCTTTGGAAAAATTGTCTTTTAATTATTAATATATTTATGAATCACTGAATATTCTTTTGGCACTACTTTGGAACAATTATCTTTTAACTTGTCCTGTATTGTAACACCAATTTTCAGCGCAGCGGAAAGACATGTGTTATATATGGTATCAGAGCCAGTACCAAGACTGGTATGCCAGCGGGGACGCTGGGTCCCTAGGGGTGAATTGTAATATCCCACATCGGTTGGAGAGAGAAACAAAGCATGCCTTATAAGGGTGTTGAGACTTCTCCATTGTAAATGAGTTTTAAAGCCGTGAGAGAGGGGTTGGCCCAAAGCGGACAATATCTACAAGTGGTAGTTATATGTATGGTGTAATGCTATATTGCCATGTACTACTGATATTTTAACAAATTATTATAGAACTTTTTTTAAAAGGGAGGGTGAAAGATTATTTATATTATAGTACCTGTTTAACTTAATATACTATACTGTGAAGCAAAAAAAAAAAAAAAAAAAAAAACTTAATATACTATACATGAAGAACATATGCATATTATAAACTTATTGAAAATATAGAAATTAAGATCAGAGCAATTTCTGAAGAACACTAATTAAATCAAATTTATCATCAACTCTCAATAATTATAATCACACAGCAGCAATTATTGACCATAAAATCATCAATTAAAAAGACCTATCCACAAATTGATTTTAAATGTCACCCAAAAAAATGATTTTAAAAATAACAAACCGAAAATCCAAAAAATATATATATATTTTAATCTTACTCGTCTTCCTCGCACAAGGGCTTGCATATAGTATTTCATTACCGTAATATATACTGTCAAAATTAGTACTACTATAATACTAATAGTACACTTGTTTAGTAGTTTTAGTGATAAATAGTACTAATACTAGTATATACATGAACGTGGAATCTTGTAGTACATTTTTTGGGTTGGCCAGAACATGCCTAATTTTGTTTTCAGACTTGCCTAATGAAGTAGTAGTAATTTTCAGACATTGATACCCCAAAGAGATGACGCAAAAATGAGGAAACAAGTAGCTAGAGAGAAATATGACAATCAACTCGATGCTGACGACATTGAAATAAATAAAAAATTAAACGAAAATGTCCAAAAAAGTCGCGACGAAGCATAGCATAACCTGTATCCTTTTACACATTTGGTAATATATTCCTTCTTCAGTACAGCACAGTTCAGTTTTTGTGCTGCAGGATTAATAGTGTACTAAATTAATTACTACTTGTGCGGGCCAATGAAATGAGATGTGGTATCGATCTGTTAAAGTCATATGATTGGCTTGTAATAAAATGGAGTGATAATTGTCTAATCTGTAAGGTTATATATGGAACCTCTTCAAATTCATTCACATGAGCAAGTGATCTATAAAATAAAATAATCAATATACAAAAAACATCTACCCAAAATTACTCAATCCAAAAATAAAATGTGTCCTAGTTTGGGAACAGAACACTATATATCATTTTCCTATTTTTTTTTTAAAAAAATGCAATATTTGTAACTTATTAAGATGTAGTACTATTAAACAAAATAACAATATGTGTGTGTGTGTCACACACATGCATGCCATGGATTTATGATGGGATTGTGCAGGGCAAATGAAATATAATAAAGGAGAGTGATTAACAAAATTATTAACTTATTAAACATTAGTTAAATTTATGAATTGTTTAGGGCAAATTGAATAAGTATATACTGTATAACCAAAGTCATCAATTTGGCCTTACATAGCTAATCAATTTAGGGCATCTTCCCAATAGGAATCGTTTGTTCTGCAATTTCGTTAGGGTGCAATCACCCTTTTTGACTTGATGTGCTGTGGGCATTTACAGCCGTTGATTGTCTTTAAAAATCGACGATTGAGATTAACTCTAAGGGTAGAAAAGTAATTTCATATATTTGCCATATTGTTCGCCGTTGGACGTCGTCTTCTTTGGATTTCCGAGTTCTCTTCTGTTTTTTTTTTTTGGTGACAAGTTCTCTTCTGTGTTTTGTTTGCTGTGTACGTGTTGCGGCGGTGTGAGGAAGTTGTTGGCAATTATGAATGCGATTAGCATGTCGTTGAATGCGTCGGCAACGTTTTCAGATTCGAGTTCTGCGTCCAATGGTACTTTTTAGCATTTTGGAATTTTGAGTATTTTTATCGCAGATCGTCGTTTTTGATTTTATGTATGTTTTTTGAGTTTTGAGTTCTTCTTTTGATATGTTTCTCTTTTTTTGTGTTTTCTGAAGTTTCATATCTATATGTTCATTTAAGCGTCAAAACGTTTGCACATGTGATTATGAGGGACTGAACCATTATATTTTCAGCGATGAACTCTTAGCATTTTCAGCGATGCATCACTAGCATTTTCAGCGATAACTGACTAGCGTTTTTGAGTTCTTCTTTGATATGTTTCTTTTTTTTTTTTTTTTTGTGTTTTCTGAAGTTTCATATCTATATGTTCATTTAAGCGTCAAAACGTTTGTACATGTGATTATGAGGGATAGAACCATTATATTTTCATCGATGCATGCCTAGTATTTTCAGCGATGTATTTCTAGCTTTTTCAGCGAGAACTGTCTAGCATTTTCAGCGATGGACGTTAAGCATTTTAAGCGATGGTTTATGTCAGCTACGTGTATTTATTATTTTAATGGGAATTCTTTGTTTATTTCTTCACAGGCAACATAAATTGGAGTGAGTTAAGTTTTGTTACAGCTGATGATGCGTTTAGGTTTTATTGTGATTATGCTCATAGTTTAGGTTTCTCGGTAAGGAAAATGTATGAGAGACCAAAGCCACATGAAGTTGATAGATTGTTCTATTTACAATATGCGTGCAATAAGGAAGGTTTTCGTCGTGGTTGTTTGTTGGATAGTGATTCATCTTGTCGTTCTAAGAGTCTGAAATTTCGTAGGAGTGATGAAACCCGAACTGGTTGTGAAGCAAAGGTGAGGTTACATTATAAAACTGATGAAAAAGTTTATAGAGTTGTGTTTTTCTGTGGTGATCATAATCATGATCTGCATGGACCATCAAGGAAGCATATGTTGAAATCGAATAGAAGAGTTGATGAGTTACACAGTGTTGTTGCTGGTATACATGAAGAAGTTGGATTGTCATTGAAGTCATCGTATGACTTGTTGAGTATGGGTGCTGGAGGTAGTGGACTTGTAGGATTTTTAAAGGACGATTTGAAGAATGCACTTGTTAGAAGGCGGCAAAGAAATTTAAAAGTAGGGGATGCTGGTGTTGTATTGAAGTATTTCTCTGAGAAATGTGTCAGTAATCCATTTTTCTTCCATGAGTATGATCTGGATGATGATGAGAGAATTACAAATATCTTTTGGTCAGATGCTGAAATGAGGATGGATTATCAAGCTTTTGGTGATAGTGTGACCTTTGATACAACGTATCGGACAAATAAAAATTACAGACCATTAGCTGTTTTTGTTGGATTCAATCATCACCGACAGACTTCTATTTTTGGAGCTGCATTGATGCTTGATGAAACTCAAAGATCATTTGAGTGGCTATTTAAAACATTTTTGAAGTGTATGGGGGATAAGGCACCTCAAACGATTTTCACAGATCAAGATTGTGCGATGGCACCGGCAATTAGGAAAATTTTGCCTAATACCTATCATGCTTTATGCAGTTGGCACATTATAGAAAATGCGAAAAAAAATTTGAGTCAACTGTACACACCAAGGTAAATATTTAGTTATTTTTACTTTCAATTGTTTTTTCGATTTTGGATATTGATATGTACATGTTGAACTCATTTTTTTAGGTTTGATAAGCTATTTCATCATTTGGTATATGATGTGAGGACAGAGATGGAATTTGAGGTGGAATGGGAATACATGCTATCAACTTGTTTCTCACAATCTGAACATAGGTGGTTGTCGACTACTTATAATTTGAGAAGTCAATGGTCCGCTGCTTGGGTTAAAAATCATTTTACTGCAGGAATGAGGACTACTCAGCTAAGTGAATCTTTTAACTCAGTTGTGAAACAGTATGAATAAATTTCGTTTTCAGCGATAGTTGAATAGTTATTTTCAGCGAGACGATACTGTTTTGATCAGCGAGAGTATTCTATTTATTTCAGCGATGTGTGTTTGCTCTATGTAGTTGAGAATTTGATTTTCACATCCCCATATTGTGTTGACATTTCACAGGTTCTTAAGGCCAGTTGATAACTATGTTGAGTTCTTTGCACATTTTGAAAGGGTTGTGGAGTCAAGGAGGGATAATGAACGGATGGAAGATTTTAAGGCAGATGATAGACAAGTTTCTGCCAGGTTTATTATGAATCCACTATTGAAATATATAGCTGAGAAGTACACACCAAATGTGTTCAATATTTTCAACAATGAGTATGATTTGTCATTTGGGTATGTGGTTGAGCTTCAACCAGATGCATTAATTTATCGTGTTTGCAAGAGAGAAGATGCAGATTCAAAGTTGATTGGTGATCATGTGAATGTTAACATTGATGATGGTACAATTGGATGCAGTTGCAATATGTTTGAGAATATGGGGATTTTATGTTGTCATGCTCTGAGGGTGATGGATATTCTGTCAGGAAGTGGAGCAAAAGTGTTTCATACTATTCTAGATAAATATATTTTGCGGCGGTGGTCAAGGAATGCAAAATGTGATCTTAGTTATGTTGATGTTGGTGTTGGAAAAGAAACAAATGTGGTCAATGCAGCATCTAGATACCGGAAATTGTGTGGCTTGTTTTTGAAATCAGCAATTGTGTTGTCACGAAATGAGGATGCTTGTGAATCGTTTATGTATGACTTTGAGACATTGATGAAAACAAAGTATGACAACATTGATATTAACAAAGAGTCGGGTAATTTCTAATCAAAGACATATTTATGTTTTTGCTTTTTTTGAAATTAGTGTTTCTCAATGTTTTTGTTTTTTTTTTTTGCAGAGATTGGAAGTACATCAGATTACTCAAATTTGCATTTAAGGGAAAGAGAAACTTGTAAAGGGCGGAAGAAATCGAACAAGAGAATGGTCTCTATTTCTGAAGCTGTTCGGAAAAAGAAAGAGTTAGAACATCGTAAACGGATGCAGAAATGAAGTTTTTTGTTTTTTTAGAAATGACATGAAGTGTATTGTTCATTAATATTGTATTGATCGACTTAGTTCAGTGATAACTAATGCAATTCAGCGATGATTACTTATATATAAAAGCGATGATCGTTATGCAATTCAGCGATGAAAGTTAGTTTTAATAAAAAAAATAACCGTGTAGTATTTAATAAGAAAATGTTACAATGTCTCAGAAAATCGCGTAAAGAATGCAATTCAGCGATGATAAGAAATGATAAAAAGCGATCGTCACAGTGCAATTCAGCGATGGAGATGAGTTAATAAAAAATAACAGTGTAGTAGTTAATAAAAATTTTACAATGTTTTTTCAGAATTCGCGTAATTAATAAAAAATAACCGTCTAAGTAATTAATAAGAAATAACCGTCGAGATTTCACCGTGTAGTATTTAATGTCAATTTAACCGCCAATTTTCAATTTATCACTGTCGATACTTTCTCTAGGGCTTTTCAGCGATTTTAGCGATTCTCTGCGTCTACGGCGAACGGCGATTGTTTTTCTACGGCGAACGGCGAACGGTGATACTTTACTTTTTGTTTATCAAGAATGGCTGAAAAAGTGCATACTCAGGTGTGTTGCGTCCCATCTAGCATTTGTCTTTTAAATAATATCCTGAACGAGACTGACGGAGATGGGAAGAAAGAGTTTATTCACGATACTTGCTTCAGTTGTCTGCTCATGTTCAAAATGTGCATGCTCAAGGTTGATCCTGTTATAACTTTGATTAATCAGTGGAGCATTCAGGAGGAATGCTTTATTATTGATAAAAACCGTCGATGGAGGTTTACAGATGAAGACATTCATAAAGTATATGGTTTGCCATGGGGAGTTGATAAGTTTATAATAGATTTGAAGAATAATGAAATTGGTTATGATTTTGCTGATGAATTTTGTGAAAAGTATTCTCTTATTACGAATAAGAAGGAGCCTAATCGGATACCTGTTAAGGATCTTAGAGCTATTTTAGAGAATACGGAGAATAATGAAATTCCATTGGATGACTACTGGAGGATGTATGTTTTGTTTGCTCTGCAGAAAGTCTTTACTCCTAACTCAGGGAGGGTTGTAAACAAGAGGTATCTTCAGTTTCTTAGATCTCCGGAAGAAGCTTTAAGGTACAATTGGTGTCTTCATATTAGACAATTTCTTATCAAATCTCTGAATGAGTATAAGGCAAAATTGGATAAGGGAACCAGTGCTCAAGCACGCCCCTGTGGAGACCTGTTTTGCTTAATGGTAATTTTTAATTTTGTGTTTTTTATGCAATTTATATTTGTTATGTGATATATATTGTTGATTATGGTAATTGTTTGTTGATTATGTATCTTGTTTGTTTTTGTTTTTTTCAGCACATGTTTTTTGATTTCTATGAGCGTGAAGAGCTTCATTTGGTTGGATTTACTTGTAAAAAGGATCGATACTTGGAGATGGTTGATATCTGGAAGGTTTTCCCTAATGCAAAGTATCCAGATATTGACTTTAAGAAGAAATCGAGGGTTACGAAAAGGACTGTGGAGGAAGATGACGATCGACTTAGCACTTTTGTTTCTGGTCTAAAGAAGAAAAGGAGGGGTGGGAAAGAAGTGGAAGATGAGGGTTTGAATTCTACTGCAAATGAACCAACTGCCAATCTTTCTAGGAGTGTGGATGGAGGAGGGGATGAGCAGTTAGGAGAAAATGTGGATTTGAATGCTATTGGAAATGAAGAAGCTGCCAATCTTTCTAGCTTGCAGCCTATGCATTCACCTGTTGTCCATGAAGCTAATGCAAATGAGACAACTGATTCTGAACCAGTTGTTCATCTTTCTGATCACACAATGGACTCTATTTTGAAGATTGCTTGCCAATATATGGATGCTGATGCTTCAGGCAATGTTGATTCTCTCATAGAAGCATCCAGAAATGATGTTGAACCTTCCCCACACCCCCCTTGTGATCAAGATGCAGGTGAACTGTTGATTAATGTGGGTCGACGTCGTGAAGGAGAACAGTCAACTAATCTTGATATAACTGCAAGCGAAGGAGAAATCTTGATGGGTATATTAGCAGGAGCAGGAAATGTTGTGATGAGTCAAGGGGGTCCGGAGGTGACAAGTTTGCTGGAAGGAGGTGATGCAGATGTTGGGAATGTAAAAGACAAAACTGAAGAGAGAGTTGCCCCGGACACTGAAAATTTACCTGAAAATGTACCGAAGGTAGTTTTATAAATTTTGTACTTCATAATATTTTTTGAAGGTAGTTTCTGACATTCTTTTTTCTTTTTTGCTTTTTCTGTGTTGTTTATTTTTATTGCAGAGATCTTTATTTCGATTCCGAATCCCTTTCAGTTTCGATTCCTTGAATGTATGTACAGTGACAAAATGTTTGCTATAGGGGTTATTGTAACAAACTGTTTTGATATATTTTTCTTGTGTGATTTTTAGTTAGCACATGATGGGGCAAAGAAAGATACAGCACATGACGGGGCTGAGAAAGATGCTTCACATGATGTGGCTGAGAATGCAGAGGTACTGTACTAGTTTTCAGCGATGGTCTCTGTGTTTTTCAGCGATGATATCGACCACATTTCAGCGATTGGATATGATTTGATATATTTTCTTTTGTGACTTTAGTTTTTAATAGTTTTTAGCTATATCAATTGTGATGTAACAAAATGTTTTGATATATTTTCCTTGTGTGATTTTTTAGTTAGCACATGATGGGGCTAAGAAAGATGTAGGACATGATGGGGCTGATAAAGATGCAGCACATGATGTGGCTGAGAATCCAGAGGTACTTTAATAGTTTTCAGCGATGGTTTCTGTGTTTTTCAGCGATTAAATCTTTCATATTTCAGCGATTTGGACATGGTGAATGATATATTTTCTTGTGTGACTTTAGGTTTTAATAGTTTTTAGCTATATCAATTGTGATGTAAATAGAGGTATTTTCTCTAATTTACTCTAGTATGTGTATAGATGCATGGAGAAGATGTGCCAACCTTTTCTTTGGGCTTATCCGAGAATGAGAATGTTGTAAGAGATGAGAATCCAGAGGTATGTCAATAGTTTTCAGCGATAATTTAAGTGTTTTTCAGCGATGACCCTTTTCATATTTCAGCGATCATTGATATATCATCTGTAATTTTCAGGAACAAGCTAAGACAGTTCATAGAGCTAAGACAATTGAGAAATTGAAGGAGAAGTATATGCCTCCTAGAGTGATGATGATTGATCTCCAGCCTATTGAAAAATGCAACAAGTTTACATTCATGGATATGACTTATACCCGATTTAAAGAATATCCAGAATTTAAGGCGTCATATACCTGTACTCCAGAAGAGTTGAATGTGGCTGTTTGGGCAATCATTACAAATATTCTAGGAAAGGTTGAAGCGAAGAACACAATTGTTTATGATGATCAAGAAATGAACTTGTCGAAGCTTGACATCGAAACACTGAGGGTTGATAGTGATATTGCGGATATTGTTATAAACTGTTACGCGAAAGTGATCAACCGTCGTGAATTCGAAAGAGCCAATGGGAAACCAATTCTGAAATATTGTTTTTCATCATTATTTGCTGTGAGTCTGATATATATATACATACATAGATATATATATATTTAACTTCTTTTTGATGCATGATATGTTGTATCTTTTGAAACAGACATTTTCAGAGGCAGAGGTGGATGCAGATTTACCATTAAAAGATGGTGCAGAACTTGTTGATGCATTCGTGAAAGATTTCAAGTTTTTTCCTGAAGAAATGATTGATGTAGTGTTGAATGCAGAGAGTGTAAGATACATTTTTGTTTTGATAATTTTGTTTATATTGTTGATCATTTTTAGATTCTAATTATATGTTTTCTCAATGTTCCAGTTCTTCTTCCCATATTGTCGACAAAACCACTGGGTTGCTTTTTCTGTTGATATGAGAAAGAGAAGAATTTTTTACTTCAACAGCAAGAATGCTGAAGGCGGGTGGACAGCTGATTATAATGTTTTGAATAGGATATGGTATAACTTGAGGATGCTGGGAAATACACTGATGAAATCTGAAAAATGGTTTGCATCATATCGCATGCTTTTCTCGCCGCTTGCAGAGCAGAAAGATGAGCACAGCTGCGGTGTTTTTGTCTTGTCTTATATGGATTATTGGGAAGGATTAATTATGGATGACATGTTGGCAGAAATGAAGAACAAGAGGTATAATCTGGCAAAAAGAGCCAAGGTCTGCGCTGAAATATTGATGTCAGATGTCAATCAAAAGAAAGATTTTGTGCTAGGAGAAGTGAGTAGAGAGATGCAGTTGGTTGCCCAGCATAGTCAGTCATTTGAGGTAAAGAAACCAGCACCACCTAAGCCAAAAAAGAGTCGGAAAAAGAAACAATGATGAAATGAAGTGTTTTTGATGAATGAATGAGCTGTTTTTTTTATGCGATGGATGACATCGCTTAAATGTATATGTAAATTTTTCGTTGCTGAAATGTACATTGTTTCATCTGTTAAATGTCTATTGTTTAATCGGTTATATATATTGCACTTTTTGTGATCGCTTAAATGTACATCTCTTTATTCTTACATGGGCATTGTAAATTATGGAGTATTATTCTCTATTTGGCTGATTTGGAGCGATTCGGTCAGGTTGGGATAGCTGAAAAAGGAACTGATGTGGATCCTGAGGTTGGGATAGCTGAAAAAGGAACTGATGTGGATCCTGAACATGCTGAGCACATCAGACTTCTAAGGGAAAAAGTGTTACATGAGATAACGCGTAAGAACTGGCCAGTGCTGAGAAAGAATGCAAGACAGTACAGATTGATGAACAAGGCTGAGGCAGAGGAGTATCTGAAATATGATCTGGCACAAGATATGTCTTATTTAAAAGAAGCCCTGGAAAGAGACATGGTGTCCGCCATGATGGAGCGTTACAGAATTTCTTATCTCGAACTCCTCATGGAAATGGATCATAAGGCCCTGGATTATTGTAACACAGGAAATAAAAAGAAGATCATGCATTATGATTACAAATTCAGAAGTCTAATCTGCAAACGTATAAAAGGAGCATGGGAACTGATGCTGGTGAGGATCACCAATCCACAATTTGTGAGAGATTACTTGAGGTTTGTAGATAAACAGTTTGGCCAAAAGTAGAAGAAAACAGTTTTGTGAAAACGTTTGTAGATGTGATTATCAATTTTTCAGCGATGAGTTGTAAGCATTTTAAGCGATGGTTGAATATTTGTATTCTTTTCAGCGATGTGTATATAGCATTTTTCAGCGATTTGTATATGAGCATTTTATGCGATTTTATGTATGTGTTGTGATATGTTTATCTTTTTATGAGTTTTCTGAAATTTCACATTTATACATTCATTTAAGTGAGTTCTGAGTTATGTTTGTACATGTGATTATGAGCGATGTCAAGAGCAACTTTTTCAGCGATGTGTAAATGGCATTTTAAGCGATGTTTTTGTATGTTTTTCAGCGACACAGAGCAAGCATTTTAAGCGATGGTGATAGATCGTCGTTTTTTGATTTTGTATGTATGTTTCTGAGTTCTGAGTTATGTTGAGCGATGGACATCAAGCATTTTGGGATATGTTTTCTCTTTTCTGAGTTTTCTGAAAATTTCATATTTATACATTCATTTAAGCAACAAAATGTTTGTAAATGTGAATATAGCATTTTTAAGCTATGGTTCTATATTGTTTTCAGCGATGATTGGTAAGTCTTTTAAGCGATGGGTCTATGTTGTTTTCAGCGATGGGTCTAAGTTGTTTTCAGCGATGGGTCTATGTTGTTTTCAGCGATGGTTCTATATTTCGTTTTTATGGAGTGGCCTAAATGAAATGGGCCTAAATAAAATTAAATGGGCCTCGGAAAATTTTTTAAATTGTGAGCCTTATATAAGGAATCACATTCATTTCTCGAATCTTCATTTCTAAACCGTTTCTCAAAACCCTAATTTCTCAAAACCGTAATCGGAATCACCTTCATTTCTCAAAAATGTCGTCCAAAAGAAGATGCACCGAAGAGAGTTCCAGTCGCACATCCGACTTGTTCACACAATGCTGGGAGATGTTCGGCAATTATCTGAAGGACACACATCCCACGTGTGACAATGCGCGCGGACTGAATGATTTGATAGAAAAAATGTTAAACGCTGGGTATGTGCCGAAGAAGCATCAGGATATTCTTATTGAAACACAGGTATTTCTTATTGAAATTACAACTGAGTATGCTTAGGAACCTTTTGGTTGGAATTGTTTTGAACTGATTTATGGTTTTTAATGCTTTTTTGAACTGATTATAGTTGTTCTAGGGTTACGAATTGTTTCAGTGTTTTATGTTTGAACTGTTTGAACTGATTATGGTTGTTCTAGGGTTATGAGTTGTTTTTAAGTGTTTTATGGTTGTTTTAGTTATTAATTGTTTTTTTACTGATTATTGTTGTTTTAATGATTTTGTTTTGAACTGATTATGGTTGTTTTTTAGTGATATGAATTGTTTTTGTACTGATTATGGTTGTTTTAGTGATTGTTTTGAACTGATTATGTTTGCTTTTGTACTGATTATGGTTTTCTTTCTTATATTTACTTTGTTCTCTCAATTGTACTTATTGTTTCAGTGCTATGAATTGCTTTGTATCTTATATTTACATCTTATATATTAATAAGCTATCTTTCTTATATGTTGAAACACAGGATTTTCTGTTGAAAATTATAACTGAGTATCCTGATATTGAGGCTGCTGAAAGATCTTATAACATCATGTATCCCCACTTTGAAGCTCTGGACATTCATATTGGTGTCCTCCAAAATGAAGGCAGATCTAATGGTGCTGATGTCAACAGACGTTCATTTGATCCCACACAGCTGCGTGAAATGTCAAATCACTATCGCAGCGTGAAAGTCTCATTTGCAAATACTCCAGCGCAGTTGGGAGAACGCAAAAAGGCTTTTACAAATATGTGGGAAGATCTGATTCATAGGCTTAGGGCGATGCATGAAGCCATCTCTGATCCAGCTCATATCCCGGCGGTTTAATATGTTTTTGGAATGTGTTTTGAATGACTCTTGAATTTGTGATGTTTTTGGAATGACTTGTTCTTTGTGAAGTTTTTAGATGTTTTTATGACTTTTTTTGAATGGTGGTGTTGAACATGTTTTTGGATTGTTTTTGGATGTGTTATGACTGTGATTTTGAATGGAATGTGATTTTGATTTATGGTTTGATTTTATGGTGTTCAATGTTTTATAACTTTGAATGGATTTAACTGGTTTTAGTGTCTACGAATTGTTTCAGTGATTTGCGGTTTTTATGCTCTATCGCTGAAAAGTACATAGTGAACTCGCTGAAAAGAATAGTTGTTCATCGCTGAAAAGTTATAACATCTCTGCAAAGTGTATTCGGTTAAAGGAATCTCAATCATCGCTGAAAATAATAGAACAATCTCGATGAAATGAAGCACATACCATCGCTGAAAAGTATAATGTTATATCGCTGAAAATAATGATACAAATTAATATGTTTTAATTAGGAATCAATAATTTCGTTAAAAATAGTATCTTAAAGAAAACAGTTGCACTTCATCAATAGTGTACCATTATTTTTCAAGTCATCGCTGAAAATAATGGCACACTCTCGCTGAAATGAAGTAAGTTATATCGCTGAAAAGAATAACAATGTATCGCTGAAAATAATGATACAAATTAATATAATTTGTGTCAGTAATATGTTGTAATTAGGAATTAATAATTTCGTTAAAAATAAAAACATATGATGTATCGCTGAAAAGTACAAAGTGAAATCGCTGAAAGAGTTTAGAAATCATCGCTGAAAAGAGTAGTAAACATCGCTGAAAAGATATAATATCTCTGCAAAGTGTAGTATCTCGACGAAAACAATTGCACTTCATCGAGAGTGTACAATTATTTTTCAAAAGTCATCGCTGAAAATAATGACGCACTCTCGCTGAAATGAAGGGACTGCCATCGCTGAAAAGAATAATGATGTATCGCTGAAAATAATGATACAAATTAATATAATTTGTGACAGTAATATGTTGTAATTACGAATTAATAATTTCGTTAAAAATAAAAACATATGATGCATCCTGCATTCTGCATCGCTGAAAAGATATAATATCTCTGCAAAGTGTATTAGATGCACATCTCGGAGAAAGGAATTTGAAGTCATCGCTGAAAATAATGTGGCATTCTCGCTGAAATGAATAACGTTCCGTCGCTGAAAAGAATTACGTTGTATCGCTGAAAATAATGTTACACTCTCGATGAAATGAAGCATAGTGATGTATCGCTGAAAAGAATAATGTTTTAATTAGGAATTAATAATTTCGCTAAAAATAAAAGCATAGTGATTTTTAGTGATTTTTTCTGTTGTAAGATATTTTAGGATACAAATCCGTTTAAGATATGCAATAAATCCGTTAAAGATACGTACTAATCCGTTAATTTCGTAATTAATAAAACCGTTACATATTTTAATTGGACAACTTTAGCCTTTTGCATTTACAACCCTTGGATTTTAATTGGACGATCAAGATTTTCGCCTTGATGTGCTGCGGATTTGTTCAATCGCACCATAACCGGACCCTTTGTTCTGAGTATCATATTAATTCTGATCTTTTCATATTTAAATTTGAGTTTTTTAAAAATTAATTAAAATACACACACACACACACAAAAAAAAAAAGAAAGAAGGAAAAACCCATGAGGCAAAGTAACCTCTGCAATTGTAGAGGAAGAGGAGAGCAAGCCGTGTGACAAGTAGCTATTTTATTTTTATTTTTTAAAATATATAGACTATTTTTTTTTAATTTTTTTTTATAATCCGGTGGGCAATCGAATATATATATATATATATATATATATATATATATTTTGACATTTTAGTTGGAATTGGACATTTTTAATTAACTATTTTCAAGAACAGATTAATAATTACAAAACATAGCTATACCCAGGAAAAGGAATATATTATATAGATCTAATAATTCAACAAAGTACTGCATAGTTGATTTACAAGTTGCGGCAGTACTTATTAGAAATTTCTCATGATTATTATTTATTTAAATTACTTTCAAAACAAAGTAAAAATTAATAATGTGATATACATAAAATTAAAATATAGTACATATATAAAAATTAATGTGGATCGATTACCTTGCCGTGAAATCATACATCAATACACGAGTGATCGTTGCACTAATGTTTGTCGTATTTATTTGTTAGGTGGTTTATTATTTTTGTCGAATTATTCTTTTGGGAAGTTGTAATCTATCAGTTTTGGAAATAAATTAGGGGGAAAAAAAAAACAACACATGATTTGAGTTCTTGTGTCAATCTTTCACATTTTGTTGAGTAAAAGTTGTGGACATGACTCTCCCATTTTCTTCATGTTTCTAACATGTTTCCTCAACAGAGACTGGCCTCTCAAACATTCTACTATTTTTCACTTTATAAATATTTGTCCTTTTTCTTACATTTTCAAGTTAATTTTTTCAAAATAATCCATATTTATGATTTTTTTTTTTGGTGTAAGGGATATTCATGATATTAATTTGAAACTATGAATCATAATCAATGGTTTGCAAAACCGGCCACTGTTTAGAAATAAAATCTCCTAAATTGTAATAGTTGTCATAATTAATTTATTTGATCTATTGTTGGGCCTTGTTTTTGACTCTGACTTTTACTAGTCGAGGTTTTTAATTTACGTTCTAGATTCTTTCTTGCACACCTAATTCCATCCATCTGTTTATTTGTATAGTTATAATATTCCGATCTTATTAGAATTTTATGATTTTACGATCATACATTTCTAAAACGATCTCAATCACTGTAGAATATTAAAATTAGTAAGATCTGGGTAAGATCCGATCTTAGAATATTACGATCTTATCGTCATACTCCGTTTAACAATTCTACGATCTTACGATCATATCCTCTTATATGCATAAGATTTTTGTAAGATTTTAAGATTTTTGATAACAATAACTTTTTTTCTTTAATTTTAAATTTAAGAACTTGTACTCCTTAGGTAGGATGTGTTAAAAAAAAACCTAATATGCGTGTATGTGGAAATTTTATGTTTAATTATGATGTTTTTGTACTGTATTGTATTAATTAACTTGCAAGATTCATAAACACACGAATTAATACTTTTAGTTGTTAGTATGCATAATTGAGTTTATCAATTATTGCAATTTAATAAGATCTTATGATCCGTATTCGATCATATAATTCTGATATTGCAAAGTGAAAAACGGTCCCATATAATAGGATCTCGATCTTAACAACCTTGTGTATTTGTATTGGGAAAAAATAACAAGTGTGTTATAATTACTCTGTAAAAAATTAAAAATCAAAATATGAAATCCGTCTCCGGCCACAAACCCTAAAAAAATTAAGTTTCATGCTGCAATACTCCGAGTATAATTTAAAATAAGTAAAATAATCTATTTTATTGTTAGCTTTGAATTATAGGACTAACTTAAGACATACGTGGATTAATCCAAAAACCATGGAAAAGAATCTATATTGATTTGAGAGATCATCCTTTCGTATCCGAACCCGTAAATTAATAACACATTAACACCCTGTTACACTCAAAGTAAAAAAAATACTAATAATAATAGTTACTCCGTTCAAACTAAAATATTTTATTTACTATTTTTAGATATCCCAACATAATTTATTTTTTTTTTAAATAATAATAATTTTACTATCTAACAACTATGTGGACCACATCGTATTAAACTTTCAAAAACTAACTGAGGTAAAAATGGAAGCCCGAATTAGTTAGGGACCAAACATCCCAATCACTTTATATGTGGATATTTTGAAAGGCACCTCAAAGAATCCTCTTGCTCCATATATTTCTGTCACCCAAATATAATGCCCAAATTATTGCAACTACGTACAGTAGGAATATAGTGTATGTATATATTGTGATTGGACCGAAAACCCTTTTGAAACAACACCACAAAGCAGGTGAACAGAATTTGTTTCCCAGCTACCAATGTCATACTATATTGTCATGCACAGCACACAGACAAACCCATTTCCAATTTTTGTAATCTCTTCACCGATTACTAATTCATTGAACATTTTTTTAAGGAGCCGAAGTCAGAGAATGGATGGTGGAAACTTATGTCACATAGTAAATTATAAAAGTATATAAATGGGAGAGATAGGTGACCCGGAATTCATGGTGCTAAGGTTGTAAAAGCTGTGCTTAATTTTTGTAAAGTTATATAACAATGTTTTAAAGATAAACAAGGAATGATCACTACAGCTACTCATAAATCAAAAGAAAAACCGGAAAAGAGGAGGGATAAAAAAAAATATAGTTTTTTTTTTGGTAAACATTGATACTTATGTGTCGTCGGCAAAAGTTTGTGGGAGCCCAGTCCACACAAATTACAAAGAGGGATAAAGAAGAGGGATAAGGGGCCGGGTGATAATCGAACCCCAATCATAAAGTTGGAAGTCAGAGATATGACCACTAGACCAATTGTCATTCCAAAAAACATATAATACTCTATCAATATTATTAATAATAATAATAAATATAAAATTGTTAATTCAACGATAATATAAAAAATAAAATGCATGTATTTTTAATTTCAAAATAAATTGTAGATTAATTTATATTTAAATAATTATTAGTTAAAAAATTTAAGTTATTTTTTAAAATTTTTTATATAAATATATAATCTAACATATTTTCTGCAGAAATTTCGGAATATCATTTAATTTTATTTTTTTATATGATTAAAATTCAAAGCAAAGAAAATTTTCAAAAATATACTTTATCTATATCACAATACCTGTGAATTTTGTCAAAAAAGGTGAATTAATTATATGGATAGCTAGTACTACAAACTATGTAAGTTTATTTGCTAGACAATCGATCATTTAAGATTTAATAAAAACAGAAGATATATATAACGAAAAAGAGTGAAAAAACAACTAGTCATTTTTCCTATATAGTATAAAATAATAATTGAACAATACAACTAATATACGATCTAATAATGATATTTTTATTTCTTAATTTTTATTTCTTATAAAAAAGAAAAAGAAAAAGAAAAGATGAAGCAAAAAACAAAATAAGGCAGAGAATGTGGGCTACCAACTTACTAATACTGTTACCAATCCACATATTAAGATAATTCTATTTTATTTATTTATTTATTTATAATTATTGCTATCTATTTTGTAATAATTTTTTTTTTCGAAACAGCAAAAAAGGCTAGAGAAAAAAGAAAAATAAAAGGAATCTATCCACGGGGAACCAACTACCTGCAGCATTAGCTGCAAGCAGAGGTCGCATTAGCTGTAATAAATTGATATAACTATTGTGATATTTATTAATTACCAATATATATATATATATATATATATGGCGTATGCATGTGTATATGAGTGTATGATATGATCTTATTAATTGAAGTAAAAGAAACAAAAGAGTAATGGAGGTACGAGAGTAACCAAATAGATTTGGTAATTGTCTGGAAAACACACATATGTCTACATTGAGTTAAACCCCTATAACCGTCCCTAATAACCTATTTTATAATAATAAAAATATACATGGTGATTAAGGCATCCACACAATTACATAATATGCTGACGTCGACAGCAACCATGTCCATGCAATATACTACCTCCGTTCTCAAATAAGTGATCAATTGGCATAGTAATAACTATTTATTGAATAATTTTGATTAATTTTTTTAACATAGTTATATAAGAAAAAACACAGTCAAATGAGATCTTGTTAGATTCGTTTAATCACGTAGTTTTAGAATATCAAATTTTTATAATTTTTATTTATGTACAATTTGAGTTATTAACCTTTAAAAATGTGTCTTGGACGACGTGAAATGCAGAAATTGTGCATTTAAAAGAGAACAGAGGAAGTAGTATAGACATCAAAATTTTTTTCTCTTCTTTCTTCTAGTAAACTTAGGGAGTAAGGCATTCAATTTAATCACTTGACGTAGATGCATGAATCTTATAATACTCCCTCTTGGATGTCTTCTATGCAAAGAATATGCCTCGTTAAAACCTTACTTGGAAAAAACCCTATGGGAAAAAAAATCCAAGTTAGGAAAAAGAGTATATGATTCTTGTATGTTTTACTTCTCTATCTGATCGAAACATCAGTTGAGATTCTTTAGTTGGCGCATCCCAATACTTTTCACCAACTTCTCGAATGTTGTTGTTGGTAGTGCCTTGGTAAACAAATCTGCAAGATTATCAGCTGAACGAATTTGTTGCACATCTATTTCACCATTTTTCTGCAAATCATGAGTAAAAAATAATTTTGGTGAAATATGTTTTGTTCTATCTCCTTTTTTGTAACCCCATTTCAATTGCGCTATACAAGCCGCATTATCTTCATATAAAATAATTGGAGGGTTTTTATTTTCGAACGATAAACCACAATTCGTTTCTATATATTTAGTCATGGATCTAATCCAAACACACTCTCGACTAGCTTCATGCATTGCTATGATTTCAGCATTATTTGATGAGGTGGTTGTCAATGTTTGTTCCTGGATCTCCACGATATTGTAGTACTACCACATGTAATTAAATAGTCAGTCTGTGACTTAGCTGTGTGTGGGTCTGATAAGTACCCAGCATCGGCATAGCCGATTAATTCATGTCGAGAATTGTATGAATAAAATAGACCCATGTCAATCGTCCCTTGGAGATAGCGGAATAAATGTTTTATTCCTTTCCAATGTCGTTCAGTGGGAGATGAACTAAATCTCGCTAATAAGTTTACTGCAAATGATATATCTGGTCTAGTACAGTTTGCGAGATATATTAGTGCTCCAATCACACTTAAATATAGGACCTGTGGCCCAAGTATTTTTCATTCTCCTCTTTTCGTCTAAATGGATCTCTTTTAGGATCAAGTGAGACAACCATTGGATTACTTAATGGATGTGCTTTATCCATATAAAATCGTTTTAAGACCTTTTGGGTATAGGCCTTTTGATGGACAAGAATTTCATTCTCCAAATATTCAAGTTGTAACCCAAGACACTTTCTTGTTTTTCCGAAATCTTTGATTTCGAATTCTATTCAACAGCAATTTGAATCTCTTCAGGGGATCCAACTAGATTGATATCATCAATATATACTGCAATGATAACGAATCTTGACCCATTTTTCTTTATAAAAATGCATGGGCATATTGGATCGTTTATGTAACACTTTTGAATTAAGCATTCGCTTAATCGGTTATACCACATTCTCCCAGGTTGTTTAAGCCCGTATAGGGATCTTTGTAATTTGATGGAATACTTATGTTTTGGATTTGCTTTATATGCATGTGGCATTTTGAACCCTTGAAACTTTTGACAATTTCGTCCACACGAGCTTTTTCCAAAATATACCAGGTTAGATTTATTAAATGAAAACCGTTATGATTTATGGAATGGGTTTAGGGATATATCAAGATTGTTACTTTTTTTATTACTCAAGTGTGGTGCTTGGTTTCAAATGGCGCTGTGGTCCTCTCTGTCATGAAATGTTGACAAATCTCATGGCACAGCCGGGATAGGTTGATCTTCAGCCTGTCACACTGAGGATCCCCGGCAAATATGCCATGATACTTCTCATCAATTCTTGCCATAAGATTTCCTGCCATGAAACTTTTGACAGATTTCCACGACATGAGTATTTTCCGAAAAATCATGATCCTGGTTTAGATTTTATTTAACAAAACCAATTTATGATGGCGGGGTTGTGATTAGGGATATATTTATAAGTAGTCATGCTTTTATTGCTCGTGTTTGAGAAACTGTGGCCCGAAAGCGCACGGTGTCAAAAATTGCAGTAATTTATAGTAAGACCGGATCGTTCACTGGAGGATGTGCGATGGAAGCAGGGCCCACGTCGTTTACTAAGATTTTCCACTCGGTTACTCGATTCAAGTGTGTGAAATGACTAACAACTACTTGACATAATTTAAACTAAGCTATGAAAGCAACTAAAATAAAGCATATAAAATTATTCTAGAAAGCAAATTAAATTTAATCTAAGAAAGCAATAAAATTATTCTAAGAAAGCGGTTAAAATTATCTAAGAAAGCAGATTTAAATTGAGACAGAAGAGACAGGAAGAAAAGAATAAAGATTGGACAAGATTCAGATGAAACACAATTAAACTTCCATTTTGTTACACAGATCTTTGTTTGGGATAATTCGTTCAGTTAGCTGATTCTCATGCTCTCTATACCATGTTCCCTTTAACAGACAGGTACTTACAGTAAGAGTTTACATGCTCTTAAGACAGCAAAATCTAAGATACCACAGACTCACAACTGCCCTCACACGGCCGTGTAGAGGCATGTTATTTATCTGTGGTGGACAAGCAACACCTGACAAATCATTTATTGAAGTGTCAAGTACCGTTATCTTTCCCCCATGTCACACCCAAAGATTCTAATCAAGCCTGAACTATCCCTTAACTCTCAGTCCTAGTAGCAGTTACACAACTCTCAATACAACCGAGTGACCTCTAACGAAAGCATTTAAAAGAAAGCGGTAAAGAAAGCATTTAAAATCCTATCACTCGGAGGTTTTTGAAAGTCTGACCCTCTGGTAGTAAAAGAAAGCCCCCAGTCAGAATGACCGGATGTGGATCAAGAATTCCCTATTCTCGGTGAACCGCTCGCAGTGTTCACTTCTCGTCGGGTGGTTGTGAGATACAAACTAATGAAACGAACTAATAAATTAGTTCGTTCCGGATGCACTCACTCAGGACTCAAAAATAGGCTTTGGCAGAAGAAGATAGCAGTTGAAAGAATACTCAACCCTACCTTAGAAAATAACCAAGGCCCGAATGTTGTTCCTCTAGTATTATCTGTCACACCTTATCGGAATCCAAGTGGAATCTGACCCAGTGCAATGTTTAATACAAGATTTTTACCAAACAGCAATTTTGGAAAATAATGAATCTGAAAATCATTCCCTATCAGGTACTAGACTCTCAATTAAAACACGGATCCTTTCAGTCTAGGTGAGACCTAATCGCTGACTCTGCTTCTAATTTCCCAAAATCAACCCCCAGTCGGATATGAATTAGTCATAACTGTCGAATTTATCCCTTACTCAGATCCGGATTTTATAAAGAAATTTTTGTTGGAAATTTATTATGAAACATCTGATTTAAATCAAGACTTCTATGTCCAAGGGAAGGATCCCAAAATAATATTGACCACAATATCTACATAATATTATCATGCATAAATTTATAGAAAAATGTAAATAAAATAACCCAAAATATAAGGTGGGTTTAGACAGAATGTGAAACACAGAGATGAAATAGCCGGAGATGAGAGGAATTTATTTGGCTAAAAAGATGACTGAAATAACTGGGGTTATCCGGACTGCAAACATCTGCTATCCAGGTCCCAACTATTCCAGGTGGAACGGTTTTTAGACAGTGGAATGCCCTAAATGACGGTTGCCGCCGTCATCTTGGACTCCACTATCTGTGAATTTGGATGAAAACCCACATGTTCTATTACTGCAATAATTATTAGATGGCATTGGCATATATCATCTATCATTACTACAGCTCCAGATTCAGGTTTGAAATTAAAATAAGGAAAAGAAAACTGTATCCGGATCGGAGTCAGCTGAGCAGCTATTATACTCCCGAATGGACGAACCGCCAAGGCTTCCACCGACCACTATCCGGACCATGCAAAATAACGTCTAATAATTAATATACAGACCACGAGCTAGTTATCCGTGTGGGAATACCCGCCAACATTAGTCTGATGTATCTATTACTAGCTGTTTCACACAACACGGGAAAGACAAAATAAATAAAAGATAATATTTTGGGTCATCTTGCGTGAGAGACATTGGTTTCTCATGCAAGGTATGGAAATTATTCCATAATTACTCTTCATGTCTAAATAATCACTCATTCCATAATTAACTAATTACAGTCCGGATTATGTACTTAGATCATTAGAGTTTAATCATTTGTAGAAAAGTCTTTTAATGGGAAATTGAACAAAGTTCTTTATATCAAATTGATCATGGGTTGAAATCTTTGGGTTTCAACCTCAAAATATTAATATAAAGGTTCAATTAATTAATGGAGTGAGATGAAGAGTAAAAGTTTGGCAAAAAGGTGCCACTTTGCCGCGATGCAGAGTTTATGTCGCGGAGCATGGCTCCGCGACAAAGGTTTCGCGACAAAGGGGTGGGAAATAAGAGGAATGGAATTTTGAAAACTTAGGGTTTGCTTTGTCGCTAAGTAAAAAAATTTTGTCGCGGAACGTGGTTCCGCGACAAGGGGGCATAGCGACAAAGGGGTTGAAAATTGGACAAGGCATAATTCTTATCGCGGAACAAGAGGTTTTGGCGCGGAACGTGGTTCCGCGACAAGGTAACTCCGCGACAAAGCCCTTCCAGAATAAAATCACAAGTATTTGGGTCCTTGGTCGCTGATCAGGATTTTGGCGCGGAACGTGGTTCCGCGCCAAGGGTTGTTTCGCGACCAAGGGTTTTAAAATAGTGGTTAACAAATGTTCTTTGGCACCCTTGTCGCCAAAGCGTCATTTTGTCGCGGAACGTGGTTCCGCGACAAGAGTTGTTCCGCGACGAATGTGTGTCCAGTACACATGTCAGAAAAGTAAAGTGGAACAGTGGCATGCATTATGTGTGATCTCACCCATTTCAGATTCAAAAGCCAAACTAAGCTAAAAATGGACAAAACAAAATTTGAATCTAGCTAGAACATGCTTGAACAATAAAGAAATAAAACAAACTTAAAACTTAAGAAACCCTAATCTAAGCTTGATCATCCATAGGCATGCAACATTATCCCAAGAAAAAGTCACCAAGCAGTGACATTAAAATGCAAAACAAGGATCAAATGACCCAAGGAAAACGAAAGCGGTAAGATCCATGGTGTGTGAGACCCATTTCATGATTTTGGGACACAAATGGAGAATGTTTTCCCATATTATTAAACGGTGTTGTTCATACCCATGATTTGGGTACCACAAACCCTTAAACAAAAGTTTAGAACAAGAAATAAGGAGTAAAACTGGCTATCTAACCAAAATGCAGTAAGCTACTTCTAACTAGTGCATGAATTAAATAATACAAGAAAAATCTAACTAAACTACCCTAAACTAAGCTAAACTACTGAACTTCCCACTTGTCTTCAAGAATGAGTATTTTCTCTACAATTCTTCCAACCTCTAGCTCAAAGGAAACACCTCATATTTATAGAGGGGAAACCCTAAGCTCATGGGCCTTGATTTGAGCCCATTGTGTCTCAAGACATCACACACATCACAGCTTGGTCTCGGAGCACCAAGTTTGGTCGCGGAACACACTGCATGTGGCAAAGCTTCTCGACTGGGTCTTGTGTCTCTAAAAATGCATCTTTGTCGCGGAATGGACCTTTGTCGCGGAACAGGGCATCGCGACAGATGGCTCTGGCTGGTTTTCTCCTTCATCTGAGCTGCTTGGTCGCGGAACCCTCCTTTGTCGCGGAACCATGCATCGCGACAAAGGGCTTCCGCGACAAGGGTTTTCCTGGGCCTGCTGGATTGGGCCAGATGGGCCGAAACTGTTCTTTTGTGGGCTTTTTCTCTCTTTTTCCCATCTTTTTGTTTCCTTTTTCTTTTCTTTTCTTTTTCTAATGTTTTTGGATTTTTCTAACATAAATATGTAAAACAAATTACATATTTATGCATTTTTCACACCAGCTTATTATTTTTACAATTATGCATAAATCAGTCCAATTCGACTGCTTTCTTACTTAATGTAAGACCGGAATGCGATCAAATGCCCGTTTAAGACACGGAAATGGATTGAAAATAGTGGTCATTTCTGGCCATTATCAACCCTTCTGGAACTTTCATATAGATATCAGTATCTAATGTTCCATATAAATAAGCAGTAACGATGTCTGTGAGTCGTATTTCAAGTTTTTCATGTACTGCTAAACATATAAGATATCTGAATGTAATTCCATCAATTACTTGGGGAATAAGTTTCATCATAGTCAAAACCCGGTCTCTATGAGAAGTCTTGGGTGACTAATCTCGCTTTGTATCTTACAACTTCATTTTCATTATTTCTCTTTCGTACAAAAACCCATCTGTATCCAATTAGCTTTTATATTTTTAGGTATTTTGACAATCGGTCCAAATACATTTCGTTTAGCCAGTGAATCCAATCCTGATTGGATTGCATTTTTCCATTTGAGCCAATCATCCCTTTTCCGACATTCATCACCGAATTTGGTTCAAAATCCTCATCATTCATAATTTCAAGTGCTACATTGTATGAAAATGCAATATCAATAGATGTTTCTTCTCGATTCCAAACATTTCTATTTGTGACAAAATTTATAGATATTTCATCATTTCGATAATTTTGCTCTTCAAGAGTCAAGTCCCGCAGGGCTCAGTTTTGTCACTTTTGATACTATGTATCACATCAACATCATTATTCAATCCTCTTTTCTTTCGAGGATTTTTATCTTTGGAACCAAGAGGTCTACCACGCTTTAGGCGTGCATCAGACTCATCTTTCGCACTTATAATGGGTTCCTTTGGAACATCAATTTTGACTAGAACATTTGCTGCCGATATATGAGATTTGGTAACCCTTTTAGAGTCACATAATGCATCGGGCAGTTCGTTTACAATTTGTTGCAACTGTACAATTCTTTTTACTTCGATTTCACGGTCTTTTGAACGAGGATCAAGGAAATCCAACGGGATTTTCCAATTTATATTCTTTTCGGTTGATCCTTTTTCTCCCCATAATGTCCGAAAATGTGATTCATCGAAATGAAAATCAGCATATCTTGCTGCAAATGAATTCCCTGTTAATGGTTCAAGATAACGTATTATCGAGGGTGATTCATATCCGACATATATTCCCAATCTTCGTTGGGATCCCATTTTGGTGCGCTGGGGTGTGCTATTGGGACATATTTATTAATTACCAGTATATATATATATATATATATATATGGCGTTTGCATGTGGCGTTTGCATGTGTATATGAGTAATATATGAGTGTATGATATGATCTTATTATTTGAAGAAAAAGAAACAAAAGAGTAATGGAGGTACGAGAGTAACCAAATAGATTTGGTAATTGTCTGGAAAACACACATACATTTACATTGAGGTTAAACCCCTTTATATAGGGGTAGCCGTCCCTAATAACCTATTTTATAATAATAAAAATATACATGGTGATTAAGGCATCCACACAATTACAATAATATGCCAACGTCGACAGCAACCATGTCCATGCAATATAGTACAGACATCAAAATTTCTCGTAAGGAGTAGGGGTGGGAATTAGGGGTGTTAATGAGCCGAACTGAGACCGAATACTGATGACCTCGGCTTGAGCTCGTAAGAATTCGAGCCGAACTTTGACTGAGCCGAGCATTGACCGAGCTACTTCGAGTCGAGCGTTGACCGGGCTTTGACGAAATCGAATCGAGCTCGAACAGTCTCATTTTCATTTTCACATAATTTATAAAAGAAAAATTATATTTAATCTGTTGCATATATTTAATTATGTATATTTAATTTAATCTATATATTTAAATAATTTTAAAAATATATTTATAATTTAAAAATTATTCCATCTATCTCAATAAATATGTCATATTTGATCGAGACACACTTTAACTTTTAATATTTTATATAACTTCTATATTTACTAATAAATAAAATATGTATAAAAATTAATATATTTACTAATAAATAAATACTTCTTCATTTCATACTCCTTTAAAAGGAGATGCATTAATTGCATAGGGTAGACATGTCGGAAAAATAATCATAGACTCTATATTTATTTTATTTATTTTAAAGTCTAAACAAATACAAACTAGTACAATACATTTCAAAAGACATGTATTATATGAGACTTGTATTATAAGTTAATAAAATACGAGCATGTTCGCGAGCTTATCGAGCCAAACTCAAAGGTGTTCGGCTTGGTTTGTATATTATTCGAGTCGAACTCGAACTCGAGTCGAGCCTATTCAAGTCGAATTTTGACCGAACTTTGACCGAATGAAGCTCGAACTGTTTGCGAACTTCCCTGGCTCATTAAAACCCCAAGCGGGGATAGGTCAGGCCAGGCCAGGCCAAACTTGGCCTTGGACGGCCTAGGCCTATTTAACTTTTGAAAGGCCTGAGCCTGGCCTATGGTCTTTCATAGGCCTAGTTTATAGGCTCAGGCCTGGCCTTTTAGTGTAAATAGGCTGTATTTTAGGCCTTTTAGAGGTCTATTTAGGCGTATTTGGTTATTAAATAAATAATAAACAATAATGTTAATAAATATATTAATAAATTATAAAAAATTATATAAAAATCTTAAACAGACCGACCTAATAGGCCTAACAGGCATTTTAATGAGGCCCTAGGCCTATATAACTAAACAGGTATTTAAAATTATCCGGGCCTGGCCTATTTTGTAGAAAGGCCAAGCCGGACTAGGCCTAAAATAGGCCAGGCCGTAGGCCCCTGTCGAGCAGCCTGGCCTATTCCCACCCCTATATAGGAGCACCGAGCACGAACGTCATTCAACAATCCGATTGCAGTCCATTAAAAAAAAAAAAAAAACCCAATCTGGTTGCAGTACAAGTCATTTAATAATATGCATATGTAGACATCATAAAATGTCTTTCTCCCATCACAAAAAACATCACTCTCATCACATATTATTCCATCCCACAAAACATCTCCATCATCACACAAATATACCATTTCATCCATCACATATGGTGATTGCATATACAGCCACCTGCAACTAATTTTCTCCCAATATATCTCCTTATTACATATCAAAAATTCTTATTACAAAATGTTCAATCCGGTTTCTGTAATGGCATAACATTTGCCAGCAGGTGCAGGCAGCGCTAAAAATGATGTGTAGCCCTTTGTAAAGTGATGTATAAACCTTATAAAGTGATGTATAGACGGTAGTTTATTCTTTTATTAGTTTTTTGTTCATAACCTCCATCTATCACTTTTTTTATACTCACGCATCATTTCATATACATATATACATTACTTTTGAATGTACCAGCACCTACATGCCGCCAGCACCCAAATGATTTCCCAAAATGTTAGTGGTATGTCATCTCTCAATATGCACGTGATTCACTATGGGTCTGTTCTGCACGCAGCTTTTGGGAGCTTTTGGTAGCTTTAGCTTTTATTTTAAAACAAAGCCCCGTTGTGCACACTAGCTTTTAGGAGCTTATGGGAGCTTTTGGAAGCTTCTTTTTAGAAGCTACTTGTAGTAGCTTTAAAAAAAGCTCCTAGCTTATTGTTGAGCAATTACAATTTTATCACAATAACCAACTCACTACCCAATAGTCTACATAAATGTTTGTCCTTTTATGTCATTTCATACATTTTTTGACAGCTACAGCTTGTTGTACAGAACACTCAAATAAAACTGACAGCTACAGCTCCCACAACTCCCTACAGCTTCAGCTCCCTACAGCTCCAGCTCGCAGCTACAGCTCTGCGTGCAGAACAGACCCATAGTTCTGCACGTAACTTCTGAATGTTTTTGGGAGCTTTAGATTTCATATCAAAACAATAGTCATGTTTTGTACACTAGCTTTTAAAGGCTTTCGCTGTGAATTCAGCTCCAAAAAGCTTTACAATCAGAAGTTATCTTGAGAAATTTTGATAGATTTCGAAAGCTACTTTCCAATTTAATTAATTTTTCTCTTTAAATTACAATTTATGATAGCTACAGTTACTTCTACCGAACATTTGTAAAAATTGATGGCTACAACTCCCAATAGCTACAACTCCTAAAGTTACAGCACGCAGCTACAACTCTACGTGCAGAACAGATCCGATGTGTTTTAAAAATCAAATAGTATGTGAGTATAGTATAAGATATTGAGATCCCACATTCACTAAAAAAAAAAATACTCCCAACATCCCATTTCAGATGTCTCATTTCGACGTTTTACACTGTTCATTATGCATGTTTTACTTAAATTTTTGTTGAAGTAATATATGAAAAATATAGTCAAGTGGGATATTGTTAGATTCGTCTTTTCTATATTTTAAGATATCTATATATATATATATAAAAGTAATATAGTTTAATTTTCCCCCACTTCCCCACCCCCCGTTTTCAACATCTCATCTGACTTTTTTCTTCAATTTCAACAATCATATATATTCACTAAATCTAACATATATATATATGATCTAATTCAACTATATCAATCATATATACTCCCTAAATCTATAATATATATATATATAATCTAATATTTAATTTCAACAAACTCAATCATATCATATATACTCCCTAAATCTATAATTTATAATACTCTTAAAATTTTAAATTATTTTCAACAACCTCATTCACATAATTAAAATAAAAAATCAAGAAAAAAATCTAATATATATTTGAATTACGTATAATATCATTAATTAATATATACAATTACCGATTTTCCCTTATTTCCCATTGAGATCGCATATAATTATTTTTAATATTTATATTTAAAATCGTGGAATGTGAATTTAAATCTAATATTCAATTTCTTAGACTAAAATATTAGAATTTGGATTTAAATCTAATATTTAATTTATTAGTGTAAAATATTAGAGTTTGGATTTATCATATTTATTGGATATCCTAATAATATCATTTTGTACGTAGGATATATTAATATAAAAATCAAATAGTATTAATGTAGATAATTTTAAAAAATAAAAGTATTATATATTAATATTTGAATAATTTAAAGATATGGTTGATTAGGTTTGTTCATTAAGTTTGTTGAGATTTATTTGATTAAGTTCGTAGTTAGATTTATTTTGTGTACCTATAAAATAGGGCATTTTCTATGTAATTAGTAGAAGACTATATTTTATCCTACAATTCTACCAGTTTTATTTCCCTACAAATTCCAAATTCAATCTAAATTCAATCTCCGCCTGTCAAAATTGAATTTTTCTTTTTAAGCAGGGACTTGAATTGAGTATTAATGGATGAAATTGGAAGGATAATTTGTATTTGTTGTTCTGATTTTTTAAATATTTGTTTGTTTTTGTATTTTTTTTTTATATCTTTGTGTAATATGAATAGAATTTTTTATGTATTCGATTAAATGTTGTTTCTTGACAGATGGAAACCTGGTGAAAATACATGAAATGTTAGTGGATTAATAATATATATATATATATATATATATATATATATGGAGTTTTAGTAGATAAAAACTGTGGTTAGAGTTTTTGTTTTGATCTTTTGTCGCTGAATATCTTTCATAGTATTTAACACAAGGTGAAACCTTTCTATCTTCTTAATCACGCTGATCATGTTATGTATTTAGCAAATTTTTGTTCTTCACAATTTAATATTATGTTCTTTTATTATATTACAATCTATTTGATTGGTGAGATGTTTTTTCGCACTAGCTTTTTCCATTCCTTTTTCCGTTCCTTTTTGCACTAACTTATTCTTCTTCTATCTCTGCTTTTGTATAATGTACATACATTGTTTTCTTCATTTTTGATTATTGTGTATTCATGTATGTATCTGAAAAAGGGTCATTGATCTATATATTTGGTGGTGAAGCAATTCTAAAATGCAAGTTGAAGTCAATCGGAGTAACAAAATAGTAGAGACTTATGAGATGAAAGATGAAATTGTGGATATTTTTCAAGTTTAGCTTCATGTGTGGTGATTGAGAGCTCCAATTGTGTTTATTTGAATTGATTCGTTCATCAGCGTTAGTGAATGCAAATTAAATTAATGGTCAGTGCTTTATTCATGTCTTGAATGAACAATCGTATCTTTTCATGAATTGTATTTTATTCATTTGCTCCAATATAATGATTGAACTTAGGTTCCAATTCTGATCCATCAATAGGTGAACTACTGTATATTTTAACTAAAGTATTTTTCAATGTTTAATCTATTATTTAAAGATTTTTAGAGCACATGATTGTATCTTTTCATGTTCAAATGAACTATTGTATATTTATTAAAAATTAATTTTATAGTGAATCAAAGTATATCTTTCAGATTTGATTTCTAAAGATTTATTTGGATCCTATAATGTTATTTTAATTTTAATGTTTATACATAAAAAATAATATGGATGGCATGTTTTGTCTTTATCTTTCCTCTATATTTTTTGTTATATACTGTAATTTATTCTATAAGCCTGTTAGAAAAAAAAAATATTTCATTATCATTTAGTTATCTCTTTAGAACAAAATCATATTTATAATCAATTTTATATACAACCATATTTTTTTAAAACTTCGAAAAGATTTAACTTGGTCTAACTTAATTTTTAATTTTAAGGTTTTAATCAACCTCATATTCTCTATATTGAATTAAAGTTTTAACAAATAATAGATAATGTTTAAATAAATTATTTAATATAATTGAAAATGTCAAAATAGAATTAATTATTGGTCATGTTTTACGTGTGTAATAAATTGTTCAAAATTAGTTGTTTGACAATTTCGAGACCAATTTTTGCCTAAAATAAGGTGAAATCCAAAATAATACTCATTACAGCGGATTCAAAAAGAGTTGTTTGACCTAAGTTATTTTGTGTCTTTAAAAAGTTGTTTTGTCACACAAATGAGCTGATTTAAATATTTATTTTACCAAACACCCCAGTATGTTCTAAAATAGATTTGTTTTTATCTACATTATCAATAATTTTTTCAGAAATTAGTGATATAATTATTGTTTGTTGCATCTATAAAATGATTAGTTATTCAAACAAAAATAAATGTGAATAACTAATTATATAATAAATTATATAAAAGACTCAATATATAATCAATTTGTGTGTAATTGATTTACGTATATAATTGTATATTATTTATTAGAGATGGATATGAGTATAACAGTGCATTATCTATCAGCAGTTTTGATAGTTGCAGTTAATTAATGTGTTTATTAAAGACATAAAAAATTAGTAGTCAATTAACAAAACGAGCTCGGTAATTTGAATTATTGAAAAAAATCACTTCAAATAATTTTTATTCTCTTTCATGTTTCTTTTTTTAACATGAAAAATAATCTCCATTATCTTTGATGTTTCTATTCTAACTTTGGATCAATTGCCTTTTAATTTTTGATTGAGAAAAATAATATGAAAGCTCTTAAATCAATGTTGAAAACTTAATAAATTAGTTTATCAAAAAATAATATAGAAAGCTCATAAATCAATCTTGAACATATTCACATATTAATATGGACGTTTTTTGTAGGGAGATTACTTTTACACATTCATTGGACGGTCTTTATTTTATCATTGTTTTTTGTCACATTTTTCCTCAATAATATATGGTCGGAAAATGGGCATAACACAATGAAGTTTATGTAATATATTTGAACTTTTAAAGTATTATGTTATATTTATAAAACAGAAAATGTAAAGTTTACTTTCCGCGCATTGCGCGGGCGGGTGTGCTAGTTAATTGTTAAACAAATACATTGGACTCTGTGTCCAAAAGTTTTGAGACATTTCAAATGGGACAGATGAAGTATAATAAGTGGTTTGATGAAAATTTTCATATGAAAATAATCAAATTATAATTTCAAACATATTTTAACTAACATTTTTGCAAAAAATGTTAGTTATCGTCTTCCAACTTCCAAGTTATCGTCTGAGTGTTTTTTGTCTAAATATGAAAAAAAAAAAAAAAAGAAAAAAAAAAAAAAAAAAAGAAAGAAAGAAAAGAAGGAATTCAAAGCCACTCAAACCTCCAAAACATCCAAAAGGAAATACTAGTGCTTAAGGAATACAAGTATTGTTTTTTGAAAAAAAAGGATAAATAGGTCCTTTTTCTTTTCAAAAAATTCAAATCAGTCCTTTTTCTATTTTATTACCAAAACAGTCCTCTACAAATGCTAATTATGTTCAAATCAGTCATTTTTTCACTAATTATATTCTAATTGCTGACGTGGCAAAGGTTTTAATTTAAACCTGACACGTGTGCATAATATTAGTCCTTTTTCTTTTATCTTTTGTCAATTCAGTCCTAAACTTTTATTTTGTTCTATTTAGTCCTCTACCCCAATCACTCATTTTTATATTAATTGGCCTCAAACCTTTCAAATTATTTCATTTTAGGCCCAGAACCTTAAATTTTTTATTATTACTAATCCATTTATCAAATAAATGCACAACATACTTCCATAAATAAAATTAAACACCAAACCTCATATATTGGGTTCGACTGCTTTGTTATCGGGTCTTTCAAGTACCGGAATTTTACGGACTCTCTCTAATAACCACTCGACCGCAACCGATTGTTCATTGGTTTTGGTTTCCTTCAGTAACAATCAACAGAATCTTACTTTGCGTCCTACCTTAGGATGTAGCAATATTTGAGTAAATGATTTAACTTGAATTTTTGGAAGGTTATGGATACAGGAAGCCTTGGTTTTATTGAAAAATATTAATATTATTAAAAATATTAAAAAAATAGCCTGAATTTTATTGTCCACAAAGTATGATTGTGCTGATTGTTGCTGAAGGAAACCAGAACCAATGAACCATCATTACGGTCGGGTGGTTAGAGAGAGTCCGTAAAATTCGGAACTTCGAAGACCCGGTAACAAGGCGGTCAAACCCAATGTACGAGGTTTGGTATTTAATTTTATTTACGGAAGTATGTTGGGCATTTATTTGATAAATGTATTAGTAATAATAAAAAATTTAAGGTTTTGGGCCTAAAATGAAATAATTTGAAAGGTTTGAGGCCAATTAATATAAAAATGAGTGATTGGGGTAGAGGACTAAATAGAACAAAATAAAAGTTTAGGACTGAATTGGCAAAAGATAAAAGAAAAATGACTAATATTATGCACATGTGTCAGGTTTAAATTAAAACCCTTGCCACGTCAGCAATTAGAATATAATTAGTGAAAAAATGACTGATTTGAACATAATTAGCATTTGTAGAGGACTGTTTTGGTAATAAAATAGAAAAAGGACTGATTTGAATTTTTTGAAAAGAAAAAGGACCTATTTATCTTTTTTTCCATTGTTTTTTCAATATCAATAATATGCACAACGTATTCGAAAAATTAATTCTAAAGAAGGTGAAAGATACGATGAAATTTCTATACCGTTAACCTATTGATTTCTACATATTTTTCTGTAGATTGGCTTGAGAAGTTCAATTTAAGATATGTTATCAATGTCGTTGCCTTTAAGAATTTCTATTGAAAGAAAAGACATATAGAATCAACTGATGATCATAAAAATTGGAAATGGGACTTGGCCAGTGATCATATCCCATGACTTTCCAACCTAAATGGTTAGGGGTTCGATTTTCTATCCGATCCCTGAGACGCTGTTCAGCCAAAAAAAAAAAAAAAAATGGTTATCATAAATAAAAAAAAAAGAAAGAAAAACCAGTATCATGAAGCCACAAAGTATTCATGAGATAATTGTTGGCCTTTGGTATTTGTTCTTTATTTATTTTATATTGTAGTTTATAGTAATTATCTTTAAGTACAAAGAGATTATAATGAAAAGGCGAAAACAACATGAGTGCCCTCATTTTGATAGAATTGGAAATATTGATCCCAAACACGCCTTTGTGGGAATCTCTTGGGAACTCCTTTCTGTCGCCTTCCTTTTTCCTCCTCACCCACTTCCTCCCTTTAAATACCCCTCACCCCATTCTTGCTAGCCAAATACGCCCTCAACTCTCTTAACCTTTCTTCAAACTTCCCACCACTTTTACAGTATCATTTTATTTAATATTAAAAATTTAAACCTAAAATTAAATCCATGTCAGCGTTCGTTTTCCACGGAACTTTCTCCCAAACTCTCCGATCACCGCCGCCGCCTTCCACCTCCATTCATGGCGGTTCTCCCGCGCCGTTCCTCATTCCGCATCCGATCTCCACCGTTGGTGAATATCTATTAATCCTCTGTGCTCTCTGCCGTCTGCACACACGCGCACATATTAGATATTTTCGGAACTGTGTTTTGCTGCTTACGGTTTGGAGAGAGAGTGAGATTGTTAGTTTTCATAGTTTACTCGAATGCACTTTGCTTACTGTAGGTGCGTTTCAATTGCGGAGATCAGTTGCTTCCGGATGGCCTCGGCAATGCAATGCACTATACAAACCTGGCACTGCAGGTATACGCATGGTGTTCGTATGTGCGTGTGTAGATAACAAGGATGAATGAATTTAATACCAGTTTTGCAGTTTTGATCTTCTATACGATCCGGACTTTTGTTTTGCTTGTGAATTTGACGTGTAATTGCTGCGTATGCAAACGCGAAATGCAGAATATGTAGATTTGATCGAGCATGGATTTCCGATGACGGAGTACTGGCATCAGATTGTGGAGAATGACACAGAGAAAGAAGCTCCCAAGGTGCGTGTTGATCCATCCTTTTTAGCTTCTATTTGAACATTTCTCCACATATTCGTTTCAATTCTATGCTCTTTCTGCAATCGGCGGTTCCATTCATTCAGGAGTTCAAATCATCAGAAAAGTTGAGGCAACAGGTTGAGCTAATCCGATCGATGCTGCGATCCATGGAAGACGGAGATATAACCGTCTCACCATACGACACCGCATGGGTGGCCATGGTGGAGGATATTTCCGACGCCGGCGCTGCCGCGCCACAATTCCCTTCCTGCCTCGACTGGATTTCGAATAACCAACTCCCGGACGGATCGTGGGGTGACAGGTGCAGATTCTCAATCTACGATAGAATAATCAACACATTGGCCTGTGCAGTTGCATTGACAACATGGAAGATTCATCCTGAGAAAGCCAAAAAAGGTTTATGGAAATTCAGTTCTGTTTTTTGCAAAATTGTTTTTACTTGAATTAAACTAAATCTCGTCTGTTTTGAATAATCCAGGGATTTCATTCATCCAAGAGAACATCCACAAACTGCAGCATGAAAACGAAGAGCACATGCCGATTGGATTCGAGGTGGCACTGCCATCACTCCTTGAAATAGCCAAAAAGCTCGACATCGATATCCCATACGACGCTCCAGGCTTGCAAGAGATTTATCAGAGAAAGGAGCTAAAGCTGACAAAGTAAGCCTACAAACACATACTACTATAGTATTATATTCAAATAAAATAAAAGCAGACACTTCCACTTGTTTATTCCTTTTCTTTTCAAAAAAATGTGTGCACAATAATTACGGTGTGAATATCTCCATAATTAGGATTCCAATGGACATCATGCACAAAGTGGCCACAACACTACTCCACAGCTTGGAAGGGATGCCGGACCTCATATGGGAAAAGCTATTGAAACTGCAAAGTGCTGACGGGTCATTCCTTTTCTCTCCATCCTCCACTGCGTACGCTCTCAAACAAACCAAGGATCATAACTGCCTCAAATATCTGGCCAACATTGTGCACAAATTCAATGGCGGGGGTGATTATTCAACCAATTAATTTATAATTATATATCAATGCATACTTATGATTATTATTTTTATATATGTTCTTTTTTTCTTGTTTTTTTGTCATGATTTAGTTCCAAATGTGTATCCCGTGGATTTGTTTGAGCACATTTGGGCAGTGGACAGGCTGCAGAGGCTGGGAATTTCTCGGTACTTTCAGTCAGAAATTGAGGAATGTATTGATTACGTTCACAGGTGAAAGTCACTTTCATGTACTCCTAATATATATACATACTCCCTCCCTTTGTTTTCCAATAGTTGAAACGGTTGGAAATTTAATACTATTCACATAAGTACTTTAATTTAAAGTTTTATCATAGTTATATAAGTTAAAATATAATCAAGTGAGATCTTGTTAGATTCGTCTCGTCGAGTAGTTTTTAAATATCGAACTTTTAGAATTTACTTGTACCGAAATTGAGTTATTAATGGTTTAAGACGTGCATTGGACTGCGTGCATTGTGGATCCGTTTTAATTTTTTGAAAACGGAGGGAGTATATTATATTATTATACTTCCTCCGTTCCTTTTTAGTTGTATTTTTAGAAACAAAAAAACGTTTCAAAATAGTTGTCACTTTACATATTTATCTCTACTTTTCCAATATTACCCTTATATAATCATAAAAGTATTCCTAGAATACTGTGCATTCTCTCTCCACTCCAATTTTATTTTTTATTCTCAAAGAAAACACATGGGGGTAAAAGTGGAATAATACAGAATAATAATTATAATACTTCGTAAATATGTTTCTTTCTAAAACGACTACTAATAAGGAACGGAGTATAATATACATATTCTGATATATATATATATATATATATATATATATACATACACTGCGTGACGGTGTACTTATTATTATAGTGACAACATTCAATACAAAATATTGTGAACTTTTAGGTACTGGACAAATGAAGGTATATGCTGGGCAAGAAATTCCGAGGTACAAGACATTGATGACACGGCGATGGCGTTTAGGCTGATGAGATTGCAAGGGTACGACATTTCTGCAGGTAAAAAAAAAAAAAATCATTATCTTTTTCACTGCATCAATTTAATATAGCAAACTAGTAGAAGTAACGAAAAGGACAGCAGAAATTTCGTATTCCAAAAAACGTGAGGTTTTCACATGATGACAGATGTGTTCAAGAATTTTGAAAATGGTGGAGAATTCTTCTGCTTCGTGGGGCAGTCAACTCAGGCAGTGACAGGAATGTACAACCTCTACAGGGCATCTCAGCTGAGGTTTCCTGGAGAAGACATACTCGAAGATGCAAGCAAGTTTTCATCCAAGTTCTTGCAGGAGAAACGGGCTAATAATGAGCTCTTGGATAAGTGGATCATTACCAAAGATCTCCCAGGCGAGGTCAGTGATAAATTTTGTCTCCATGCTTGGTTTGATATGATATCCAGTTAGAAACACACACATATAGTACTCCTCCATCCCACCTCAAATGTCTTACTTTCTATTTTTGGATGTTCATCATAAATATCTTCTTTCTATAAATAGAAATAATTTCCCTAACAAATATGTGGATCTCATTATATACTCACAAATCAATTTTATCTTAATTCTCAGTAGTATATATTGTATTATCCTTTACTTTATTATGTAGCTGCAAAAGATTAACAATAAAAGGTCGAAATGGGTCACTATTCATGAATTTCCACACCTGTCCAGTCAAATTCTTCAAAAGAGGCTCTGACGTGCCACCATGATCACCTGCTGCCAGAACAAGATTTCATTTGTTAGAAGATATATGTAACAATAAATAAGCTTTGATTACTTTAAAATTCTGTGTCCAACTTTTATTAGAAAAAATAGGAGAAAGCTGCTTTTGTTTCTTTTACACTATTTATTATGCCCGCTTTTAAAAGTGAACTAGCTTTCTAGAGTGTAATTTAGAAAAGCTAATTCATGTTGAATAAAGTGCAAGCTAAGTTTGCAACGGCACAGAACAGAGACATGTTGCATGGATGCTATCTATTTAGGGAAAAAAAAGTGAAATAGTGGAATACATTATCCCATTAACCCAATTGTCAGCTGTCTCCTCACATCATGCCTCATAATAATGGAAGGGTTCAAGTGCTTATATTCTTCTGTCCTAAAATAAGCAGTTTGTTACCAAGGACAGACGGATGGAAAAGATAGAAAGTACAGAGATGATAGACATATATCCTCTGTTCTGCTTCAATGTAATTAACTCATATGCTTCGTCTATAATAGTTGGCACTGTACAGAGACATGGCCAATTTGCAAGAATGTGCTATGTTACTTTCCGCATTAGTAATTTTTTTTGTGCTCCACATAATTCAAATGACTATTAGATGCTTTTTTGGCATATACACTACTCGTGTAGTGCCACAGTCATGAACAACCCCATCAACTCAATTATAACAAAAATATTTTTTTCAGGTGGGATATGCACTGGACATGCCGTGGTATGCCAGCTTACCTAGAGTTGAGACAAGATTTTTCTTGGAACAATACGGCGGTGGAGACGATGTCTGGATTGGCAAAACCTTGTACAGGTAATTTATCCAAAAGTAAAATGTCATTTTGAATTTATGTAGTTGGATTAATAGTACGCTCCATACACGTTGATGAACACAATTAGATGTTACTTTCTACACGGTCAATTTTTAACGATTTAAACAAGTCCAATAATGGAGAGAGGTGTGGAAGAGTTTGAGCCTCAAACAAACAAAGGCGGCGTCGGAAAGGGAAAAATATTTAAGAATACCAATCTACTATTTGTCCTCAAAGATTAGGACAAACAGTTTTTGGCATGAGGAAAATCTCAAGTAATAGACCAACTAAAGGACGATGGTTTGATTTATACTTCAGTGTATCGTTTCCTAAAGAACAAAATGTTCCCCCATTTCCCTTTCAGGATATGGCTATGCCAGAATTCATGTGTATTTGTCTTGCTTAACTACTAATTACTAGTAATTCTTTAGTGTTTTTGCAACGTACTCGACTTGACAGTGAAGTTATGTCAGATTTTATGAACTTGAATTTAATTTAATTGGCATAATTTTAACCTATTTACTAATGAAGTTATGAAACTTGGTAAATTTACTAACTATTTATATTTGTTTATCTCAGGATGCCATGTGTTAACAATAATACCTATCTGGAGCTGGCGAAGCTAGACTATAACAATTGCCAGGCCTTGCACCAAGAGGAGTTGCGAAGCCTTCAAAAGTAATAGATGCAACCGAACTTAATTTCGCCAATTTCACATATAGAATTTAAAAGATCATCAATTAATAATCTGATCAACTCTCATTTCGAGTTCAGATGGTGCAAAGGTTGTTCCCTCACTGAATACGGTTTAACTGAAGAAAGACTCCTCCAGGCCTACTACATCGCAGCAGCAAGCATGTTCGAACCGGGACAATCACAGGCGCGCCTTGCTTGGGCCAAAACCGCCATTCTAGTGGAGATCATCGCGTCACATTTTGATCAGCACCAAGAACAAAAGTGTGCCTTGGTCGATGAATTCCAAAATTGCATCAACCTTAATTACAATACCAACGGTGCAAGGTAATGAGCAGCTTGTGCATTACAAGTCCAGAAACATTATTTCTGATGATTTGTTTTCGTTCAGTGTGTTAATTGATCTGTTGTGCCCTTTCGAGACATTGAAAACATATCCATATCCATCCATGCATTGATCCATCCATCTTACGACTTATCATTGCAGGTACAAAACAAGAACCCCTTTCGTCGGGACTTTGGTCCGAACACTGAACCAGCTCTCATTGGACATGTTGTTGGCACACGGACGAGACGTCCATCACCACCTCATTCATGCGGTAAAATCCAAACACACTCTCTGTCTGTTTTGAGAATCTTTGTCGACATTTTCAGTACATTTACGTTAAAAGAAAATAAAAAAAATTTAAAAAAATTACAGTATATTTTAAAAAATCTGATTATTATTATTGACCAGTGGCATAAGTGGTTGAATACATGGAAAGAGGGCACAAAGGACAATTCCAGGCAGGGTGAAGCAGAACTCTACTTGCATATATTAAATCTGAGCGGCCTCGGCAGCCGTCACGCCTCAGAAGAGCTTCTATTGTCGCATTCAAAATATCAGCAACTCTTGAAGGCCACCGTGGCAGTATGCGACCAGCTTCGTCTTTTTCAAAGCCGAAAGGTTAACATAAAAGTTCTAATTATATATATATATATATATATATATATATATATATATCTCTAGATAATCTCTACAATTCGATCGAATTTTCCCATTTTGCACGAGTTAAATTTGTGCTATTCTACGTTTAGGTTCAGGACACCAATGGTGCCATTACGGCTCCGGGAGGAATCACGACGGCAGAAATAGAATCGGGCATGCGAGAGTTAGTGAAACTTGTGATCACGAAATCACCCATGGATTTAGATCCTGGAATAAAGCAAAACTTTCTTACAGTCGCTAGGAGCTTCTATTATACAGCCTATTGTAGTCCTGGCACCATCAGCTTCCACATTGCTAAAGTACTGTTTGAAAGAGCCTTCTAAGTATCTATATCCATCCATATTTATGTGTAAAATAAATTGTACAATGGGTATATTTAAGTACAAAAAAAAGAGAACTTTTAAGTTATGGGTTATATTGTTGGCAGTTGACACCCTTTTTTTCCCAAATTAGTTCAGAATCATAAACCACTAAAGTTGCATAATATTGTATTAAGTGGATCAATTCTTCTATCCCACTTATTACAAGCAATGGACATAATTGAACCAAGAAGCTAATGAGCAGCACAAAAGAACAGAAAAACATTACATCAATGTTCATATCATACAAGAAAAAGTACCGATAGAATAAGATGCTTAATACTTACATGCTTTTCAATGCCAAAAAATGCTTACATGCTTTTTGGTGTCGCGAGTGCAATCAAGAATATGTCAGAGACTTTGCCGAACAGTGTGGGTGACAAGATAGGATACCTAATGAGGCTAAACGAATGAATCTCCTTCACCAATCACAAATCAATTTTTGATACTAATGTTGGGAAAGAAGGAAAAAGAGTAGTAGTAGATAAAAAGGGATGTGATGTAATGGCCTAATGGGCCTAGCTGTCTCTTGGGCTTCTGTTCCTACAAGTGTACCCTAAACCCTATCCTAATTTCTAACCACAATGCCATTTCATATCCCTTTGTGTTGATCGAGTGGCAAACCATAAAACACATTATGGATCCCACATCATCCACAATCACTCAATCACTCCTAGTGATTTGTCCCCTTTATTATTATTCTATCTATCTACTTTTAGTACAAGAGATTTTGGGTTTGGGCCAACCCTCCAATCAAGCCCACTAGATAACCCCCTTTGGGCTTCTTAGTTAGGCTATGTAAAGTTATAAATTGGGCCAGCCCAATTTATAACAAGGGTGACGTCACGGGCCAGATTCCCATACCCCCCACGTGTCAGTTTGTTCTCTCACATTCTCTCCACTGCTCTCTTTCTCGCAGAAGCCAAAATCAAATTTGGGGAAAACGATTGGCGGAGGAAGTTAGGGATTTTTCCGCCATGGATGGGAACCTCATCCTCCATTGTTCCGACGTTAAGCCGAAGCTGAAGCGCCCCTGCTGCGCCAGGATCCAGGGCGAGAATCCGAATCTGAATACGAATCCGATAGACGCGCTGTTGGAATCCTTTCTCGAGTACACCGATGACTCATCCTCGATTGATCTCGACCTCTCCTTTGATCGGATACTTGAATCTAGGGCTTGCGATTCCGACAGGACGAACGTGATCGAGCACGCGCTGCGGCTCGGCTCCGCGCTCACTGAAGCGGCCAATCGATCGGCAAGGAGGCTCGCTTCCAAGCACAACGCCGCCACTTGGCCTTTACCGTCTGATCTCACTATCAAGGTAGTTGTGTTCAATTTCTCGCGAATTGTTTTATGTATCTTCGCTTTGTTTATGGTCATCAAGTTGTTTAGCTCTCGCTGTGATTAGAAATATGGATATGCAGTTTGTTTGTTTGTTTCATTCTTGAAGGTAAGTATTGGTACATCAGTAATTTAATTTATTTACTAGTGTAAATGTGTAATATATACGTGTTTCCTGGTGATGTCTACCCTATTGCCAGGCTTGGATGCAATCTGGTTATTAGCTTAGATTGCCGATTGATGTAAATGGTTAGAGCCCGTTTGAGTTTTGTATTCCTGAAAATTGTTGATACTCTTGGGCATCATTGCATCTATTTATATCAACCTTGGTGAGTTGGCATTATACTCTTTTAATTTGAATCTGTTATGTGGCATGTTCTTTAATTGTATTGTTAGTCCAAATTTCAAAGTGTTTCCTATGAAAATATAGTAGGTAGGAAGAATGCTGGGTGAATTTATGATTTTCAGATATTATCTATCTTCAGGTGTTCTCATTGCTCGATACACAAAGTGTATGTCATGCAGCAGCTACATGTTCCTTTTTCCATAAGTGTGCTGCTGATCCATCATGCTATTCGAATATCGACTTGACCATGGCTGTACCAAAGGTCAACAATGTGGTTGTTTCAACTATGATTCAACGGGCTGGAAAAGTTTTGCAGTAAGACCAATAAAATTCATTTTTTCTTGTCTTCCTACTTTTTCCACCTTATTTTCTTTCATTGAAGCATGCTATCCTGTAGCAGAATTCTATCTAAAATTAAAATTTCCTGCATATTTGCTCAACTATCTACACCTACAAATGATTGAAGGATGTGGACCAGTGTTGTTATTGGATTACTGCATTTTAAGACTAATATAGAGTTTTGTTATGTCTCAGGTCCCTTAAGCTTGGGATAGTTCCCTGCCAGCCTGTGGCTTTACCTGGGTCATCTCAAGCTCTGGTTTATTCTATGAGGAATTCCTCAGAGACATCAGGATTTTCCTGGAATGATAAAAGGTCAAGACAGGGAAAAGAATCTTTTATACTCACAAGGTCTTGCTTGGCTCCATTGCTTGCTGATGGTGGTGCTCCAGGGTAACATTTTATTTCATAATCAAGTTGATATCTTGTGTGCTATGATATCCTTTTTCCTCTGTGCAAACTTCTCACTGCTTTATGTTTGTAGGTCTCTTTTGAGAAAGTTGCATCTTTATAATATTGAAAGACTGGACAACACAGCATTCGGAGCTGCAATATCAGCTTGCTCTTCGTTGCTTGATCTAGAAATTGTTGGCCTGTGAGTATGGAATTTACTGGTTGATTAAGTAGTGCCTTTTATCATTTAATGCATGTTTGTTATCTGATAATTGTTTTCAATGTGGGTCTAAATCTAATGCATCTAAACACAATGCTAACTGAGTAATTTTGCATTGAGTTTTGTTCAAAATCTGTTAGGAAAACTGTTTAATTTTGTAGGAATGAGATGTCCAAATTTGTTTATTTTTATAATGCATTGTAAAATTTAGCTTTTGCCTTGAAAATGCTAGCCTTGTAGGGGTATTCTGATCCTCACACAGAAGTTGTGGCGGATAAACTAAATATTGTGCATATACCACAATGTAGACTCTCAAGTGCATATATAAATTCCATATGTGTGTAAATATTCTCTCAATTGTTCCCAAAGTGACTCTCTGGGTTATTACTTTCTACAATTACTACTAAAGTTCCTTTTTCTAGCTTGATTGGTGACCTTATTTTCTTAACAGTCATGTGGAGTTGAGGCAGACATTGGAATCTGTGAGCAGATGTTGTCCTCTGATAGAGAGACTATTTTTTGAATCATCGAAAACAGGTGGGTTGTAGACCACTCATGTGCTCGATTTAATTTAATTATAAGTTGTAACTTTGCTTACACTATATTCTGACCTTGCAGGTAGAGATGACAGTTTAAAACTACCAACATGCAATGATCTGGTTGCTAAATGCCCAAACATCTCGTCATTGGCACTCAGAGGGTTCAAGTTGCATGACTTGAAAGTTCGTGTGCTTGTTAAGGTATGATGACATGCTGATTCAATTTTCATTTACTGGAGGATGTATCTTCTTGTACCTTCTTCTATTCGTTATAATGAGATACTTGGATGTTGAATATTCATACTTTGAGTGATGTGCATGCAGGGATTCCGCAAATTGAAGTATGTAGACTTTTCAACATCTTACACAATAGCTGGTGACTTCCTTAGGTAATTATTTCACGGGATGTGGTAGATGTTATCTCAGGCATGTTTTTTATTTGCTTCATCTCTTTAGACATACATATTCATATTCTTGGTCATCATGCTTGTAGGAATCTTGGTGGCAGTGTTGGTGGAAACTTATTGGAGGTTTTGATTTTGCGGGATTGTATGCACTTGAAAGAGGTAAGGAGTACTCTCTCTCTCTCTCTCTCTCTCTCTCTCTCTCTCTCTCTCTCTTTGAGTGAATAGATTATAAAATTCTTGGTCGATTGTTAATCTGACAATATATGTCATTTCAGAGGGAAGTTTCCCGTTTGCTGTCAGCAATTCTTGCAGGACGCTTTAAACACCTTAAGCACCTTGTGAGTGTAAAACTTTCTCCTTCTTGCATTGTTATCTTGTTCTGTGAGTGTTTTGAAATATCAATCTTTATCTTCTCTTAAACAATATTGTGTTCTTTTTTACAGGACATATCGAATCGAGAGGGACTGGCATCTGACGAAGACTGGTATCAGAGATGTTACACCCCAAAGTATATGTTTATATATGTCTATACTTTAAACCTTCCATCTCCATGGACATTATGCTAATGCAAAAAATTATGCAGTTTCATGTCTTTAGCTGAGGTATTGGATGAAAGGCCTAACTTGTGTGTGGTTGCGGATTTTCCTGCAGAAGGAAGGTAACTAACTATTTACTTTCTATGCACCTGTGAATCTTGGTTTTAATGGATGTCCCTTCTCTTATTCAAATGGGTTTCCCATTTGTGATGTGATCAGTTTTGTTGAAGAACCAATGACCAGCAGTGATGTGAACAGCGAACCCTACTCACCATCATTGGCGCTCAGTCATACATCTGATGATTATATATTCACCAGTTCATCCGAGAGCTATTACAGTAGTGATCAAAGTAGTGGCAATGAGGACAACCCTGCTCCTGGCCACCATCCAATTCATGGGGAAAGTTCAGATGAGGTGGATTACTTGTAGAGAGTGGTTGGGGGAGTTTTACTTTGTTGAATTAAGTGCCCTCATAATATTACAGGTATGATTTCCCGTAATGCTCATTGTCACTCTATGCGTTTGTGAAATTTGATGATAATAATTGCTAGACATAAGTGAGTTTTGAAAGTATACTCTTTAGTGCTTGTATTTATGAAAAATGCTTCAGAACTGTGATTTGTTAAATGAAACATTTCCCTCTAAAGCTAATGCTGAAATATGAAACTTTGCAATCTGGAGTTTCATGTTTTACAGTTTTACTTCTGTATGTGATTCCACTATTTTGCGTGATGGCTCACTGTTCATACTTTACTCATTCTTAGTCTTGTTAGGATAGGTATGGAACTTGATTTCAAGCAATAAGACGCAGCATATTGGAGGCAATTAGGCAAATACTGTGCCCAAGAATCAAGGAATACTGCATCCATTCTTTGATTGGCCTCATCGTGTCGAATGGGATTCAATCGCATGAGATATATTAAGTGAATGCTAAACTTATTGCACGAAAATTGTGAAACTAATCACTGTTTTCAACCACTGGGCACGAAAGAGCAGCAGCACGGTGATGAGACACTCAGGTTTCTTGCATTCGCGCATAGGAGGTTTGCTATTAGTTTGTTGGTTTGAATCTGAAATTGCGGCATGTGTTTCTGTCATTCTGCACCTTTGTCTTTGTTTCGAATGGAATTCGGCACATTCCAATTTCCAACAAAAAGTTGTGTGAATGTGAACTTTAATCCTTAATTCATAAGGGTGGAAGATTAAAGACTGAACAAACTAAGGGTAACCACTAACCAGTGTGGTCCCTGCCTGACTTATTGGCCAGCAAAATGCTCACAGTTTCTCCTAATTCAAGAGGCATTAGTTGTGGCTGTGGCCGAGGTCTTATTTGTTGATTGCGAGTTGCTATAGTAAAACAGAGGGTCTTGTAGAAATTCTTGGATGGGAGATTCACATCTAAAATTAATTGGTAATAGTTGGAATGATTTTGGAGACTCTTGTTTAAAATTAATCGATAATAGGTGGAGTGAATTTTTTTTTTTTATTTGGAGGAGCTATTGAAGGCCTGGAAATAATTGGTGGGAACTCATTCTACACAATTATATGTGGAATGATTTTCAATCATATAATTTCATGGAAGAACCATATTATGTGGAATTAATACTCCACTTTCTCTGAAATGATATTTATTTCGAAATCAAATCACATGACCAATATGAGGTTGGTGCTTTGAAATGAATTCTCGATTAATATAGTAGTAAATCATTAGAGTTTCAACTCACTCACTCATGAGTTCTATACTTCGATTCGGGAGAAACGGATCAACTGATCATGATTTTATTTCTCTATCAGCAATCATTTATTTTGGTTAAATGATTTTTGTGGATGGAAATGTGAGTATGTGACCTAAGTTTTGAATTCTAAATTAAATTGAAAATTATTTTTTGAATTGGGGAAAAAGAAAAGAAAAGAGAACTAAGATTACTTGTGAAAATTTTCAATAGAAAATTCAAATTTACATCAAGGAAAAAGAAAATAAGGGTGAATCCGTGAATGGATTTGGATTTGAAAGGGAATTTGGAGGAAGTATTTGAAATCCATTTATAGGTGAGATTTATTATAAGATGAGAAAAGGGGATTCAAAATCCTCTTTAAATCCCTCTATTTATCCAAATAGTGAGAGGGATGTGTTATTATAGTAGTACTCCCTTTGTTCATTTTTAGTTATTTTTTTAAAAACAAAAAAAGCATTTCAAAATAATTGTCACTTTATATATTTATTTCATATTTTTTCAACGACTACTAATTAGTAACGGAGGGAGTATTTAATAAATTTCCTCCCAATTCCACCATCAGTGTGGTGTGTACATAAACTACTGATAAAAGAATTTGAAAACGCTCAAAGAGGCCACAGCGCGCTTTTCCTTTGTGGCGGTGAAACTAAAGCACGACTTTATACTTATTCAAGATTACTTCGAAATTTGATTGCCACAATAATCCCAATTCCCCAATTCATAAATAATTCCTCCGCTGCGCCGATATTTCTCGCCGGTGATTCTCCTTCTCCGATCACCATGGCGAGCTCCGCAGCCAACAGCCACTCTACTCCGTCGCACCGCCCTTACCGCCTCAGAAAGGTCCTCACTAACCACACCCGCGCCGTATCAGCGGTGAAATTTTCCAACAACGGCAAGTACTTCGCCTCCGCCTCCCTCGACAAAACCCTCATCGTCTATTCCACCGACACCCTCGCCCAAATCTCCCACTTAATCGGCCACTCCGAAGGTGTCTCCGACCTTTCCTGGTCCTCCGACTCCACCTACGTGTGCTCCGCATCCGACGACCGGACTATCCGCATCTGGGACGCCCGCGCCGGCGATTGCGTCAAGATGCTCAAAGGCCATACCGACTTTGTTTTCTGTGTGAATTTCAATCCGCAATCGAATCTAATTGCTTCCGGATCGTTCGACGAGACGGTTAGGGTTTGGGATGTGAAGACGGGGAAGGCGGTGCATGTGATCCGGGCGCACACGTTGCCCATTACCTCTGTCCACTTTAACAGGGATGGTTCCTTGATTGTTTCCGGCAGCCACGACGGAACGTGTAAGATTTGGGATACGGCGAGTGGGGCGTTGTTGAAGACGTTGATTGATGATAAGATGCCCGCTGTGTCGTTTGCCAAGTTTTCACCGAATGGGAAGTTCATTCTTGTTGCCAGGCTTGATGATACTCTGGTAATTTCTCTCTACATGATCTTAGTTTCAAGCTGTTGATATAATCCTGTTCTATTTCTTGATTGAGTGGATTATGCATTATTGACATTTATGGAATTTCAATTGTCTAGTTTCGTCATTGTTCCAGCTTTCAACTTTCCATTGGTTTTCTATGTTAGGCAAAGAAGATGCATTAGAGTTTAGGGCTCCTTATGTTAGAATGTAAAATAAAAAGCTTTACGATTTCAGTAGTGATTGAGGTTTAAGCAGAGTAAGATGGAAAAGTTGAAAGTTCCGGATTGTTTTTTAGCTATTTCGATTCTGTGATGGTTAGTTTTGGCACGGTAAGCTTGAATTTTATTTGAAACATTCCTACGGGCTACGGGACAATGCGCTAAAGATTGCATATCCCAGCCAATTGAAAAGCAGCGGCTTTGTTCAAGGGTATGAAGAGATGTTGTTTGTGCCCCCTGCCCCATTGGTGGAGCACTTGAAAATTTGAGTCCAGTCCCCAGTTTTTATTTCATTTCATGAATTCTTGGAGATGATATTGTTCAGTAGTGAAAATTGGTTGAAATATTGGGCATGTTTAGTTCACATTAGTGAAATCAATATTGTAGAATGGAATGAAATTGATGTGAATGGAAAGAATTATGGAATAAGAGAACATATGGAAAATACTATGAAATACTGCATTTTTTTGTAATGGTAATTTCCTCAACGAAATTTGTTCGCATTTTATTCAAGTGAATCAACCATGCTCATGCCCAAGTTTTGTATCTTTATACCTTGGAACTTTTTTTGATTGTTTGCTACTGGACACTGGGTTGTCTGAAGTATCTTCTAGTCAATTTGATGGCTTGGTAAAATTCTAATAAATGCCGTTTGTTGTACACTGCAGAAACTATGGAACTACTCAACTGGAAAGTTTCTGAAGGTGTACACTGGGCATGCAAACAAAGTATACTGCATAATGTCCACATTTTCAGTGACAGGTGAGAAGTACATTGTGAGCGGGTCAGAAGATCGTTGTGTGTACTTGTGGGATTTACAGGGCAAACATTTAGTGCAGAAACTGGAAGGACACACCGACACTGTAGTTTGTGTATCGTGCCATCCCACGGTAAACATGATTGCTTCTTCAGGTCTTGAGAATGACAGGACGGTTAGAATTTGGGTTCAAGAGTGATATGGGATGTACTGATATTGTAGCATTAGCCGTTGTGCTGTATTTGTTGCCAGCAAGATCCATCAATAGCCAGTCCCAATTTTTGTAATGAGTTGAGAAAAATAAACATTGCCTGTTTCAATGAAACTGAAGTTGCCTCGTCATTCATTCTTGCTGTTTATTGCAAAATGCAAATAAACATTGCCTGTTTCAATGAAACTGAAGTTGCCTCGTCATTCATTCTTGCTGTTTATTGCAAAATGCAAACTTTTAAGTCATTTATGTTGTCAACTTGTCCTGGCGACGCTGCTTTAAAACTGTAAGAAACTTGAGCATTGATCAAACTTGTGCTTCCCATATGACAATGTACAAAAGTAGATTACAATAGAGTGAAACACAAAACAACCCTTGTAAGACATGTTTATCCCTCTCCTATAATTTAGACTGCATTTGCTAGTTGTTACTATGTGAATCTAGGTAGTCGTTTGTAGTTTGGTTCGATTATAGGAATCAGAAGCATTCATTCCCATAACTAAAACCCTTTGTTGATAACCAAAATTTTGGGAATCATTGTGCGAATTCTGGATCGTGAACACCCATTTCTGATTGTCGTCGGTGACTATCCCTGCCCCTGCCGCTGCCGGGGCAGCAGGATCGCCGGTGCCATTTTTGGCAGTACAAACCAAGGAAGAAAAACCATCTCAGGTTCAAAACCAGTATATATCAAACATCCTACTCGGTCTTCCAAGCACACAACACTAGTGAAAAACCATGAACCTGTGACTTCGACGACTCTTTACTTTTCGGAATGCCGGGGCAACCGAAGGGCGTCGTCAGCTGGGCCGGAGACCGCATAGTCAACAGCTTATCTCCCGGCAGACGGCTTCGGAACAAGAAGATTGCTTTATCATTGACAGTACCAAAGAGCCAGCTATGGACATCCCAATACACCTCAACCGAAATGCCATCCACCAGGATCGTCTGATTCCCTCTGAACTTCCATTTAAGGTGCGTGACCTGTAACACTTCCTTCCTGTCTATATACATCACCAACGAATTCTCGAAGCTTTTCGTATTCTGATCGTATTCTATTCTGATGTCATGCTGCCTGCCGCTGTCGTGAAACTGTGCTTTCGAATTGTACAGTCTCTTGCCGAATACGTGCTCTCGTTTGGCAACAAAAGTTGCCCTCGGTATCGAAGGTGTCGGATCGATCTTTCTGTACAACTTTTGGTCGGAATCTCCGAGGAGCAAGCAGAGTTCCTGATTGAGGGCAACGGCCAGATAGAATCCCTCCAACGGCTCGGGGCTCGGACCGAATTTAGCGGACGATAAATCCCAGTAGATATCAACTGCTGCTGAATTCATCATCATGGTTCTCGAGCCTTTCCTCTTGGAAAACAGCCACGGCTTGATATCAGCTCTGCAGAGGCATTCGTTGGCTGCGGTTTCCATAGCAATGCTGATTCCTTGGCCCATCAGGTACTTGATCCATGTAACTGTGATGAACCCTGAAAAGGCTTCGGACTCGTACTGGTACACACATGTAACGAGATTCTGAGTTGCAGATTTGGTAGCACTTGATGAAGAATCGGCCACTTGAACACCGTTTTCGCCGAAACAAGAAGGGAAATCCTTCATTGTAACAGTCGGTATCGGATCAACGATCAGGGGACAAAATTTTTCTGCTCAGATTAATATAAGCCCTTGGTTCAAGATTGAATTTTTTTTTTTTTTTCAGGCTGAATTCATACTTGAAAGAGATGAGAGATGAGATGAGATGTTTATTTACCTCCAAGATTTTGATTTGATGAAGTGGGCAGAAGGAATGATGGACAACCTTGAAAGCTTCCAGATGAAGCAATTTTTTCCTGAGGTCACTGGTTAAGAACTCTTGAGAATGGATGGATGATTTCAAATTACAACTCAGAGGGCAATGAAAAAACAAAAACAGAGAAAAAGGAGTACACTAGGAGATGAGCAGTAGAAGACAAAGCAATCTGACCAAGAAGGAAAATTTTGCATGAAAGAAAACAGTCAATTGAGGATTGGCTGGAGAATGCCAGTTGTTATACACACTGTTTTGAAATTAAGTTAGCCCCACATTTTTGGCCCCTTTAAATCTGTGTCATGTGTATGTGTGCCTGTGCATCACTTTTGTTCTACAGATAGATTCTTGCTGAGAGTGGATAAAAATAAATTGAGGAAAAAAAAAATAATAAAATTAAAAAACAGTGGTGGGCACAAATTGAGAATTAACTATTCAAAGACATGATTTATTGTAGGTGATAATTTACATTTTCTGGGCATGAAATAAGTAGCATTGGTTAATGTAAGCAAAGCAAAAGTGGATTTTCTTGGCAATATGCATGCTTGAATCATAACCAGAAGTCTTTCACCACAAGCCAGGCTCCTGCTTTTTAATTTATTTTTTTTCCTTTTTTTTAATTGTTATTTAGATAAGCTCTTTAAACAACAAACCCAAGTGGACAAAATACATAAATACAGCCATCCAATTGTTAGGTATTGACATTAATGTGGGATTAGGATGGATGGGTTCCCAAAGACAGGTTGGGATTGTTTTTCTGATCTAAGTTGAGAAGAAAATGATATTTCAAGTATATGAACATGAAATTGGAATCTTTCTTCCTTGTCTTTCATTCCTATCATACATCATTAAATCAAATCCCAAATAATGATCATACAATTACATACCACATGCATTTTGGCAAACATCCCTCTCTCAAAAATAGCAATCACAATCAAGAAAGTTGTCATTTTATGGCCATCATCCTGCAATAAGTTTTCAGATTAGTAAATTATGAATCCAAAAAAATTATTGCCTCCAACTTCAGCATAAATGTAAGACCCTTTCATTAAGAGAAATTCAGAGAATGTTTTGTGGTTTGTACCCAGACAGAACATGTATCCAATTTGTACCCAAAAACCCTTCATTCTTAAGCATCTACCTGTTTTAAATTAATTTCTTCTTTTACAACAATCATTCAAGAGATTTGATGGCAGGCATTCCATTCCATTCCATCCCAACAATCTTTTCTTGATAATCAAGTTTATTTCAAACTTTCTAAGTGCAACATGAGAACCCCACTAAACATTTGGATTCAGATTTGTAAAACTTATCTCACAAAGTCTTTCAGAAGAATGCAATGAGAAGGGAGAAAGAATAAAGCTGTAAAGTGCAAAGCTTCTTGTGGCTTCAAATTTTTTGTTGGTTTATAAAAGATTTTCCCCACCAACAAAAGACCTTTAAAATTTTAGAGCCATTATACCTAATCATAACACTCAACAGCCACAATCATGAAACCAGTGATAATGCTGCTTGTTTTAAAGCTACAACAGTCCAAAGAAGGTATGATCAACATATACTCACAGCCAGGGCTACCGGGCATGTGCCGTATGGGCGTATTAACGTATGGCCTATCAACATGACATGTGGTTATGTATTTATGAAGGGCCTTTCATGAAAGATACTTGTCATTACTTTACCTCCAACTCCCAACCTCCAATTATCATACCATACATCTACGAGGTATAATACAAAAGTTTATACATCCAATTCTTCTCACGACTCTTTTTCCCCCCGGGGGTGTCTACTGCAATTATGCAATTTATTTATTTTAGTGGTGTGTCATGTGTGTGTGTGTGAGGTGAGGGTGTCTGTGTGTCATCACGGGCCGGTCATTTGTTATGACAGTAGCCTTTACAAAAGGTGCTTCTCATGCAGGGTGCTCGATGTGAATGAAAATGCACGCAAAAATGAGAATCGCGTCTTAAAGAACTTTTTTTTTTTTTTTCAGGTACTAGATTTATGCATCTAAAGTGAGGATGCCCTTGGGAAGAAACACATTGGTCAATAAATGGATATTCTTAAGAGAAGTTACTTGGTGGAGGGAACGCTTTGGCTCCTGTTTGCTTCCCAGTGTACAGTTCTCTTTGTTGTATCTGAGCTGCAATTATCAACACAGAAGAAAGTGGTGATAGTTGAGAATGAGTTGGTTCAATATTCAAGCATGTCTTTCACTTTGAATGGTTTAATGATGAAAAATGTAAGACACCGCAGGCTTAGTCACTGAGGCATTCATGAGATTGTCTATGGTACAGATACCTGATGAAATCGTGATTTTTAGTTTATAATGGGCCACTTGTATTAATGGCTTAAACAATGCAACATAAATTCTGGTTATGACCTGCACACAGATGGCACACTTGCATTGTACATCAGTCATATACTCATGCCTAGGAAATCTATCAACATTTGTAAGAATCTTATCCTATCATGTAACAAAAGCTCCAGCAGCTGGTTTTTGGCATGCTGTTTGGAATTTGGATGTAACAAATGATTCCCAGTTCTACTTTATAATGAGCATCGGGTTCAAAGAAACAGCACAAAAGCAAAATAAAACCCAAACTTGATCAACGTTACAATGACTAATAAACTGCCCAAGTGCAAAGCATCTTTTTTTTTTTTTATCATCATCCATTCCTTCCAAATACCAACATAAGTAACAATTTCAACAAGTGCACGCATAAATAGCAAAACTTGATGACAGGAATCCACTTCTATAAAAACATATCAGCATACATGATACACCACTACAGTTAAACTGCGGAGAAGTTCTCAGAAATCTTGAACTCGAGCCAAAATTATAGTATCAATGTATCACGAACTTTCATTGGATGCCTCCAACAAAAGGGCATTTATCGTTGCACTACAATTGGAAATACAAATTTATGCAAAGCACAAACTAGATACCCGACTGTAAAATAGCACACCACTCAATCATCAGGGCCCTCACCAGCCTTCCCATTGAATGGATCGTGAGACGGACCAGTATCCTGTCCAATATGACGCTGCACCAACCGCTGCAAATCCGCCATAACTTTCTGCTCACGCTTTGCCTTCTCCTCATAGTTAAACATTGCCAAAGCCCTCTTGTCCTCAGCACTGTAAACCTGGTTTTCCTTTCTGATACGGATAGCATTCATCCTCTGATGTCTGCTTCCACTCATCACATAGCCAAGATCCTCGAACTTTGAAATCTCCTCAGCCGAAAGACCCACTTCACCTCTACGGGGGATACGTTTCCCTTGCTGAACATACTGTGCAATAGCATCACCTTCACCAGGCCTAAGTGCACCACCATAGCTGATATGTCCTTCAGCTCTGGGCAGTGGCATTGGGCCAACCACGGGTTCATTCTCCAAGTTTGCTTTCTTTCGTAACTCAATCATTTCCTTGAACTGGAGTAACTCACCATCAATGTCATCAACGGCATTGATCTCATCTACCTTTTGAGCAACATCCTTAGCATCAACTTCTGAACCAGAAATAGTCTCAACTTTATTCATATGATCACTTTCTGTTTCTCTCTTACTCTTGCTTCGTTTGGATCGTGAAGATGATCCATTGCTAGGTTTCTTCTGCTTCGCATGATCACTTGCATCAGACAGCAGCTCACTATCACTCTGAGTTTCACTTTCACTGGATACACTCCTTGTCCTCCTCTTCCTCCGACTACTACTCTTCTTCCTATCACTTCTCTCAGTCTTGCTTTCTCTTCTTCTCCTTCTCCTTCGCCTTCTCCTTCTCCTCCTTTCTTCCTCTGAATCTTCTTCACTGGACTCCTCAGACAGACTTTCGTCCTCAGATAGTGACTTTGATCTCTTCTTGCGCCTAGAACTAGATTTCCTAGTCTTTCTCGATCTAGAGTCGTCTGATTCAGATTCAGATCCAGATTCAGCATCCTCAGACTCAATCTCCCTAGTATTTTTTGCGTTCGATTTCAATACTTCATTCGGCTTTGAGGTGTCAGCCTCAACATCCTCCTCCAATTCTTCATCTGACTTTTCATTTGGATTCCTAGGGGGGCTGGGCGTGCAATTCCAAAAATTGAACTTGAGCAATTTCCTCAATTTCTGCCTCTTAAGCCTGCGGTGCTCTTCGTACGATAATCCCTTTAACTCCTCATCCGACTCAGACTCCGGGTATCGCCCGTTCTTATTATCTCGATCTAGGTAGGGTTTCTCCCGATTATCGTTGATGTATTTCTTGCTGTGACCGGATCTTTGGGTATCTTCCAGGCTAGGGTACGAGTAATCCGGGGAAGCACGACGGTACCTGTTATATCCGTTGCTCACCGGGCTTCCACTGCGACTCCGGCTTCGGCTATGGGTGGGGCTACGGCTTCGAGCATAACTGCGATGGCGCCGATGATAACTATGTGTATCCGGAGAATATCGGTCAGTGCTGCGGTGGCTGGGCGCCCCACGGCGACGATCAGGGGATTCTCGGGGCGAAGAGACTCTGCCCATCGGACCGACTAAGCGACGAATTGAGAGAGGATGATAGGCCGTTAGGGTTTCAAGATAATTCGTTGCCTCCGAACTCCTGAGAGTCCATTGGGAAAAATCAACAATTTACAATTAGGGTCCGTTATATATACACATAATTTTACTTCATAAACACAAAATTATAGTATTAGGATTGAGGCACACCTCAAATTTTTACCCATTCTACCCTTCATAATTTTACTTCATACACACAAAATTATACTAGAATTGTGGCACACCTCAAATTTTTACCCATTCTAGCCTTCAACACACTCCGGGAGTTTATTTTCCTCTCTTTTTTTTTTCTTACCTTACAGTGAACGGCCATGGTTGTCCATGGCCATTCTTTTGGAAACGTCCCACATTGAATGTTTGGGCAAGGGAATGAACGGCCATTACTAGCCGGCCATGCCTTTTTGTTTTTATCTTTTTTCCTTCTGTATTCTTTTATATTCTTTTATATCATATATTAATATATTTTGTTATCTTATTCTCTTAGTGTCCGTGTACGACAGACGGCCTCATACAGACGACAGCATGGGGCTGCATTTGATGAGGAAAAAAAACAAAGAAAAGAATTACACAGATTAAGAAAATAATTAAAGAGAGGAAAAAAAAAAAAGAGGAAAGAACGGCCATTACTGGTCGTTCCTCTTTGGAACGGATCGGCCAGCACTGGCCGGCCGTTTCTTTATCTCCACGGCCACTGGCCGTCTACATTATAAGGCAACCGGCCATTACTGGCCGTTTGTGTTTGAAAGGGGTCAGATGGCATTAGCCGTTGGTTCCTTTTTCCAAAACAAAACAAAACTCGACGCACACAACTAATCTAATCTGTGATATTGCATTTTTAAAATGTAAAAAAACTTACGGGTTCTATGAGTTGGTACTCGAGTTCCTCCACCATATTTTCATCTCGGTATTGCTCATCGTTTTGCTCATCGTTCATATCCATGGAGTATATGAATATAAAAATGCGTAATAAAAGAAAAGTAGGGTTTTGCGTTTTCTTTTGTTTCAACGAGGAAGAAAGGAAGAGAGAGAGAGGGAAGAAGAAATAATTTGTAAATTGTGTGCCCAAAAGTGTGTCCAATCGCTGTGTGCCCAAATACTTAAGAGTGCCCCAATCCCCATTTTTTAACTAGGGGTATATATGATATTTTAACAAAAAGTGTATGTACCCCTAACTAAATTTGTGTACATATAACCGATGCCTTACAACTGTTAGTATTTTCAACCATTAGTATTATAAGGCAATGATTTGAACCATAGTTGTTAAGATCCCGATCCTGATCTTAGGATCTTACGATTTTACGATCACACCTCTCTAAAACGATCCCGATCCTTGTAGGATCTTAAAATTAGTAAGATCCCGATCCTGATAGTAGAATGTTACGATCTTATGGTCATACTCCCTCAAACGCTTCTACGATCTTACGATCATACCCTCTTAAACGCATAAAATTTTTGTAGTATTTTATGATTTGGGATCAAAGTAACTTTTTTCCTATAATTTTAAACTTAAGAGCTTGTATTCCTTATGTATGATGTGTAAAAAAATATAATATGTATGTATGTGAAAATATTTTATGTTTAATTATGATGTTTTTGTACTGTCTGTATTAATTAACTTGCAAGATTCATAAACACACGAAATAATGCTTTTACATGTTAGTATGCATAATTGAGTTTATCTATTATTACAATTTCATAAGATCTTAGGATCCCGATTCGATCCTACGATCCCGATCTTGCAAAGAGAAAAACGATCTCATATAGGATCCCGATCTTAACAACCTTGATTTGAACCCCTAACTATTAGTTTTGGACTTGGCATTTGGGCATAAAATTGGGCTTGATAACTTAATAAAGTAGCGTACTATTACCCCATTGATAATGTATTGTTACTTGGCCACGGAAATGAAAGAAGTTAGAGTTGATTTGTGAGTATATATGATGGAGTCCATATAGTTGGGGGAAAATTATTTCTATGTATAGAAAAAAAAAACATTTGTGATGGAACATTTAAAAATAATAAGTAAGACATTTGTATAGGGACAGAGTAAAGTGTCAGATTCGAATTGGAAAACAAGCCTAACCCAACATGTTTATGTTTCAAGTTGATCCACACATATATAGTTGGTCAAAAACTTTTGGCACAAACCTGTTTATTCCGTATTGAGTTTGTGTCGTATTTGCCGCTATGGGAATGTTTGGGAGTCAGCAGATTCTGCAGCAGATAGCAGATTCGGAGAGAGAATTGTGAGATGATACGTCGATTCAATATGTTATATGCTGCTAAGCTAAATCCGCTAACAACCAAACACACTCTATATTTCCATAAATTCCACCTCCAATTCATATTAAGGATGCACTAGTAATTAAAACCCAATAAAATAAAATTTTAAATCCAGTGCATTAATATTTGGATCAATCCTAATTCCATTTGTTTTGTGTTTCAAGTTGATCCACACATATTTAAGAAGTTAAAAACTTTTGACACAAACCCATTTATTGTGTATTAAGTTTGTGTGGTATTGTCCCCCGGTTAATATTCCCACCTCTAATTCATATTATTAATTAAAACCCAACAAAATAAAATTTTAAATCCAGTGCATTAGTATTTGGATCAATCACATTTTAGACTTTAATTATTTAAAAAAAAAAAGAAATGAATATGGGAAAGATGCAAAGATCATATAAAATGCTCAATTTGTGGTTTTCCCCTCTCGTTTTTCTTATACTACTTGCTTTTCCCTCCAAGCAAACATTTTTTTTCCTTCTTTGAAATTGTAAAACAAATTAGACCCATTATTTTTCCATAACAAAACCAATTTAATAGCCTTCACACTTGTCTCTCAATCACTAATTGTGGCTAAATTCCAAATTCCTCTCTTTTGGCTACCACCCAAACCCAATAGAAGGTTCTCCAACACAAATCTTGAATAAAACGCCAAACCCATAAAATCAAAATAAATGATTGCTTGCAATGCCATCACTATAACCACTGCCCATATCGATCTCTCATAACAAAACTAAAAGCAAAATATTCCACACTAATGATAGAGCCTTGTTGGGGAATTTGCCCCTAATTGCATGAATTAATCAATTTAATCAATCAATCAATAGAGTACTGATTTTGCCAATTGACTTCATGAGAAACAACTTTTTACAAAACCCTTTTTGGTGGTAGTATCAAGTATGTGTGTCCTCATTGGACAATGACCTTCCACCAACACTGTAATAAAATGTTCTGAAGGGGGAGAAACCTACAGTACACACTATAGTATGCCCTGTTTCTTGATTTATTAATTTAACCCCAAACCCATGTCCCTTTTCATGTGTTTTTTTCCCTCCAAACTCCCACCTAATTGAGAAGGGTTGAGATTCTCAGCCCTTTTTGAATGATGGGGTGGCTTCATTCTCTTCTCATATCCCCTCTCAAGAAGTTCATTGCCAAGCTCCGCGCCACCAAGAAAACGAGTAAATTTTCTCAACGATATATCCGTTGTTTTACACTTGTTAGGTTGTTTGATTGATTCGTTATTTTGAAAATACTTTTTAAAAAAAAAAAAAATATATGTTGATCTTAGGACGGGGGATATATGTGCTCTATGATGATGTGAAGTCGTGTTCGTGCGAAGATGTACATGCGCTATGGATGTTGCTTGTGGATTCCAACGACGCGATGCTCTCACAAATGGATCAATGATAAAAGCTTTGCTTGATATACATGGCCTTTGTTATTAATCACATTTGGGGTGTTTTGGTTTGGATGAACTTTAGTATACAAGGGGGGAATGTGGGTTTTGTCATGCAATGAATGGTGGTGTGATAATTTGGTCATTTTTTTCTGGTGATTCTTGAATTGAATGAATGATCCTAGTGAAAAATGATTGAAATTTCCACAACTTTTTAAATATTATTTCAAGAAATCATACAGGATCATTTTAGTTATAATGCAACAAGAAGGAAATGACTAAACTATCTGCTACCATTTAAGGACAAATCTTGCAATGAATTGCTGTTACATATTGTAGACAGAACATATATCATGTAAATACAATATCAAATGCCTCAGAATGGCTTCTGTAATGGTACATATGTGTAGTGTTCATACAAGCCATTGTTGTGCTTATAATTTCCATAAGATCTTTTTTCTATTTGTGAATATCATTTGAATCTTTTTTTTTTCCCCTATAGCAAAGAGAGACAAAGGTAATTAACTAATTATATTTGAATCTCTTTTTTTGGTCTAAACATGCATAAACTTCGAAAATTAAATTTGACTAAGGGATAAATTCTAGTACTACTATCTCTTTTAAAGCCCAATATTATTATGGATCAGCCCATTTACATTGGGCCCAACAAGAGTCCATATCAGAGAGCCCTCGGTTTCTTATTACGAAGTAAAACCCTAGGGTTATTGACGTATCGTCTTTCCAAGAAGAACCAAAGGCAGGCGGAAAGGCACCGGGAGGATCAGGTGGAGCTACGCTGCGTGAATTAAAGGTAAATACTTGAATTTATGTTTTATTATACAATGTTCCAATTGCAGTCGCGGCTTCGTTTGAAATTGATTCAGTTGAATTAGTTGATCGCTTGATCGTATTTGATTGTTTACAGGAAAATGGCGGATAAAGCAGTTACCATTAGAACGAGGAAGTTCTTGACCAATCGCCTCCTTTCCAGAAAGCAATTTGTATGGTTTTTGTTTTTGTTTTATATATACACGTATAACTATAGATGAAGGAATAAAGCAAAGCTTCCTATTGATCCTAATCAAATCTTTTAATTTATTTCATGTTCTGCTTTTTAGATTATTGATGTACTGCATCCAGGACGGGCCAATGTTTCGAAGGTACGATCTCTTTTTCATTCCGAATTGCGAAGCTTTCCTCTCTAGGCGTCTGTTACACATTATGGCATGTTTATAGTGGTGCAAATTTGTTCCGTTGTATGATAGGGATGCAAAATGTTTTAAGATTGTGTTTTGAGAGTGTTGGTAATTTTGTCTTTCCAAATTATAAGTTCCAATTAGATTCTGTATATTGCCCTTGACGTTGATTATCAATTGATAACTGCTGAATTTTTCTATGTGCTTAACGATACTTCCTGGATAGTTTTTCATCAAATAATTATTAATTCTGTTGCTCGATGGACACTCTTTTGGATGTAGTGATGAATTTGTGTAAAATGCTCTCTGAAATGCAAACGGATATATCTATTTTTTTTAATAAAAATAAGTTTAATTGAGCCTTGGAGATATGCACTAATTTGATATCACTATTTGAAGGCTGAGCTGAAGGAGAAATTGGCTAGGATGTATGACGTTAAGGATTCAAATTCAATATTTGTATTCAAGTTCAGGACTCATTTTGGTGGTGGGAAATCGACAGGGTTTGGCTTGATCTATGACTCTGTTGAGAGTGCAAAGAAATTTGAGCCCAAATACAGGCTGATCAGGGTAACTCTCTTGCAATATACACTTTTCGTATATACCTATTTGCATATTACATTTACGCATCACATGATTTTATTTTATATTTACTATAAGATAAGAAGATACATCTATGTTGCTACTTTTCCAGTTGCATTTTTCTGGATATGATCATATTTGATGTGGGCCAAGTCAATACTTCAGTGCGATTGTTCTTTTGCATAAGTAGTTGTCTTCTGGTGTTGATTCATTTCCTTAATTTTCAATGTTCTTGAGTTCATTGGAAATTTTTATTTTCTAATATTCTTGATAGTGTGTTTGTTCATAATATCTTCATGTTCAAAGAAGCTATGCAGTTTTTTTGAGCTGTGACATTTTTTTTCATTCCAAGATTCTTATGTGATGTTTAATACCTGCATGCTCTTTGAACGATGGCGATTTGTCATTTCATTAAAAATTGTGCTGTTTGCTACTTTGTTCTGTTTTTCTTCATTGGTTCACTTGTTTAATAAACAGAGAACCAAATTCAACACCTATTTAATAAATGTCTCAAACTGGATGGAATTATAAGAAAAAGCAATAATAGTGGAATTGGATGCTTTAGATACCAGCATCAAATCTGTATTTCTTCTGTTGAAAAATTTAATCAACTGACTGTCTTTGAAATATGTGGTATGTAGAATGGTCTTGCCACCAAGGTTGAGAAATCAAGGAAGCAGATGAAAGAAAGAAAGAACAGGGCCAAGAAAATCCGAGGTGTTAAGAAGGTATAACTTGTCACTTGCCTATGTTTCTTTGCATCTCTATGGTGTGAAAATCTTACTTGCTAATTTCTTATTAACCATGTATCTGTTAATTGTCACTCTTGCGACACGCACTATGTTGCAGACAAAAGCTGGTGATGCTGCTAAGGGTGGCAAGAAGAAATAAGTTTATTATGATTGTACATCTCTGGTTATTGAGATCGGAGATTCTTAGATGCCGATCGAT